>NW_024121233.1:3206044-3309877 GCF_016745375.1 Pimephales promelas
GGTTTAGTTTGTGCACACAATGAATTGAGGCTCAGCAAGTGTCACTGTCATGATTACGGGACCACCACAGAGTGTTTGCTGGTAAAGCAAAAAGGGCTTTAAAAACAAGTGAATTTGGCTTATTGGGTGGATATACGAACATAGGTATGTGTATATCTCAAAAACCCTTTGGATGAAACTTTAGTTGGAAATTCTGGCAAACATACAAGCAATACATGGCAAAAAACATGAAACAACTAAAAATTGCTTATGTACACAGTTTACAGTACAGCACCACACCACACGTCAGCGATACTTGGTGGATCTTTGTGCCGGTGTGTATTCTGAATCAACTGACTGAATCAACCATATCTGTTAATCTAGTACATCACAACCATGACGAATCAAAGCCAAACGATTCAATGCTGCTTTAAATGTGCATGCATTAAACAAACTGGAGCAAACAGATGAAAGTAATGTGGGTGTTATTTACCAGTATGCAGGTGTATGAAGTACATTCAAACTGTTTATGGTTTTAGCAGATCATAAGGTAGCATCTTTGAAACTTGCCACCTTAGGAATTTAAAAAGCAATGAGAACAGTAACAAAACTACTACGGTGTGTAAAGAGAGGCTTACATTTCTGCTTAAAAACACTATAGTGCAAAGTTCTAATGCAAATACATTAGCAATATATCTCTATAGGTTAAAAGACCACCTCTGATCATCAAGCTGGGGGCACAATTCGTTTGATGGGACTTTTTGTTTTGTCTGACATGAATGAAATTCAAATCTGAAAGTTGTTGGGGCACAAACTAATAATCAAAGCTAAACTGACTAGTTTTAGTAAAGCGAAGAGGCATGTGGACACTGTAACCCCACACAGAGCTGGAAAGACACTTTGCAATCGCCAAAGCAATATACAAGCTTCACTAAAGCAGGAAGAGTCAATACTCTAGAAATCATGACACAAGAGACATCCATTAAATGTTATCGTCAAAACATTGGTAGATAATTCAAAGCTTCCAGGGAAATTGAGGCACCATTTCAATTTTTAATTAATGTGCCTCTTAAAATCTGAAAGCGAGATGCTGCAGCATAGATTAACGCGATGGTCTCTACAAAACCAGCATCGTACTTCATTCATCCTTGGCCTCTATTACATTTGCATTCACAACATTTGAACAGAATTATTTTTATCGAACCTCTGCATCAGATTCCTTATGGCATCATTAAAAAACGTCAGTTGATAGTATAGTGAAGTGGAAAAAATAATTGTGGTGTGCTTGACAGATTTTACAGAGAAAAAGAAACAAAAAAATAAAAACAAAACAACCCCATTTATAAAAAACAGAGGCTGCTCAGAATGGAAATGTGTTTTTGCATAGTGTAAGAACCCAAGACCTTCTCACGTCTGTCAACTATAAATCGATTAGTGCCAATGTGAAACAAGGCCAAGACTAGTCTAAAAATGATGGTTCTTCTCTCTAACCTTACAAATCTGTTCACCAGCATGCAAATTAGAAACACCTCTTCTGATATAGTGCAAAAACATCTCATATTTCATATTTGAGAAATTGCATATGTTGTAGACCTTTGACTAAGGTGCTGATTTTGAACAGGTTAAAATACTAAACTCAGTAACTTCTGCAAACATCTAACTAAAGCAGGTCATGAGGACGAAAATAATGGTTTCAGTTGTCCAGAGAAAATCTAAGTAGTTTGAGAAATGATCTCTCATATTTCTAATGCTAAATGATAAATACTATTATTAAAAACCTAAAGTTGTAAAAGAAAAACACAAAAAAGCTAAGTGACGCATATTCAAATGAGTACATGGATAAAGCGACAATGCGCTTCAATTGAAAAAGGACTGGAAACTGGAATTCACACTACATAGTTATGAACATTTTTATAGCTTATGCCACACATTTAAAGCATTAAGCCATTTATTCACTGAAAGCATATATAAATATTCTTTTGGATTCATGTCTGACTTATGAAACATCAAATGTATGACATCTGAAACTTGCAGCACTCAACTCTAGCTTTGAAAACATAGCTTAACTACCATAACAAAACAATAGCAATGCTAAATAATCTAGGCTAAATGGCAGCAGGTATGGCCTCTGAACAAATACGAAAAGATTTTCGGTGACATCTACCACTTTCACTTTCAGAGGGACGAAAAGACAACGTTCCCCACTCGTGCAATTATGAGGAAATGACCAGTGCGGTAATGTTACCATAACACAAGTAACAGGTAACAAGAGGTAGGACATCTAGTCATTTCCACACAACTGCACCCAGAGAGTGTACTCATGATCCAGATAAACACTGGAACTAGGGTCTGTGTCCATTGCTCTTCAAAGTGCATCTACTTTCACGAGTTGAGACCAGCGCCAAACAATATCATGACTCTAATCAAGTATTTGAAGATAAATTAAAATGCCCCTTATACACAGTCTGTTGGGTTTAGAAAATGGCAAAAGGTTTCAGGGTCAAAATGTCAGATTTCACCAGATCGAAAACCAAACATACCCATTAAGCTCTCTGACCAGTCTATGGTTCTTGTTTAAGAGTTGGAGTTAAACAAGATCTATATATATATATATAAAAAATGGTAGTCTCAAGAATAAACTCTAGCACCTACAATTATAATGTCCTATTGTGCTTCAGTTATGGTAGGACATTAACTACAAGTACATATGTAATCTTGTTCGGCTAACAGGAATAATTGAGAGCCATACAAAGAACATCCAATTGTTGATAATAAAAATAGAGTATTTTGTAAGCTAATACTGCTACAGTGGGTACAGGGTTTGCACTATTTACACGACTAAAAGTACCCAGCATGAAAACGACTACATTACAAATGTTCTAAATTCACACACATAAACATACCACTAAAATCTCTTGGTTAAGAATGCATAGTTAGAAAAAGATGGTTAAAAATTCCCAAGAATTTCAAGTTAAAATTGAAACATTATTTTGGGAAGTGATCTTACAGTTAATTAACTAACAAGACTCACTAGATCAATCACTACACACATCATGATATGCTTTAGAAGGCATAAGACTGTTTACACAAAAACAGTTTACCAACACATACACAATGTATTGCGCTTTAATTTGAACGAAGTCTGGATCAATTCGCACTAAATAAATGTTCCTTTTCAGTTAAACAATAAAAAGCTAATGACCACACGCCAACCCTGTGATTCTACAAAAGGTAAAAAAAAAGATTCACACAGTTTACATCTAAAAAGAAAAAGTTTTAAAAAAGGGATTGGAAATATTCTCATGGAAATGGTTATAAGCCAGAGGGAAAAAAAGAAGAAAAAAAACTAAGGTGCATTCGAAATTTGTATGAACTTTTCACTGACCTCGTGTCTCTATGAACAATGCAATTGATATCTGTATTAATCTTTAAAAGTTTCGATTGCCTATAAAGTCAGCTGGAGTGCGACGACAGCGTTTAAACCTAGTACAGTCAAACTTCACCGTTGGAAACGGCACAGAGAACCAAGCAAACTCCAGATTCCCCAATATTCAGCACAAAACTACCTCATGTTTCGTTGCGGGGAATATTTTTGACAACGTCAAATGAAAATGTCAGAATAGGTGCTTAAAGTAAAATGCGATTTTTGATGTGAACGAAATTTAACTCATACACCCACCCACCGAAACGTTAGGTTGTTACAATCACATCTGACAAATCAGAGAAATGCTCATGGCAGCAAAATTTAAAGTACGTACAAGATCATCTCAATCTAAATGCTTGGAGTCCTAAAACATTAGTACTTTACAGGTGAATTATCAATATTACAAAGATATGTCTGCACCGAGAACCCTGTCACAGGTAAACGGAGGGCGTCACTGATGAGAACCAGCCTCAAATGAGTGGCAGAGTGCCAGAAAACTGATTGTCAGAACAATTTCTACATTCTCACTTCCTTTCTTGATTCTGCACTCACTGTGTTCAAATTTTCTGACACAAGTACATGATAGCACTCCATTAATCATGCCATTGGCGGACACGGACAGGTACAGTAGGTTGACTGAGCCCTGGACTAAACAATAAATGACACCATGATAAAAAAAATCATATTAGCACAACAAATAAATGAAACAAAACAGGATAAGTACTTTTGTCCTGAAGTCCTCTTCTGGTCAGTGCACTTGCTCTTGCTGATAAATAATTTAGCTGTGGAAACTGCATCCCCACAACCCCTTAACCTGATCCGTGTTATCCTAAACTAACCCGAATTCATTGGTTTGATGAGTTTGTAAAAACTACTGTTCAACAGTCTCCATCACCAGCCTTGGCAATAGTATTAAATCAAGCCCATCCGGATGCAAATGTAACTTTCAGTGTAAAAATAATCTGAATTTTTGGATTGACTATGTAAACATGTTAACCTCAAATCTGACATGCACAACAGATACACAATCATGCCCACCAAACTAAAGGGAAAAAAAAAGAGATAAATTAATAAGTTACAGTTTTAAAAACCATGGATATTTAGGATGTTTGGTAATTGACTACATGGGCAATGGGAAACCTAACAGCATGACGATTATTGTTTTTTCCCCCATTTGAAGGTTCTCATGAGGCAAACACAAACACACACACACACCGTGCTGTTTTCAGGATGTGGGGCTTGTTTCTGGCTATGTTCAGGCGAAGTACATGGTGCGCAGTGTGTCCTGGTGGATCTGAACAGCTTTGGCCAGGGCTTGCTGATCTCTGCCGTTACTCTGACCTGATGTGTGACTGCCTTCAGCACTGCCAAGAAACAGATACCACACACATAAAATCAGACCTAGTGGAAATGCATAATAAATGCAATAATCACACGGAGTTGGAAGCATTATTAAGAATTACTTAAGCATACTGTATGAAGCAGAGATTTTCTTTTTAAAGTACACCAAACAAGGCCATCATCGCAAACGGGCAAATCTCCAGAGTACCTCGTCTTTCTATACAAGTCATTACTATTGGTCGGTTTTTACGTCTCACTATGGGTTTACAAAATATTTAAACAATGAAAAGCATTAAAAAGAGCGTGTGACTAAACCAAACTTCATTGGTTCCTCAAACCTCATAACTCAACCCACCTCTATCGTGAATGCAGCGCCAAACACATTTTGGACCGTCTCTGCTTGTTTGCAATTCAAGGGTAAATAGGGAACTGTTTGTTCGAATAAGTACTGTATTTTCTTTAATTCCGAACCCCTGTGTGTTCTTTATATATTATATAAAGTCTAATTTTTTACAGATTTGAGGAGCAGGGAAGTGTCTAGCATTTGTCCTCGAGTCATAGCCAATACTTCATCTTTTATAACATGAGATTTTGGCAAATTGACAGAAAAAAGATAAATAAATAGGCACACATAGCTACAATAAACTTATAACCTGTGAGTTGAGGCTCCTAGGCTTTGGAATGACCTTTCTCTGTTAAAACTTTAAAAAGTGCTTTTTCCACTACCTGAAAAGTAGCTGTTTTAGACATACAAGGTTTCCACTGACAGCGATGCTATATAGCCTGCTCAACATGTTATCAGTTAAATAAAAAAAAACAGCTTAGACAATGTGGTTTGACAAAAAAAAAGTAGTTATTACTTTGCAATGAACTGCCATTCAGACATTCAGTACCTGTCATGTTCTTTGTCAACCAAGTGGTAACGGGCACGGAATGCCACCAGGTGGGCGTAATAGGCTGGTGCAGGAATGGAGACAGAGCGGGTGCAGCGCACGTAGGTGTGGCACAGCTGGTATGTGAGGACCTGCAGCTCATCAGAGGTGAAATGGTTGTCATCCCACAGCACGTGATAGTGAGACGGCCTGCTGGTTCCCTGTGGAGATTCAGCAATTAAAAACTCACACACACTCTAAGACAAATATAATATTCACCAACACTAAAGCAAATTAACCTCTACTTTTTAAAGTACCTGATAACTAGGAATAAAGCATTCAAATGCAATCAAATTATATAAAAAAGTCTATGATTTTGAGGATTCTTGGTCGACCTCTAATTGATATTCCATTTAAAATATTCAATGGTACCTGAATTCCGGCATGACTGCAAAGATAAAAGTCAAACTCAGATGGGTGAGTAATTTTGGTGTCAACTGTGGTGCCAGCAGGGATGTTGCCACTCTTTCCGACCTTGAATACAAAACAGTCAATTTGAAAGGCAAATTTAAAAAAAGACATTAAACAATAAAAAAGTAAAAAAAAATAAAAAAATAAAAAAAGGTTTCTGCTGTTTTACAAACAATTTGTTCAGGACATTGAAACTAACGCTTTACCATTTACTTCGCAAGATGTTTGCAATAACCACATTTATAAATATTTTTTGTATATTTTCAATGAAAGGAGTACACTTAAAAGCACAGCTTGCAATCATACAAATTGTGCCTGTGCAATGACTGACCCGTTCATTCCTGTCCATGCAGAAGAGCCTGGTGTGGTGTCTCTTCTGCACTACTACAAAGGTGATTCCTGGTTGATAATCTTTCTCCAGCTTGATGCAGGCCTCCCGGATAGCCAGCAGTTCATGCTGTAGAACCTGCATGGTCAAAATAGGATGACGAAGATTCAATTAAATGTTTCAGCACACTTATCAAGTGTTGGCAGAAGGTGCAGGTCTGCAGCTTACTTGGTTGAACTGGCCCTCCGAGATGCCATCTCTGTAGTAGATTATGCGTGTTGGTTTGAAGCGCGTGGATTTGTAGAACTGGATGAGCAGCTCTCTCACCATGGTGGCCAGATCCTGAATGATGTCCTGACGGTGCTGTTGCACCCGAACCGTGGCACAGTATCGACTTGGGTGGGCATCCATACTGCCAACAACCTAAATGCCACCAAAAAGATGTTAAAAGCCTTTTTAAGAGACGATTGAGGCAATATGATCTGGCTTAAAATTGTGCACCAGAACTCGATGCTGGTCACACTTGTGGTATTAGTGCTACTTGGCACTCTGCAATGAGCATAATCAGTCATGTTAAGGCTGTCAGGTTTCTCAGTCTTACAGCAGCAATTGAGGGTTTCTTGCCATCTCCAGCTGGTGGATGAGTTACATCTGCACCCAGAAAGATGACTGGTTGTTGAAACACCAAGGGGCCTAAAGATGAAAAAAAGATGTGCAGGATAGTTTAGTGATAAAAGGATTTTCCTCCCCAAGGGAAAATAAATCCAAAAATGTTCATTCCGAACCCAAAAGAACATTTTACAAATAAGATATTTTTAATGAAACCTGAGTGGTTTCTGTCCCTCCATTGAAAAGACAGGAAACCAAACAGTCATGAAGAGGTCATAAAATGAATCATCAGAGGAACAATCACTTTATGTGATCCAAAAAAGTAATTACATTTTTGTCAAACAAATCCATATGAATCAAAAGGTTTAATCAAAGTCTTGTGAAGAGATATAATCATTTTATATGATGCACAATTTAATTTGGTCATGCCTCTTTGGTTCTCATACATCACACACACACCTGTTTGAGCTTCCATGTTTACCAAATGTGATGTGCTCTACGTGTATGCGTGTCGATCACTGCTTAGATTCAAATAAACGCCTAAATTAAATCTGTTCATCATATAAAGTGATCCTCATACCTCTTCACAAGACTTTGATTAAACCACTTCATTCATTTGGATTCGTTTTACAACACTAATGACTTTTGTGTTGGAGGGACAGAAACCACTCAGATTTCATTAAAAATATCTTAATTTGTTTTCCAAAAAGATGAACCAAATTTTACGGGGTTGGAACAATTTGAGACTGAGAAAATAATTTTCATTTTTGGGTGATCTATTCCTTTCCTCATGGGAAAACAGCCCAGGACATAACAGACAGTCAGACAAAGACTCAGAAAAGTGCCTTAAGCTTATTCTACATGTCAAAGGCTTTTGGAGCAGCTGCCCTCACCTGCCCTGTGGAAGAAGAATGTTGTTGACTCCACCCAGTTTGACATTAATCTTGAGGCAAAGGTTGGAAAGGGTCTGAGGTGTGGTCTTCTGTACATTTTTCACCTGGACACACTGGGTGGCCATGCCAAGAACAGTGTCTCCAACACGTTTCACCTCAGCTATGAGAATTACAGTGTTTAGAGGGATACAACCTAAAAAAAAAACTCTGCAAACATAAACACTGAAGAAACAGAGGAGTTAAATTACCATAAACAGGGGTCTTCCCGGGTAGGATAACCACCACCAACTGTAAGCCTTGGTAAGTGTACTTGAGGTGTTTGAACATGGGCTCCACACTGTCTGCTCCCTGGGCATACTTGCAAAAACACGGCTGGCCCTGAATGGGCATCCCAGCATCACGTGAGATTTTACGAAGCTGGTCAGTGAACGCCCTAGAGAAAACAAGTGAAGGATTAGACTAGGTAGAGGGTCTCAACCTTTTTCACTCCACTGTCAGAGATGATATTTAAACAGACCCCAAGATACTTCTGCCATGACAAAACTGCTCATTTTCAAACGAAGCCCCCTGGTTGAGAACCACTGATGTATTGATTAGAATTCAATCAAATACAAATTCCAGTCAAAGCTGACTTACTTAAGGAGGAGTTCTGTACACTGCCTCTGTGGGGCAAAGCAGGCAATAGCCCACACTTTGATCTCAATCCCTGTGTGGAACTGCTTGTTCCTCATGTCCCACACACCCTGGACTGGGGTCGCTATTGCTTTGTTCTGAAACAGCCAGAGATGCATGACCAAATTAGACAGGGATTTAACGAAAAGGTCAGCGGCATAATTTTCAAGTTTAGTTGACCAGAACAGGTTCCTACCCTTCCACCATAGAGAATCGAAGGTGCCTGAAGGACCCGACCATTGACCTCAGTCATCTCGTCTCTTACCATGACTCCAAACTCACGCACATAAGGATCAGTGTTGAAGTTGGCACTTCTCATCTGTCACAAACAAATGAAATATCTCATGAGATGTGAATGAGATTTAAGTGACTGCAAAAGATCAGTTTTCTGATCACATACCAGTTTGCTAATCTCATCCTGACGGTCAGGCGCAGACCTGGCTGTGGCACGTATCATAGTGGAGGTCTGATTGTCTGTCAGTTTCTTTATGCATCTCTGTCCGGCTACTATGTTACAGACCTGGATTAAAAAAAAAGGAAAATGACATTCAAAGAAAGGCATCAGGAGAGAAGGGGGAAAACATAAGTGTAAGATGTAGTCTTGACCAACCTCCAGTGGAAGGTAGGTATGTTTCTGCTCCTGACCAACTTGTAAACATGGGAGATGTGGGTATCGCAGCACCAATTTGTACTTATCCTTGAAGTACTGCGCGACAGTGCATTCAATGGTCTGGCCATTCTCTTGCTGCAAGGGGAACCTTGAGAGAAGCAAAATACATTTTAAAAAGGATCGACCTTTAACAGCATCATCTCGATGAGGAATACAAATTTAACGGCATTCATACAGAAAGAGCTAAAACTATTTAATGAAAGATCTTACGTTTGATGGCTTGCTGGTCTCCTAGTCACATTGCACACCCTGTACTTCCTCTTCATCTGTCCACAGTGAGTTATTTCAACCTTCAGACCTGTAATGCAAATTCAAAGTTCAGATTATAACAAAAATAAATTCCATAAAACATCTGTCACCAATCACTGTGATAAATTACCTTTGATCTCCTTGGTAAACTTCACTCTCTGGGAATCTGTTAAGGGCTTCTGTTGCTCTTCGATGCTTTTAAAATCCAAAACCTCACACATGAACTCAATCACAGGTTGAGCTTTGTAAAATGCAGTGGCGGACACTAAAAAACACATTTTACATAAATATTAGCAGTGCAAAAACGTTTAAAAAAATCCAACTACTGCTGTCAGTTCACACGCACCATCAATGTTGAGCATCATTTTCCAGAGGGATGGTCGAACAGACTGATGGAAGCCAAACCAAACTTCTCTTCCTCCGCCGAGGGGGTTGGAGCAGCCCTCAGACGGAGTAAAGAACGAACGTCCGACTGGGGTGTACCTGTAGACAATAACACGTGTTAAAACAGCAGTGTGCATGTGCAGAAGGACTAAGCATGAGGATATATATGGAACGCATAGCCAGTAACCTCATAGAGGGCAAATGTCTCATGACAACGTCCAGAGCCTGAATGGTCTCAAAGGGGATGTTCGGTAGCCGCCCAGACAGTGCTTCATGTAGAGCTTGCAGACTCACACATGACACCCACTTTATAGCTACTTTAAAGCTCCTGTCTTTTCCCTCCCCTGGAATTGTGACCTCCAGCTCCACCTAAAAGAGCAGTTTGGGACATCAGTATGCTGTGACACTCCATAAGATATCAAAAGACCTCAATGTTGCATTTTGAGAAGGTTCAGAGTAAGAGCATAACATTTCAACATTTGGGTTAAAACTGTGCATGAAGGAATCTGAAGGAATCGGGTCTTTCGGTTCAGTACACAAACTTTAATAGTACATACTTTGTCTCTTCCAATGGGTAAAGGCATGGCAGTGTAGAGATTCTTCCTTCCATCATACACAGGCTTTCGATCTCCAAAGATCTGCGTCTTAAAGTGCTGGACCATGTGCTCAACAATTTCACTGCAAAATCAACAAAACAAGTACATACAAATGTCCTGCCAAACAAACAATCCGTTCAAATTTAAAGTTTCAGTTGAAGATGTTACCGGTTAACTCTCCGTGGGCATTTCTCAGGCTTGATGTCTATGTCATAATGGTACACCTCCAACTTGGGTATTTCCATTTCAAAGAAGTTGGCCTGAAGCTTGATTGTCCTACCCATTGTGCCAAAGTCTGGCCGTTGAGGTGGTTTGAAGACATACTCTGGTGGTGGAGGAGACACAGGAGCTGCGGGACACGTACAAAAACAGGTTCTCTCAATGTATTTAAAAGGGAACAAAAAAAAATTAGGGAATCATATTACAAACACAAGACTTTTGAATGACCAACACACACACAAACCAGCAACAAATAATGCATTTTTTTTTTCAATATTTAGAAAAAAAACCTGCATCTAGCTTCTTCACAACGTACAGATTAAACAAACATTCAGTTTCCGTGAGTTTATTTATTTATTTTTAACAGGTCAATTATTTCAAGCTAGTAATGTCCATTTAAAGTTCAGTGAGCAAATTTATCCCATTAATAAGTCCCACACAAACATTTAGGTAAGACTATTAGAGCTCTGCTGCCATTTAAACTCAAGCACCCCACCTTATATAACTGGCCAACATTAGTTTGAAATGCAAGTCACTTGCTATTAACTTCTTGTTTGTTTAACTGTATTGAAAAGCAATTTCATAGTCGCTCTGTTGTACTGAATATCAGCACAGTCCCTCCTGTGGTCTCGTGGCGAATTACAGCCGTGCTGATGTTCAGTACAACTGCACTTTTGCCGATGGGATAGTTCACCCAAAAATTATAACGGTCATCATTTACTCACCTTCATGTTGTTCCAAACCCGTAAGACTTTTATCTTCGAAACACAAATGAAGATATTTTAATGAAATCCGAGAGATTTCTGTCCCTCTATTGACAGCTACACAACTACCACTTTGACGCTCAAAAAGTTCATAAAGAGATCGTAAAACCAATCCATATGAATTGAGCGGTTTAGTTCAAATTTTCTGAAGAGACACGATCGCTTAATATGATAAGTTAAAATTAAATTTGTTTATCATTTAAAGCGACCAAGCTCTTCAGAAAATTTGGACTAAACCGCTCAATTCTTATATAGATTAGTTTTACGATCTGCTTTTTTTCCCCATCATATTTTTGGGTGAATAACAATTTAAGTAATAAACCTGATTCAGAACATTAGTAAATAACCCAATCAGAAACTGGAAAAGGAAAAATACTAAGCAATGGTCACAATTTAGAGAATTAGTGTGTTAAAACGAAGCACTTAACAGTACATTAAGTTTCAAAACCATCATTCCTTTGCTTTAAACACTTCAAGACAACTTGGTAAACAGTACTGAAAATATAAGCTAGGCTTGGCCAGCTTAGTCTGGGCTGCTTACCAGAAACATCTGACCCCGAGGACTGACACATCTCAGCAGCTATAAAAGACATAATAACAGGTTTATTTCAAACAAACCTCTACATTGGTGATCATGTGCAGAAACATATATAAAAGTAAAACCATGAAAATGCTGCCATTTTACTAGCAGCGCAGTG
The DNA here is from genome assembly GCF_016745375.1 of Pimephales promelas. The sequence continues at coordinate 3,218,214 of NW_024121233.1, forward strand.
CACACAGGTTTTATGTGCAAGCCAAGGTCAAGTAGCAAATACCACATTACAATTTGAATACAAGATCAAAATAAATCAGCTGGTTTTAGCTAATAATACCCATCAGATTTAGTTGATTACACAGTCTAGCTTAGACAAAATTGGGTCACGCTGGGTTTGTTGATTTGGGGGGGGGAAAAAACAGGTCAAGTTAATGCAACCATGTTAAACATGTGAAATTCAAAAAAAAAAAAAAAAAAAAAATTATGCAAAAGAAAGAAGGTTGTGGGTATCTGAAGTCTTTGGCTGACAGATTCCCTGAAGTGTCTTATCAACCCTAAAAACACAACACGCCAGGAAGATACTAGGACCGTGAACCCATCCCACTGGGCAACAGGCCTTTTACCTTCTTATCACAAACACCACACAAGAAAGTCAAAAACCTGCCAAACACACACACACATATGTACAAGGACATCTTTTCAACGGCTACCACCATATGTCTAAAACTGACAATAAAACAAACTTGTCACTACATGAAACCTAAGCGATCCCATTCGCAATATTTCTTCAGCATTTATTAATAAAAAATCAACCGTTTACTTAACTTCAGTGGAATAACAAACTCAACCACTGATTCATTGACTACATTAGCACTATAAATATACCATATTTTCAATTTAACATTAATAAAAACAATTAAATGCAGTAAAAGTAATGTTCATTGTTAGTTTAACTAATGCAACTATTGTTGACTTATTGAAGCGTTACCTACTGAGTTTGACAATTTACGACAAAAAGTTCTGTAATTTGAATGCCTCTTTCTTAAAATGTGTGAAAAGCATTTAAGTTCAACAATTTTATTAAGAAAAGTGATAAATATAGATTAAACAATAAAACAACCATTTCTAAACTCTAATGACATTTACTCTAATCTCTAATTTACATTCATAATTTAAGTTAACAGTTAAACTTTAAGTTATCTGAACATATCAACTGTTCAAATAAATAACAAAAAGTTACAACTATACCTGAAACATTTGGACGCGTAATAATTAACGTTGATTGTGTATGTAATGTTATTGACTAAAACTTTAGTTAGGAACTTTCATCTAACGTGATCTTCATAACTGGAGAAAGTCAAACTGGTGCCAGACAACCAGCGTTCAATTCACTTACTACAATTAGCCTAAACCCTAAACACTAATTTTATATCTCCAAACCCAAAATAGTTTTAACGTACGTCATATTACCGTTTAAGATTGACGTACATAACAATTTAACCAACTGCTGTAGATTCAAAAGCCAGCAGGTCAACAAGCTTAGCTAGCAGGCTAACAATAACAATGGGCCTACAAAACAAACACCTCGACAGAGATGAAAAACAACACTTCATTACTATAAGCTAAAACATAATTTGAACATCGACGTCATGTACAACCGAACGCCACTAAATTACATATTTTATTATCATCAAAACACCACACTTATTCCAGCTAGCATCTCCTCGCTAGCACGCTCGCTAATCATAATAATACTCACCACCAGCTGCTCCAATGGGATACATTTTAAACGCTTTCTGCACCAAAATTCAATCGCAGGCCGTCACTTTTTGCTCTTCTGTTGCCAAGTAACACATGCGGTAACTGGAAAGGTGATTTTTATTTTAAAACAGCATCGATATAGAGGAGAAAACTGAGATTAATGAGCGCGCTGAGTTAGTGGAGCACGAGAGCTCTGAGTGGCCCCATCCCATCCCCCCATCACAGCACGAGCGCCTATTTACCCGACACTCACTCACTCACTCACTCGCACATACACTCTCACTGCTACAAACTAGGCTAATGGAATTTGAACGCTTTACGTTTTATTCAGTCGTTTTTTATTTATTTACCAAGAGTAGTAACAAAGCATTCATTAAATTGAATTTCACAAAGTCCAAATAATACTGGCGCTCATGTTACGTCATTTCCGGGTTTGTTAAGAGATTATTTTAAAAATGATTAGCTGATAATGATTCATGAATGTAAAAAAAAGTTTTGGTTCTATTTATTATATTTAAAAAATGTTTTCCCATGCATATATGCATCTAAATAATTTTTTTAAATGATGTTTAATTTGTAAATGTTTTGTAGATTAGATTGGAAATTGAGTTTTGTTGTTGTTGAAAGTAGTCTCTTACAAAGGCTGCATTTATTTGATCAAAAACGCAGTAGGCCTAAAAACAGTAATAATGTAAAATATTAGGCCTATTACAATCTTAAATTAACCAGTTTCTGTTGTAATATATTACATGATCATTTAGAAATCATTCTAAGATAGCCTAATCTAGCATCAATTTTTTTTTTTTTTTTTTTTTTTATTTTTTTTGGGAATCATAATACGTTGCCATTCAAAGGTTTGGATAAGTAAGATTTTAAAAGAAGAAAGTAACACTAATCTTTAGCAAATGCACATTATATTGGTCAAAACAGACAAAAGACATGAATTTAATAAATATTACAAACAAGTTATAGGCTATTTATAATTATAATGAAGCACTTTTATTCAGCAAAGAATTCTGGTATAAATCACAGTTCCCACAAAAATATTAAGCACTGCAGCACAACTGTCTATTAAATGAGCATATTAGGATTTCTGAAAGATCATATAACACTAAAGAGAATACTGGTAATGATGATAAAAATTCAGCTCTGCATCACAGGAATAAATATAATTTTAGCATCACAACAGAAAACAGTTAATTTAAAATGTTATAATATTTCACAGCATTTTTATTCACATAAACATTCATCAACTCACACAGATGTGGTAAGCTCAAGCATGTTCACTTGACGTGTGAGCACCAATGAGGTTCATTCTGCTTATTATCATTCTGCATCATCTGCTTATGTCCTTTATGTTAGTTGATAAATGTTTAAATGTGAAGAAAAGCCTTAATTAAATCTGTTCATCATATAAAGAGATGGAGTCTCTTCGGAAAATTTTGACTAAATGTTCAATTCAAATGGATCAGTTTTACGATCTCTTTATGAACTTTTTTGAAACGCCAAAGTAGTTTCGTAGCTGTCAATGGAGGGACTGAAATCTCTCGGATTTTATTTTAATTTGGTTTCATAGGTTAGATTTTTTTCCTAGTCAATGCCTCTGCATTAATGCACTATTACAGTGGACATGCATTGTCTTGAGGAGCATTTGTAAGGAAACTTTGACTATGCCTTATTCCACTCACTAACCTCCACTTGGTGGCACCATTTCACCACTATTAGTGAATATCTTTGTCACTGTGAATGCATGCTTGACAATGCTCTTTATTAAGATTTAGGAACAACAATAATTGGACAAATTAGCAATATATTTTACGGTGATATTAGATATCATAAAACCAGTCACACCAAAGTGCTGTCATGCGTTGCTGTCATAAACAACCCCGCCGCAGACACAGGTGGACATCCAGTATGGCCATTTGGTTGTTTTAAGTGACAAATGATTGTAATCTGAAAAATATTACACATTTTATGTGTAACAAATATGCAAACTCATATGTAGGCCTAGGCTAGATCAGGGCAGACCAAACAGCAATAGGATAATGAAATAGCCTACAAAATAAACAAACAACGGTGGTTTAATCTGAAAAAAAAAATGGTTTAATCTGTTGATTCGTCTGAAAGGATACAACTTAACAAAACAATATCTAGATTTGTTATTGTATCTTCGGTGAGAGTAGCCAGTTTTGTTCCAAACAAAACTAAGGAATCAGACATTTCTGCTGAGAGTTAGATTTGTATGGAATAGATCAACGGACGTCTTATTTCTATACGGTGAGCGACTTAGCCTATCAAATAATAATCAATTTCCCTTTCCATTTGTCTGTAAACATACCATAAATACCTCTATTAAGTTTTTTGTTCCTCTGAAACTGGTTGAACGGGTTGGGGAGTAACTGCCGTCTGCTGTGCTCCTTGGCCAATGGCACTAGATCCTCCCTGCAGTGCGTAACAGCGCAATTTAGGATTTAACCAAGTCTTTGCTGCGGGGCTTAAAGCAGTCTTCAAGAGAGACGCCTGACGCTTGCACACACAATGTTAGTGTAGACTCTGTGGACCCCTATAGAGTTAGACTGCCTTTTTACGTTGTCTTATCCGAACTATGACTGGAGTATTCGACAGAAGGATTCCGAGTATTAAACCTGCAGATTTCCAAAACGCTTTTCAGCTCTCCACGATGCATCATCCATCTCAGGAATCTCCAACCCTACCGGAGTCGACAGCCACGGATTCTGGCTATTACAGCCCTGCTGGAGGAGTTCATCATGGCTATTGTTCACCAAACTCGGGCACTTATGGGAAACCTCTTAATGCCTATCAGTACCAATACCACGGAGTCAATGGATCTTCTGGAAATTACCCTGCAAAATCCTACCCTGATTACGGCTCATACTCCACAGCATATCACCAATATGCCGGAACATATAATAGGGTGCAGTCACAACCGAGCCCGCAAGGTCAGTTAGCTTACTATATTTAAGCATATTATTATTGTTGTTATTATAAATCATTAGCATTACTATTGAGTATTATTATAGGCTAGGAGTTGTTTCTTTTTATTGGGTCTCAATTTGATTTGACGAAACATGATTGCATTTAAGTTTCTTTAATGCTATGTGTTATGGTGGGGAAAACCTGCATGCAATATGGAGATAGATTACATAGAAAATAAGAGAGAGTAAAATGCGTAAAGATTTTCTGACAAATGATTCTGCTTGAATATATGCGAGTTGCAATTTTAAAGCATTACGACACTTGACAAAAATCACGGCAACAATTACCAACAATGATTCAAGAGTGAGTTTCTGTTCCCGTTCATTTACCAAATTTCTGCTCACCCGTCAGAAAAAGAAACAGCCGAGCCCGAAGTGAGGATGGTCAACGGAAAACCCAAGAAAGTCCGGAAGCCCCGCACCATCTACTCCAGTTTTCAGCTCGCTGCTCTTCAGAGAAGGTTTCAGAACACGCAATACCTCGCGCTCCCAGAGAGAGCCGAGCTCGCGGCGTCGCTGGGACTCACGCAGACACAGGTTCGAAGATATTTCAGCATGTTTTTTATTTGATTTTTATTGCAATGTCTTTTTATGTAATTCTCAAATAGAGAGGCCTTATTTTTTATAGCCTATTAGCAAAATAAGAATGTGAATGATTGAATGTGTTAGCATAGACAGTTAATTTTTTTCATAGGTTGTAAAAAATTGTTTACGATATAACAAAAATATATAGGCCAATATATTATCATCATGTAGGACTAGAGGTTTGGCTTTATTTATTTGTCCACAGAAACTAAAAAAAATGTTTTTGTTTTTGTTTCCTCAGGTGAAAATTTGGTTCCAGAACAAAAGATCAAAACTAAAGAAGATCATGAAAAACGGCGAGCTGCCTCCAGAACACAGTCCCAGCTCCAGCGACCCGATGGCGTGTAACTCCCCGCAGTCTCCCGCTGTCTGGGACTCACAGGGTCCTCAGAGACCTCACCATCAGCAGCAGAATATTAACACAGCGGCATCCACGTTTCTGGAAAGCGCCAGCGCATCATGGTATTCCGCCGCCGGGGCGATGAATTCTCACCTTCAGGCTCCTGGCACGTTACAACACTCGTTGGCACTCGGAGCAGGAACGTTGTACTGAAATTTGTTTATTATTTTGTTGTATATTGGACTGGTGTTAACATTTTTTTTTTTTTTTTGAGGAATATGCAATGTATCGATATGGCAGTCCTAGAAGAACGTGTATAATGTGTAAATTGTGTGCATGTAATTTATTGCATTTGGAAGAATATTAAATGTTTTAAATGGACAATGGACCCAAACACTCTGAATGGTGCCTTGAATTTTGACCTCAACGCGTACATCCGACGATGTGCCAAATCATTAAGGACAACCCCAAATAAATGTGTGTTTTTCTTTAATTATCAATCATTTTGTCTTCTTTAAGGTAACAAAACGGATCAACGCACCGAGCACTTTGCTTTAGAGCCCGTCTTAGTTACTTTTCTGTGATTTATAAAGGGTCTTTAACTTTGCAAGCGTGAAAATAAATTTCGAGTGGAAATTATAGAGAAAACCATGATACTATTTTTACATTTTGGGATCATGTGTTCTGGCAGCCCGATATCATGGTTCTGGGCTGAGTCACATTTAAGCGAATAAATGGTCTAATAAATTAAAATGAAAAGAAAAAAGAATTTGCTTCGGTCTTGGTCCAGCTAGCCTGATCCGATTAAATTAATTTTCATTATTATTATTATTATTATTCCAAACAAGTTTTACGTTAGTGGGACTGAATATTTGATCTTGATTAAACCCACACATGACGAACGAAAAAAAAATTTGCTTGTTGGTCTGGCAAACAGTTTGCTCTGCCTTGCTGTCTTTGTGTTCCTTACAATTAGTACCTTTGAATTGTAGTGAGGAGGCGAAGGAACGGCGCAAACCGGCTCTAGCGACCACAACCCAGCCCTGACAGATCCTCCTCCTGGAAAAATGCTGAACATCTCATTAAAACCAGTGCTAACATTTCTACAGCTGACTGCCACGGATAAATCGTGAAAAAGGCCACCAGTGAATGGTGGAGATTTAATTGTTGACTATTATATTATTGTAGGCCTAAAACCTAAATATAAAAACCGGTTTCATGGATATATAGTCTACAGGAAAATATTTTGCTCGATGATCGCTTCAATGTTCTAAATAAACGCTTCATTCTTTAAAAATACGACTTGAGACTGATGTTTCCACACACATAAACTATACCGAGTTTCATGTTTGGGTCACCTAACTGTTGGTTTAAATATCTTTATAATTTTTTTTTTAATTTAAATGTAAACCTAAAGGTTGGGTTTGTCCAACCCAAAGGTGGGTTGAAACATCCTGGCATTTTTTTAGTGCATAAAACCCAAGAATTGCTATTTCTCATGTTTTGAACACTGAAATCTTATAGTTACCACTAACTAATTTGATTCTTCTATTTAATTAGGAATACTGTGTGTTTTATGCCTAAACAACAAATCAAAGTGACAAACTTCTACCCAATGGAAATATGACATGAGAAAATTGTCGTAGTCTACGTATAATGCATTTTTATACCCCCACCACACACACACACACACACGCGCGCTCGCGTACGCATGCTTCACGCTCAAAACACACACGCCCAAAACATACACGCCATATATCAACTCTAACTTTGCCTCGCTTTCTATATCACGTACACAAACACGCTACATCCCATGCCATTATATCGAGAGCCTTGTTAAATTCCAACTCAAAATTTTCCACTCAACGAATTCTCTGCAAACCATGTATAAATAATGACAGTTAGCTTTACTGGACACCCTCAACTGTAACACTCAACAATAATTATACTTCCACCAGGATTAGCTCCATTATCATAATCTGGACATTTACAATTATCTATAGGCCTAATTTGCAAAGATGCGCCTGGTTCTTGATTGCAGACGGTTTTTCCCTAGCTCACCATCTCTAAACAGTGACAGTAATAACGGCTAATTTTGCAGGCAATATATAAGAGGTGTCGGGGTGTGCAAACACTTCCACACCTGGATTTGCTTACTCAACACAAGCGGTACACAGGACCGTCCGCTTTCACAACGATATCTTTATTGAAACCAGAGATTTTGTTCTATATGCAAGACAATAAACTTAGCTACAGAAGGTAAGTGTTGTTCCATTAGCCTAGCATGTTGTTTTGTTGTTGGCTAATCTGTGTGCCGCTGAAGGGTGGGTGTTGTTATGAACTGCAGCTCGGCTTGTTGGGGAAGGCAGGCTATTTTACAGGAAAACGTGTGACATACGAACGCTGGGATCTATAGCAAACCGGTCATAATTTGGTGTTTTATCCCTCTCTTTTTCATTTGCGCACACACTCGGAATTATTAGCTTCTGGTCTTTGGTTAATTCTCATTTAGCCTAATCTTGAGGATGTCGGGATCCGCAAGATCGTGTCTGTCGGAGTCTGTCAGGGGGTCTGTCATATTTGTGCTGGGGTCTTAACTCTCACAAACACATTTTATTTTTAATATTATGAGGAATTATTTGGAGGAAGGATTCCTCCAAAGATTATTTAGCTGTAGGATTTTAGAGTTGAGGCAAACTCTACATCAATGCTAAATGTCTAGGCCTATAGCCTATTGGAAGAATTGTTGACAATTTCTATTGTAAAATTATTGATAACTTGACCCTAATTATTTAGCCTAATTCAATGAGCTCATTGTTTCTGCCTTCAATTTAATAGCCGTTGTCAGCTAAATGCGTGATTTGTGTAGTCTACATTTCTGAAATAGGCAGTCACCTCCGATAACAGGTTACTGTAAATTGGCTAATGTGCACATGCATTTTCTGTAAACCTGCTTTAAAACGATATCATATTGTCAAAAGCGCTATAGCCAGCTACAAATAAACGTGAATTGAATTGAATAGTTGCAAATGCTATATTTTTGATCTCTGAGCAGATTAGCCTTCTAAAAACCGATGACAAATGTGTTTTTGACGTTTCCTATTTCAAGATATATCTCATGTTCTTATAGGCAGAGCAAACATTTAAATGAACCATCCCAATCCGTTGATGAGGAAACCTTTTTAGAAAATCAAGCCCCATTCTCTGCGGCTGGGGCATCCACGATTTGACAGCTGCAGGGGCTTCTCGTCTCCCTATTCAACGTTGTAATTTTAGATAATATCCCAAGTGTTCACTCTCCTCAGCAATTTGTACATGAATAACCGAATAATTTCATCTTTTGTTTCGTCTTTGCCACTTCAAATCCAAATAAAGATGCCTTTTAGTATTAAAAGTGGTAGAAAATTACAGGTAATTATCTTTGACGGTAAAAACGCTGTAATCAGCGGGCTACATCAAAAATTACCCTAATTATGTCTGCATTTATGAGAATGGAAAAAAAAACCCTCTCTTGGATAAAACCCATAAATTGTCCCAAATATCTCCTTCATATTGAACGAGACTGCAGCTGGATGCTTTGTTCAGGATCGATCCTGTGGCGAAAGGCATTCAGCGTCTCGCAGATCAAGGCAGAGAGAAAGGGGGAAAACATTTTGTCAATACCTTAATAATTGAGCTAGAGAATGACAAGATGGACAAGATGCCGCTCTATTCTGTAGGAAAAAACACTTTGAGAAACCACCATCTCGGGTAAGCCATTTTGTTATTCCTTCATATCTTTCCAGCATTAGAAAAATAATGTGGAGGTGGTTATTTTCAAATGACTGTGTAAGTTGTTTATAGGTCCTATTTTTATATATTTTATAAAGAACTGTTTTCAAATTCAGATTATTCCAATAATCTATTTAATAATAGATTTTTTTAAAGTCAGTCTTTCATAATATCTCCTTAAAAATTTAAAAAAAGGCACGACACGTTACTTGAAGTCATGGTTTACTCCATTTATGACAAAACATAAAAAGTTTTTAACAACTAAAATCGGACAATATATTTACAATCAAGTTGCTTTTGTTTGCATGATCAAAAACATAAACGCAGGAGGATTGAGTTCGTTTTCAAATGCGACTCAAGCGCGTGACAAAACGTTTCGCTTCCTGTTGGTGATGATTGTGTTTGATTACAGCCAAACACGTGTGAGCACAGATTTTTAATCAATCCGTTTAATTTGCTACTGACATTTAGTTCCATTGTCGAGCTTCGCCACCCCACATGTCTTCATCCATCAAAAGAAATCGTCCCCTTAATAGGCAGACTAGAATAGGTCTATATTAGGGATGTTAAACCGTGAACTGGGCGAAGACATGAAGTCAACGTCAAGGCCTCTGGCCTAAAACAGGGCTAGTTGCCTATCTCTGCATGGCGTCCTGATGAGGCGAAGAGTACCAGTGTGAGTAACCGGGCATGTAGCTGTTAGCAGACATGTTTACTCCTTTAGAGGAGGTTGAGACGTCCCAAATAGGAGGAATGGCTGGAGAACGTGGGGACAGGGCGATGGAACCGGGCAAAGGGTCAATCTCGTGTGGGTTACCGCCTTGTTTCAACAACTTCTTGAACTTGGACCTTTTGTTTTGAAACCATATCTTTACCTGAAAAGAAAGAAAAAAAATATAAACTGGGTTATATCCTATTTAAAGTGAAGTAGGTGTCTAATTTAGTTAACATGATATTTTTGTCATCATCGTCCTAAACATATACTATAGGTCCACCTTTATTAATTACAAAATCAGTAATAGGCTAATACTAAACCAAAATAAAAAGCATAATTATTCAATTCAATTGAGTCCACATTCCAATAGATACCCAACCAAAATGAAAAGCACAATTCAGTATTAAATGTAAATGAGTCCACATCTCACCTGTGTCTGTGTGAGCCCGAGAGAGGCAGCCAGTTCCGCGCGCTCTGGTAACGCCAGGTATTGAGTCTGCTGGAACCGGTGATTTAATGCCTGGAGCTGCAAACTGGAATAAATCGTCCTTGGTTTTCTGATCTTTTTGCCTTTTCCGTTGAAACGTATTTCTCCATTTTCAATCACTGTTGTTTTCTGCTGTTCTGAAAAGGGTGAATATTGTGGAATGATTCCCGCACATAAACATTTATACGAATTTTAAATGTGACTTTTTTTTTTTTACAAACACAAATTTGTAAAGTTCTTTCAAGCATTATAGGCTATAGCATAATTACTTTGTCATATTTAGGAAATAGCATGAAGTGACATGTCGAGACTGGGACAATTAGATGCTAATTATAATTTGTAATGGTGGGTAGAATCACTGGCGTAACGCAATAAATCATTTTGAGAACACCGTTATTGCTGACATATACGACGGGCAAAACTGGGCGAGAACAAAGGGGAACGGGTACGGTGTCTTAGATGAGAACTGTGAATGTAAAATTTTATCGACAAACAGCTTTCCTCGTAGCCTATAGTTCAACAATGAAAACAGAGCTGGATCTTTACGCATGTAATACGCTTACCTGTGGCGTCTAACCTGGTCTGTGTTCCGCTGGCGTTAGTGTAGGACGGCAGGTACGGACTGTGGTGGGGATGGCTTACATAGGAGTAAGGTAGCGACCTGTTATAAGAGTTTGAGCCGGAGTACGGAGAGCTGTCGTGCTGATGATGATGATGATGATGAGACCCGGAATGGAGACAGTGGAGCGGATAATGGCTGGCGGCCATTGACGGGGAGCTCTGTTGTGAGTGCGATTGCTGTCCAAACTCCATGAAAGCAGATTTTGACGAGTCTTGAGCCTCCAGACCGTCAGCCATCGTAGTCATGGTCATCATCAAATTTTCTGCTTTAAGAGCACTTACCCCCTATCTCTGAAGTCCAAATGAGCCCTTTCGTTGTGTTCGTTTCTTTCTCTCCTTGGTTAGGGGATATTGCGTTATTACCTCCACAATTTATCCTTTTTTGTCCTGTAATTCTCACGCGGTATGGTGGAAGGTGGGCTTGAGTAAAGGCAGAGATTTTAAGGTGGATTCTGTTAAATTTGAGTCCTTGCTTCCAGACTTGATGCAGCCACTACAAGTAAAATGGTTTGTCTCCAAAGGGCAGCGCCTTCCGATTGGTCATTCAACCTAACGTCATCAGTTCTCTGCTTTAGCTGAGACTTCACAGTGAGTTAACCTACCTTAACAGCTCCCACCGTAGCCATAACCATGTGGAGAATAATAATGCTGGGATATCCCTCTGATATTCACAAAATTCCCACTTCGATACGACTCCCGAGACAATGTCGCGCGCTGCTATCGAAGTTGCCTAATTAATCGTGTGGTTCGTAACCACAGCTCGAGGTGCCAAATATCGCTTAGCCTACAAACCGCAAAAACACCATACAAATCGAATCGTTGTAGGATAAAGAGAATGTATTGCCATATGTACGACTAAAAAGTCATTTTATATGGACGGTGTTGTCTCAATGCATTTGCAAAACAGAAGAAACCACAACAGTAAAATAATAATAGCCTATAGGCTAAATACAAGAACGATACATAAATAATTAAGGAGAGTTGCAGTAGCCAATAGAATAAAAATATAAGCCATGCATATTAAGTGAAGATATGCGTTGTCAAAAGAATAGTCTATAAAAGCAATATGTAGGCTAAGCCTCGTCAGAGAGGATTCACGTGAACTATAAACACGCCAGATATGGTCTGGTTTAATTAAGCCCCACAGTCACTGAAAGGCCCGGGTTAGTGACAGCCTTTCCTCGTATAATCACGAGCCAGTCACAGTTGAAAATATATGCAAATTACGAGTGCAGTTTGTGGTTTGGCAAATCGCGATCGCATTATAAACCACGATGTAAATATAGCCTACCCTACAACTGCAAGGCTTTCTTCATTCTCATTTCACTCAATTTTTATTTTATAGACTACGAGTTCTCTCATGATATGGCATACATTTACTTGAAATGGTAATGAAAAAGCAATTACGGTCGCAATCAGTTATATCCAAATTCACTTTGATTATCCGTTACACTGTATTCAGACTGGCGCTATAAAATTAAGAACAATTCGTCTGTAATGATTATGGACCTTGTTTATTTTGGGAGGTGGATTAAAAGTGGATATAGCATAAATTATCCGCTAATTATACACCAGTGTCGCCTCAATTATCCTCTTATCAAAAATGGTAGCCCTAAATGCAGCATTTAGTTTCAATTTTCTCCCTTTCTGTAACAAGAACTGCGTACCTTGCTATTATTACCAGGGATGTTATTTACTTTGCCGGATTTAAGAGTGCACAAGCGGCGTAGATAACCATTTTCCATGGTGGACTAAACTTGGGAGAGACAGAAAGGCATCAGGTCGATCTGAACGCTTGTGGATTTCTTCTTATAGTCAAGATATCAAATATTTCGAGTTCAAATTAACTGTGCACGCAGGTAAGAGGGAATCTGCAGAATTCGTTTGAAAAACATTTTTTGTTTCTTTTGAATTTTATAAAAAGCAGTGTAATAATTTGCTTAAATGCAATTGTCAAATGAGTTAACATATAGCGATCAGGAATTTGATTGATTATTGCTGCTGCATGATCAGTTTGAAAATGTTTGTCGAGCAAGTGAGAGCAAAACCAGATACATAGCCATGCATGGTACAAACATCTTCCAATTATGCTTTCTTGCTGACATTTTAAGTGCTTAATTGATCGAGAATTCATGGTTTGATACCTTTAAAATTACTTCCTTTTTATAAAACCTGCGTTGACACTTTATATTTGACAGTTAAGGACATAAATCTAGAATGGTTATATTTCCAGGGACTGATAAAATCATTCAATCCAAGTTGACAAAATTATACAACAGGCCAGTGGATCCGTTTCAGTGTATCTTGACCACAGGACGCGTATTTAAATTAAAACTCAATAGCCTCTATTTGCAAGCTGTTGAAGGGTCGTAAATGGTGTTGTTTCTCTACATAAATTGTATTCCAATTTTTATAATTAAAAAAATGCGCAGGAATAGAACGTTTCAAAGTATGAGGAGCCGTTTTGATAAAGTTAAAATTGACACTTAAAAAATAAATGACATTGTATTTGTATTATAACGGAGTCTACTTTCACCAAAACCAAACTCGATTACTTACAAAAATCTTTATTTCAATTTCTTTAACTAAAAATGTGTGAACTTTTATTTTTTCATTATAGGCTATTTATTACTGAGAATATAAAAAACGCATGCATGTAAACCCATATTACAAATCTGTCAAAAATAAAAAGAAAGAGCGGGGTCTGTGTGGACATGCCTGCTCTCGAGTGCATCCATGCAGCCCTATCTGAGCTTTAACAAAACTACTTTGAAATGGATTCGCTTCCATTCCGAAGAGCGCACTTTCTTGTCACTGGTCCGAACAGCCATGTTGACCGGCTCGGATGCGTTTCCAGTCCAGGAAAGGCGGCTGATCGTGCTTTCTCTGCCGAACACACACACACACACACACACACACACACACACAGGCGTCGACGGATCTCCGTGGCTGTTGAGCAGAGGAAGTGGCGAGGCAAAGCGAACGCAGATGATAGCACGCGCAGCTGTCGGTATTCTGCGCTAGATCGCTACAATAGAAATCAGGAGAGGAGAACAAATATCACCAGACCCCTCCCTGCCATTTGGGTCACATATTAAAACACACATTCTATTCCAGGACTGTTTCACTAAATATTTAACTCTAGGCCTATTTACGTTAGTAAGGCTAAGGAAGAAAAAAAATACCCTTACTGAAATTGGCGAAGGTATCGGCTTTATATGAAATATGCATTAATTCGATTCAAACAGTGCGTCAAACATTTAAAATATTAAAAAATACTAGTCACTTGCTCATTAATGTTGGTATATAAACTGACCACAAAGCAAAGACCTTTAAATCAAAATTGCTGTGTTTTTGAGCTGTTATGACTAAATCTCGTGCATAGATTACATATTCTTGCTAAAAGCTCCACTTCCGGGTTGATGAATGTAGACTAACTTCTGTGTTGGACTAACAGTGGTCACGCTTTGGTGACTATATGCTTAAAGAGCATAATTGTCTTTTTTTTTTCTTAGCATGAGCAAATTAAAATTAAAATGAGAGAGGCCTAAAATGTAATATAGCATTTTCTCTGTCTGTGCGTTTTACGTTTCATACCAATGTACAACAAAGAAGTTTGTTTATCTCTAGGAAATAAGAACATAAGGCTGTGTAGTAGCTATACAGATCTGAAAGGATACTTCAATGTTCAATGCAAAATTGAAGCTAACACAGAGGTTGCCTCTTATGAACATTCATTTTCACTTCATCTAAATGAACGTGGCTCTGCTGAAAAATCTTTTATCTTTTGAGAATGTTGTACAATTGAGAACAGTGGGATTTTTCGGGGTTCTTTTTCGACTTAATAGAAGACATTATTAGCTCTGACAGCACACGGCTCAGGTCTGGGGGAGAGGATTTTCTAGAGAGATGACAGACAGGAAGGCCAGCAATCACAGGCTTTTTTATCCGAATGTACTGTTCGATGCCGTTTATCCCTGATGATAGAAAATTGCTCTGTTGCCAGGACGCGGCTGCTGAAATAGAGGGCAAGAGCAACATTTCCATTTTCCAGTTTGAAAGCCATTGAAATGAATTAGTAAAATGAAAAAAAGGGAAAAAAATCCCGCGGTAAACAAAGAGGGGCAAACAAAGATACACTTTATTTCCTTGCGCCGAGCCCCCTTTCATTTTGTAAAATTTCGTTAGCTGCTTTTCTGAGGCTTTGAATTCAAACCTGAATTCAAAATAATACCCTCCTGATGTGCACCAGAGATAATTATACATTTTCAATAGATTCTAAATGTAAAGCAAAGTGCAAGTCCTTTTTTGCATAATCACTGGAACATTTGATCACATATTACAGTTTACAATATCACTTAATACATTTTGAAGGTCAATTGAAATAATAATCGTGCAATAATAAAATAAATCCCACTCCATACCAAATTAATCATTTTGACAAGTGGCTTGTCATTCGCCTCGTAGCTATATCGTATTGATAATATTTCTTAACGTGTAATCAACAAAATCTCGGGGAGGAGTTTGTCAGAATATTACTTGTTATGACAGTTTGAAAACACACCCAACGAATAGTGGGTTTACGTGTCATGACAGACACGCTTTATTGTTATTTGGGTGTGCAGTGGCCGACCACAACATTCGGTAAACAACCGCGCGGGGGAAAAAGATGCTCGAATAACCAACACTCCTTGTCGCAGGTGAAAAAGCCAAGTTTACAAGACTAGCTACAAGACAACCATATAATCATAATTTTGATAAGCTACAGCAGAAGTTGTCATTGCTCCCCGAAACGGGGAAAGTCGTAAATATTAACAGCAGGAGATCAGTCATTTTCACGCGTGACAGTTGCCTGTAAATGTTAAACGGATAACTGCACAATAAACAACGACATAAGAATGATAGTCAGAATAGCCTAGGCTACTAATAAAAATAACATTTTTTTTAAATCAAAACTTCATTCACTTTATGTGTTTATTCACATGGCAATTCTCTTTGATCTCTAAAAGTGGGTGAAATCAATGGCTATTAATATTTACGTGAAACGGAGATCCTGTGGCCTGGGAAGGATAGTATTTTGCATATGAATCTTTGCATGTGCAGGTGGTTTACCACGACGAAAACATTTTACCCATGCAGTTACATGTGCATTACGTTGTCCGCTTTGTCCTGCAGTATATTTGCCTGAGCTATTTATCCACCCATAGTCATTATTTATAATCATTGCTATTAGCTGACTCTGATAGATTTTGATCTTTGATTGAAGCTGGTCCACCTAATCTGATTGGAGGGACCATGGTTACGGTTTCTTTGTGTGTTAATCATGTATCCATAAAACACAACATAGCAATTGTATTTACTCAATTGTGTGCTAATATTTCGATTTTTCTTTTTGGAAATACTGAGAATTGCAGTGACAAAAAAATGTGATAATAATTACAAGTCGATATTTATGAAAATAATGCTGGAGCTCATGGAGTTTT
This sequence comes from Pimephales promelas, assembly GCF_016745375.1. The sequence continues at coordinate 3,234,735 of NW_024121233.1, forward strand.
GTGCTGGTATTTGGTGGGATGATGTTGCGTGTGATTTAAGTAGTTTCCCCTGATCTGAATTTCCTGAGGTCAGGTGAGGAAGTGGCACAAACAATGAAGCACGGACAATAATTGTTTGCCTGAAACTCAAGAACAGTGAGTTTGATGAGGCGTAAAAACAGCCGAGAAAAAAAAAAGTCACACCTGGAGAACCGCCTTGTGCCACATTCATTCTCCTGCCATGGTTCACATGAAAACCAGTCTGCAGGAGCTGCGTGCCTTTCTCAAGCTCCTGTTCAGGGCTAAATAGCCAAAATACAAAGACTGCCTGAAACTACAAACTTCCACATTCTAGCTGAAGAACATTTGAAATTGACTCACAAAAGGTTCTGCGGGAGATAAAGACTGCAGAGTTACGCCAAAGAAGCAGTGAAGCCATGAATGGCTGGGTGCCAAAAATTAATGCTTAAAAAACACAAGCTGTTTAATTTAGCCATATTAGTGAAGGTGGTACTGAAATATTTGCAAGTCTCTTTTACATGAAGTCATAAGTGAGGATTTATGTATTCTATCAGGCATTCTATTAAGCATATTCAAGTGTATAAAAACATTAGTCTCGGGATTTGTCAATGTTTTTGCATAGTAATGATGAATTAATGGCTGTAAGGTTAATGGAAGACAGCATCTCTTCCATTTATTTCAGATTAAATGCTTTGAAGGCACTAAAGGTGATAAATTTGTGTAGATTGAAAAAAAAATCTTATAAATGAGAAAGCCTTTGAGATTTTGACATAAGCATACCAGTAAACTAAATCTTGGCCTTTTGTGCAGTAACATTAACCACACAAGTGTAAAAAATAGGCAGAATCCAACAAAAACCAATAGTGTGTAAATTCAATCTGTATTTATTCATAAGATCATTCGATCAAATGTGGTTAAGCTCATACAAGCTTGTTAATGTGGTGCAAAACAAATCCCCTTCAGCATTTATTTCCATAAACTTTAACAACCATTTCAGTTGAAGGGTTTTAGGCTTTTCCCATTTTATCAAAACACACGCCGGCAATCACAGTGATACTGATAACTGCTCTTGGAAATGCATTAAACCATGGAGCTCATTCAATCAATGTAAGGAGAGGGTTTTCAAATGAATGCTGAAAATACAGTCAAATAAATCTAAAAACATATGAGGGGCAAAAGCAAAGAAGCTTTCCGCACACTATACATGAGAGCTGGCATAGAAATAACAGATGCAGGTATGTTTTTACAGTGCTGAAAATCATCTCCATATAGAGCAGCAAAGGTGAAGGACAGTGGGAACGGTGTTCGTGTTTGGATCCGGATCAAAATGGATCTGATCACACCAGACTTGGACTTAAGCTCTCATGCAACCGCTCTCCTTTTCCAAGCCAACAGACCAGCGTATGGAAGATGGCGAGCGTTTGTGGAGTCCAAAACCCTGGACTATTCAAGCGAAACCAGCATTTGATGCGTCACAGCTGGCCTTCAATAAACATTTCGTTCAGAGTAAAAAAAAAAAACTAGCTTTAAACTATGATATATTTAAAATAACGGAGGATTTGATGACAATGATTGCGTTGTACACAAGCCACTCCTTTTCGTTGTGTTTCAGTAGCATCTCCTCACTGCGTAATCAGGTGGGTGTGCAAACGCTCTTCCTAAATAACAATGGAAACCTGGATGAAACCGAGTTATTGTTTTGTTTGAGACGTCCGCTTTAGAATTCTGTCGACTGAATATGAAGGACCTCATCCTCATCCTCCTCTCCTCTCCTGTTTCTACAGCTGCAGTGAGTGAGATATGACCAGAGAATTGGCCTCTGGGAGAGCAGCAAGCCATCCTGGTGCTATTAGGCTCGTGGCTAATAATAGGTGTTTCAGTCCGGGGGAAGATCAATCAGGGGGAATCATGGGGAATGTTCTGAGGAGCGCTTTTACACATCTGTCCAGATGGATGAAATTACACTTGTCTGTTTTTAGTTGCATTACTCCCAAATTGGCTGTCTACTTTTTTCTCTCTTTCTCTCACTCTCCCCTCATTCATGTGTCAGTGGTCTACTAAAAGGATTCAGCGCGCTAAACTCCCTGTCATTTTGGTCTTTCCTCGCTCGCTCTGCCCTCTCTGCTCAGTCACCTTATTTACGTTCTTGCATTCAGTAAGCTGGACGTTTAAAACAATGTAGAATATGCGCAACACAAAAATGGACAAATTAGAAAAGCAATCCTGACATCTTAGTGCTTTTGTAACACTTTCGGATAATTTGTGGTAAATTTGATCACATTTATGTCATGAACAATAAAAAGGGTCAATGTAAGCTGAGAGATATTACTTGATGCTGATGCTGAAAATCATATTAAGCAAAAGTTTTTTTTTTGCAATAAAACATCATATACAAACTACAAACCAATAAGCAGTGCAAATAAGCAGTTGAGGATTCAACCAAAAAACAATATGAGGTCAAATGGATAAATATTAGTATATATAATATAGTTCCCCATCGTCAATAATTGTATCCCTTAAAACTCATCTTTGATCAGTAAAATGACACATTTAAATGTTGTTTTCCTTAAAAAATCCTTTATGAATAAAAAAAGCTTGAATGCAACTCCCTTGCCTCAGAATACATGGTTCTATGAATATGCAAATGATCCCCACCTCCACTCACTCACTCAGATTAGAGATCCACTGGTTGACCATTGCACGCTGTTTGTTTTTGAGTCTGTCTTTGGTTCACTGTAGTTTTAAAGGAAAAATACTCAGCAATGGTGTTGACTTATGAATTTGCACATGAATTGTATTAAAGCATATTTGAAACATCACATAGACAAGCTTGATTTTTACCACTTTAAGATTTCTAGTTTTCTAAGATAGTTCACTAATCATGCTAAAAGTTATTTTTTTATGAGGTAAAAAAGGACAAATATTTAAGATTTCTACGCTCTAAAAATTGCTGGGTTGTTTTTAACCCAACTAAAACAATGATATTTGTAGTAAATCGTCCATATATCGGTCAAATATATGGACAAACCCAGCCATTGCGTTACATTTTTTAATTACATTTTTAACCCAACGTTTGGGTTTGTCCACATTTGACTCAAAGTTGGGTTAAAACAACCCAGCATTTCTAGAGTGTAATTCACTAATCACACCATTATATAAATTATAACATTATTGGTTTTAAAAAAGTAAAAATTGGGGAAATATTTGAGATTTCTAGTTTAACAATCGCTCCATTATAGAAAAGGTGGTAACACTTTATTTTACAGTATCCTTGTTACACGTTACAGTTAAAATAGGAAGAACTACTAAATTTAGCATAATTACGTCTAACTAACATTAAACCAAACCCTATATATAACCCTAAGTAAATGTCACTCTAAAAAATGCTGGGTGGTTTTAACCCAATTTTGGGTCAAATATGGACAAACAAAATAAAAATTTAACCCAATGGCTGGGTTTGTCCATATTTGACCCAAAGTTGGGTTAAAACAACCCAGCATTTTTTTTGTGTAATAACGTTACTCATTAATTACACTGTAGCAAGGACACCTTAAAATAAAGTGTAACCCAAAAGTTCAAATTTCCTTTATGCCGACAATATAATATATGCAGTTGCAAATGTTGTATTAAAGAAGAAATTTCCCCTGGTGTTCTCAGTCATTTGAACCCCCACTGTTTTTCTCATCAGCTCTGCTATCGCTATCATTTAAAACATATAATTACAGCCATTTGCATTGTGCAGCTGCACTCACAAATCCCCAACTTTCCCATCCAAAACAATGATATTTGTAGTAAATCGTCAGAAAAGTAAAAACATGCACCGTAGCCAGTGCTCACGCGAGTACAGATACTCTAAAAGCAATGCTTTTGGACCCCTATCCCAATGAAACAGAGATTGCAAGCGAAAGGACACATGAGATGGTGTGAAACCGAGGCATTGAAATCCTGACCTGCAGTAACCCTTGAATAGGTGAGTGCAGCTGAGGAGGTAACCACATGCTGGACAGCCCGCTTGCAATGCAGCACCGGCAGTTATCCAGCACAATGTGTCAGTCAGAGAGTGGGGCATAGAGGCTGAGAGGGGTCATTTACAGACTACCAAACAGCTGTATGCATCTGCGCTTCTCAACCACGACGGCTGACAGCTCGAAATTTCTGATACTTGAAAGTGGCTGTCTGGCAAGTTGTATTGAATTAGCCTTTTTCAGATTACGCCCTCCCCGAGTTCTTAAACGGACCGTTGTCACTTCGATCAAAACTCCCGAGACTGATTTGCTTGCGCCGTGAATTTGTACAAGCATCTCTGCCGTAGTCACAATGGGCTCACGCACACAATACGGGGAAATTACCTCTCGAGAAAGACACAGCGGGATACTTTTTATCAGAGAGAATGAATACTGTACGTCATTGTTGATTCTAAGCCTGCGGAGAACCTGATTTGAGATGTTCTCCTATTTTTGATTGGCCAACATTGAGAGATATTTCAAGCACTGAGCAAGCTGTCTGAGAAGAAAGACGCAAGCTCGATGACCAGAGGAAGAAAATCAAGGCTCCCCAATGTGTTACTCCTGGCAACGGGGGGAAATTAGCATTGACACATAAGCGAGGCCACGGAAAGGCCTTTGGGTATTTGACGGCTTGAAAAGTGACAATCAAAGTAGATGTAGAGACATCCTCCCTGTTCTATTTATATTGAAATCAGCTTATTTTATATTTCCAGAAGGATGAGCGGCGAACTTATAATGAATGTATTTTGTTCATTTCATCGTCGTGCCTGTGATGCTGGTGCCCCCCCCCCCCCCCCCCCCGCTGTGGTAAACAGAATGTGACTCTCATAGCGGATGCATTTCAGGCCACTCACAACACGCTAGCGAGGCTGACATGGCCTCCCTCATTTTCCACAAAATTCAGCTCTTGCGATTGCCAACACATAATGATGGCATCTTCCAGAGTCACTGAGGTGTCCCACTGACGTGCCAATATTCTCTCTGTCATATTGCAGGAAATTCAGCGCCGACTACCCAGGAGTTCCTGCCGTCTACATGCATCAGAAGTTGTTTTGTTAATCGAAATAAAGGGCGGATAGCATGATCCAAGGCACGGAGCGGCTCACCATTTCCTCGCATTACATGACGGCCTTACCAGCGAGGAGGAATATGCATGAATACATTAAAAGGTAATGAAGAAGCTGTCAGGAGAGGGTCGTTCAGGGCAGAGCTTCAGAGCATTACGTGATGGACTTGTCAGCTCGGCACGAGAAGCAAAGAGGGGTGGAGTTCAACAGCGTGGACAACAGCATCTCACTGTTCAATGTTTTGTATTTTCACTGCTAAATTAAACAATATGAAATATGAATTCTGTCTTTTCATCAAGTATGAATGAAAACACTGACTTTGTGAATAAGTTTAAAGGGATAGTTCACCCAAAAAGGTACATTTTGTCAATTCTTACCCTCAAGTTGGTCCAAGCCTGTATGAGTTTTCTCTGCAGTACACAAAAGAAGATATTTTGAAGAATGTTGGTAACCAGATAAAAAAAATACTATGGAAGTCAACACTGTAAAAAATAAAACTGTAATTTTTACGATAAAAAAAACGGCAGCTGTGGTTGCCAGAACTTTACCGTTAAAAATACGGTAGGAACATTACTTAACTTATCATTTACAGTAATAAACTGTATTTCATTTTCTGATAACATGTTGATTTACCAACCTTTTGAAAAATTGATATATGTTTTGTGCCATGGTAAAACATTAACAACCAACAATCATCACAGCAGAGATGAGAGCTTTGATTAATCAAAGCTCATTACAAGTAGTCTTCCATTAGGAGGTTAATACTTACATAAAGGACCTTCACAGTGTCATTCACACAAATATTAAATCATGGTAATGATATAAAAAAATGCAATAAACATTAATTTAACAACATTAAATGTAACATAAACCCCTGATGTTCATAACTGATTAGAAAAAAAAACAGTGTCACACAGGGAATTGTGGGTTTTTCACGGTTTTAATCCAATGAGTTGTTCTTTTTCACTTTCAAAAACAGTAAATTTAACGGTAATTTACAGTAAAATTATTACAGTTATTTACCGTATATAGTACGGAAACTTTCTGTTAAGCAATTAACAGTTTTTTACCTTTAAAATCACGATTATTTTTTTACTGTGTACTGGTTACCAGCATTATTCAAAATATCTTCTTTCGTGTTCAACAGACGAAAGAAACTCATACAGGTTTGGATTAACATGAGTACACAATTTACATTTTTGGGAGAGCTATCCCTTTAATGACAAAGACTGACCCAAGGATAAATTATCATTCTCAATCATATTTCGAATGTTCACACCTCTTGATCAAGGCAGCGTTGAATCGCATAATGGAATGTCATGGCAACAACACCTGGCAACAGTTTATCCAGGTCCTCCTCATGCCCCTCCCCCCAAAACCGAGAGCACTGGAACATTATTTCTGTGAGACAGAAAGCCCTATGAACAAATAATGGGTGAGCGCCAGTTTAAATAAAGTATGGTTTATGACTTGTGGTCAGGACCGTCTCTCTTTTTTTAAAAAGTGTGCTGTGTAAAAACAGCTGCCAACATTTTTTTCTCCATACGGTTATAATACAAAGTCGTTTTTTTCCCCCCTCCTCACAGTGAGAGATTCAGTCAATAAAAGAACCGGCAGTAGACCAGTAGTCTGCAGCCACAGGAGAATGGAACAAACCGCACACGCCAAAACAAACTGGTGCTCCTTTCGCGATTTTTCAGTTCGGGCATTTTAAATAAAACATTTACAGTCCTTCTGCGCAGGGTTTTGCTTTCGACATCAACAAAAAGACTAGAGGGATTCATTTCCTTCACCTACTAAATAAAAAGCTATACACATCCCATTGGATTTCTGAAACATATTTGAGTCCAGGTGTTTTGGTCTAATTCACAAACAATCAGGCTGTTCGGGACCAGACCAATTATCCAAATGAATTGTACAATACCGAGAAACAGACACAGCAATTTTCTACTTCCATTTCTATGTGCCACTGCAATTATAGATCATCAGAAACTGTCATTAAGTAACACTAGGCTTGTATTAAGACCATACAGACTTTAGTCACTGTCTTGCAACTACAAAAAGAAGGCGTCCATTAACACGGTTTGCTTAGAAATAATCACTGGCCTTTAAACGATGATGACGACAACGTGAAAAAAGAAACACTGCATTTTATTTGTATGCATCAACAAAACCAGCTATCAAACACTTGGAGCTGGTCAAAAAATGCGCAATGTATGGAAACAGCTACAGTCACACAGTCGCAGCTCTGAGAAAGTGAGAACTGTGCTGATTCATTTTAAAGTGAGACACACTAATAAATAAGGTTTCATAAATCATATTTTAGACCCTATTGGGAATTGAGTTTTATGGATATCTTTTAAGGTTGGTGACCAACACAGCAAAGCACTTAAGAAGAATTCATTTTTCCAGCACTCAAATGTCTCCAGTTATGCAGCCATTCCCAATTCCCAAAAATTAAAACCGATTTAGGTGGGAGAATTAAAGCGGGAGCTAAAAAGGAGCTGAGGTGCATTATACACCAGCTCGTAAAGTTGAGAAAAGTCATTCATTTTAATACACACCAATCAAGCTGTTGAGTGACTTACTGTATGTGAAGTTTTTACCGTGATGACATCTCTCTGTGCAAACAGACAACCTGGAGTGCGACTAAGCACATTAACTCAGCAGACAGACGGCGCAGTTTACTTTAGCACCACTAAAACTGAAAAAAAGACACATGTACATAACTACTCATATTTAACATGACTTAAATCAAGGTTATTCATCAAAAAACTGACATGTGAGTTAAGACAGAATGAACACAGCTAAACAGGAGCTATTCTGAGACAATGGAGATGCCAAGACACAATGAACACAAGGCGTCCTTCACACATACAGAAGTTCCTAAAACAAATAACAATATACAGAGCTCAGAGTTTGTTTTTGCTAACCATTCAATTAACGTTAACAGCTAGACCTCGACATATGAGGAAACAGGCTAAATATATATATTACATTATTTCTCATTTATTTTTTATTTTCATTTATTTTTTATTAAAAAATATTCTTTACACATTTCATGCTGTTTTTCATCAAATTTTAAAGTTCTCCTCACAAAAAGTAATAACAAAAGCTGGAAATAAGGAAAAATTATGCTGAAAAATAATGATTTGCTATGTATGCCGTCCAATTTATGGATTTGTTCACAATTTCATCGTTTTAATCCATTCTTTTTAATGCTACCAACGGCCCTTTTCACACAGAGATTCCGGAAAATACACGGATAATGTGAGCCGGCATTTGTCCCGAGATTGTTTGATTTCGGTTTACTCACACTGCCAGTGATTTGCCGGGATCTGTGTGTTCACACACATCCCGTAAAAAGTAAAAATCCTATAAGACTCGTGACGTCAGGATGTGACGTGTAAGGTACGCGTCGAATAGCGCAAGTGTTTGCATTGTTTTGAACAACATGGCAGCTGATCGCGCATTAGATGTTGATGTCCAAAATTTTGTTGTTTATGTACAACATGTTTTGTGGTCAAATTACAATTCTTTTTTCGATTATGACTTCTTTTCAACGTGGTAATTCGATAAGGAGTACGCTGGAAGAAAATTACCCTTGAACGTCATTGTGATGGCACGTGCGTCGTCACTACGACACTCCCCTTAAGGCCAATTTATACTTCTGCGTAGGGTGCGCGCAGTAGGTACGGCGTAGCATACGCACAGACGCGTCCCATACCGCGTACCCTTCGCCGTCGCCTGACGCGCACCTCCTCAAAAATGTAACTACACGTCGCGACGACGCGGACCGCAAGATCGGTGATTGGTCGGCTTGGTAGCATCGCATTTCCTCCTACGCATTTCCGCACGTACCTTCTCACGCTTTTCCACCACTGTCTATGATTTCCACAAGTTTCATCTCCTCCGAAGTCTTCTCTCATTTCTGCCTTTCAGTTTTAGTAATTTCACTAAAGTGAACTGTTTTTCCACCTTAATAAGCTCCAATTCCAACATGATCAGCTCTCTTTCACTCGTAGTAACCTAGCCGCGAGGAATCTAAACACAGTGGAACATTAAAACTCTCCGCCGCCAACTAGCGTTTCGGAGCAGTACTGCAGAGCAACCAAGACCTGAACGCAGAAGTATAAATGCTCACAACGGCGTCGCCTACGTGCGTAGCCAACGCCGCACACTACGGCGTACCCTCGACGCAGAAGTATAAATTGGCCTTTAGGCATTGGTCCTGGCTTTTGTTCACACAGTGCGCTTGTGATTCCGGCAATGTTACTAGGTCATCAATCTCAGTATCAATCCTGGGTCATGATACCCGGCAATTTCCCTGGATCAACTCGCTGTGTGAAAGGGGCTCAAGACTAACACAGGGCATTCTTGTGATTTCAACAAAACCAGCTAGATACAAGCCAAATACTTTATATTTAATTTTTAGTGCATGGTATTTAAATCACTGGAGGTTAATACGGTTGCACTCATATTACTATAAATGGGAGAAAGTGCAATGGGCAATATGGTGGAATAAGCTCTACCTTCTCAATAAAAGAGCCAATCGCCAATTAGTAAAGTCAATGCATCACTGCAGGTGCTCCGTTTGCTATAGAAAGAGTCAGTGTGATGCTCTCTTACGACTGCACATGAGCAACGGCAACTCCAGCCTAAAAAAATTGCCCTTTTTTGTCATGATTTGAGCATTTGGAAACAAAATTTATGAGACAACTTAAAGGGACTCTGTTCAAGCTTAGGTGATCACAATTCGCAACCATTCATCACAGACAACCAAAAGTAAAGGTTTGAAAAGCTTAAAAATGATATTAAAAGACATTAAAACATAAAGTACTAGTCCAATTTGCCAAGTGACAGTTCCATCAACTGTCCCCGAAATTCTCGCTCCATGAATTGGGGCTCAATTTGATGTATTACATTAAGACTTTGCCTGGAAACCGTTCAGTGACAAATTGTTTAAAGACTTCTCAGCGGTTCTATGTTTATCTTGCTGGGTCTTAAGTGGTCTTATGAAAATAACAGTAGTGGCCTTTTTGAGCCACATATGTAGCAGGTAAGTCTGGCATCAGTATTGCAATGTATCTGATCCCTGGTGAAAGTTCCCGATGAAGTGCTTAAAGAGGTAGATGGCGAGCGAGAGTGCATAAATATTGCTTCTTTGACCTCGGTTTAAGCTAGCTGTTAGGCCGTGAAAGACGATAAACTCCCTAAAGAGGGACTGACTGTGCACGTCAGATAGAGGACTGTCAGGGTTAAAGCCTGTCTTCAGACACCGAGGGGAGGCTGTAACGGAGCCGGGCCAAAGGCTGCAGGAGCCAGCAGCTCCTGCCAGGACTGTGTGGTAGAAAGCCGTTAATGAGCATTGTAAAGCTCTTAAACATAATGATCTGGACTTCTCTCCCAGTGCTAATGTCTATCACATGCCCAAACCCGATCGGCACTGCAGAACATGTCCAGGATGAGACTGGAGGATGGAAACAGTGGACTGAAGGAGACAAGAAGGCCTGCTTGATATTAAAGTGTTAGTTCACCCAAAAAATGAAAACATTGTCATCATTTACTCACCCTCATGTCAGCCAAACCTGTAAGACTTTCATTCATCTTCAAAACACAATTGAAGACATTTTAATGAAATCTGAGAGCATTCTGTCCCTCCATTGACTCATAAAGAGATTGTAATACTAATCTAGTGTCAAAGCGGTGGTTGTGTAGATTTTCAATGGAGGGACTGAAAACTCTCAGATTTCATCATTTGTGTTCCTAAGATGAATGAAAGTCTTACGGGATTAGAACGACAGGAGGGTGAGTAATTAATGACAGAAGTTTCATTGGTTGGGGGTATAAGGGTGAAAAATGTCTGGTGATAAAACTGTCCTGATATATAATGCCTCATTAAAATAATTTATTTCTTGACAAGAAAATCTAAAGTAGTCTGGCAAGGTCTTTTATCGTTATTTCTTAGAAAAGATATATAATATTGTAACAAAACTGCTTCAATGCTTGTTATTTTTGTCATATGGTACAAGCTACACAAAAAACATAATTCAACCTTTTTACGACAAGGAAAGTTTTTTTTTAATTGTAAAACTGAATGAAATTATTTTGAATGAATGATTTTTGTAAAAGATAATAATAATAAATACTATTTACCTTGAAAATATTTGAGAACATTGAAAATGATTAAGATATACAGACAAGGTAAGTAAAATAAGTGTCTTGTTTTCTTTCCTTTTTTTTTACTTCACACCACATTAAATTAATTATTTTTTTGAAAGTGGTGAAAATTCTTTTATTTATTTGTATTTTTATCGAACCATCATTAATGCAAAGAGCACGTTTCTATCATGGACACGCTTATTTGTCATTGACTGATTAATCAATTTTGTGTAAACTCATATACTTTAAAAAATAAATATGCAAGTTATAGGAAAAAATATGGGGCGGTGAGCTTCTTTTGTCACTCTAGTCTAATGCATAATCCACAGCATTAAAGCAATGCGAAATTGGGATTTATTGGCTCTCAGCTGAAAATCAAACAACCTGACACTTGCATAAGTATCTAAAACAGCCTAATAAATTATCACACATTAGCGAAAGCTCCCAGTAGAGCGCGTTTCCTGTTAGAGGAAGGCTGAATGGCAAACACTAAGGGACAAACACCACTCTGTCCTCTTGATTATATCAAATAAATACGTACAACACATGATGGAGGAGGAAAACTCTTTTGTGTGAACACTTTTGGCCATGAATCATATCGCTGACATTTTAAGGCCCCACTGTTGGTTCTGCCGCTGACTTGCTTTCAATCAGTTTGTTGCAGAGGCTCAACACGTGTTCGTGACAAGCGGCACTAGAAGAACACTAATAAATATCTCACGCTTTATTCCTGCTTTGAGGTACACCAATTAACCGTGTGCTGCACGCTCTCCAAGATGACATACGTTCCGAAGAGAGCCAAAAATAACACGGCTGCAGGAACACAAGAAGGGAGGGCGAGTGTGTGTGTAAGAAAAGTACAGGTTTTTAAGCGCACTGCATCTGCATTAAGGTCCGAGTTGAATCTCCCACAGGGGTGTTCATTCAAAAACTTGGCCTGAGGCACGAGAGAGAGGGTCTGCTTCGCTACATCACGCTGAAGGACACTAGACAGAGCACCTGTGGCGGGAAACTTATCTCACATGTGCAGCCCTGGCAGGGCATCCGTCAACAGGACCAGAGCAGCGTTGAGTTGATCCATTAACATTAACAATTGGCCCCTGCCGTGTAGTGAGGAAACAGGCAATAAGTTAGCATGGAGGCTCTGGTTCTGAGGTGGCCTTCACAGGGCATCTTAAACCCTTAGACCCCATACATACTCTGTGCAAAAACGCGGTAACACTTTATTTCGATAGTCAACTTTAGACATTCCACTAACTATAAGTAACTTTGCAACTACATGTCCACTAGCAGTCATTAGAGTATTAGTAGACTATCTCCTGAATATCTGCTAACTCTTTATTTTGATGCTCCTCAACAGACATTCTGCAGACTAGAAGAAACTTTGTTACATGTCAACTTATTCTCCTAACACAGACCTAACAGTCAACTAATACAAGTGTGTTGACATGTAGCTGCAAATTAATGAAAGTTAGTTGACATATAGTTGCAAAGTTACTTATAGTTAGTAGAATGTCTACAGTGGACTATTGAAATAAAGCATAACCAAAAACGCTTCTAACTTTACGATTAATCGCATCTCACAAAAAAGTTTGCATATATATATATATATATATATATATATTTATACACACACACACTCACCAAAAGGATTATTAGGAACACCTGTTCAATTTTTTATTAATGCAATTACCTAATCAACCAATCACACGGCAGTTGCTTCAATGCATTTAGGGGTGTGGTCCTGGTCAAGACAATCTCCTGAACGCCAAACTAAATGACAGAATGGGAAAGAAAGGGGATTTAAGCAATTTTGAGTGTGGTTGTGGTCTGAGTATTTCACAATCTGCTCAGTTACTGGGATTTTCACGCACAACAATTTCTAGTGTTTACAAAGAATGGTGTGAAAAGGGAAAAACATCCAGTATGCAGCAGTCCTGTGGGCTGAAAATGTCTTGTTGCTAGATGTGATGTTAGAGGTCAGAATAAGCCAACTGATTCAAGCTGATTGAAGAGCAACTTTGACTGAAATAACCACTCGTTACAACCGAGGTATGCAGCAAAGAATTTGTGAAGCCACAACACGCACAACCTTGAGGCGGATGGGCTACAACAGCAGAAGACCCCACCGGGTACCACTCATCTCCACTACAAATAGGAAAAAGAGGATACAATTGGCAAAAGCTCACCAAAATTGGACAGTTGAAGACTGGAAAAATGTTCCCTGGTCTGATGAGTCTCGATTTCTGTTGATACATTCAGATGGTAGAGTCCGAATTTGGCGTAAACAGAATGAGAACATGGATCCATCATGCCTTCTTACTACTGTGCAGGCTGGTGGTGGTGGTGTAATGGTGTGGGGGATTTTTTCTTGGCAAACTTTAGGCCCCTTAGTGCCAATTGGGTATTGTTCAAATGCTACGACCTTCCTGAGCATTGTTTCTGACCATGTCCATCCCTTTATGGCCACCATGTACCCATCCTCTCATGGCTACTTCCAGCAGGATAATGCACCATGTCACAAAGCTCGAATCATTTCAAATTGGTTTCTTGAACATGACAATGAGTTCACTGTACTAAAATGGCCCCCACAGTCACCAGATCTCAACACAACAGAGCATCTTTGGGATGTGGTGGAACGGGAGCTTGAATGTGCTGGATGTGCATCCCACAAATCTCCATCAACTGCAAGATGCTAACCTATCAATATGGGCCAACATTTCAAAAGAATGCTTTCAGCACCTTGTTGAATCAATGCCACGTAAAATTAAGGCAGTTTTGAAGGCGAAAGGGGGTAAAACACACTATTAGTATGGTGTTCCTAATAATCCTTTAGTATATATAAATAGATTCCTAATAATCCCTCTATATATATACATAGATTCTTGTATGTATAGTTCTTCATACTGATAGTAGACGATTTAAATCACTGGAGGTTGCAAATTCTCCACTGACTGCACATGTGCATAAATTTGAATTCTGTTAAACTTTCATCACCAATTTGTCACCACAACTAGCTTATTCTCACTGCAAATGGCTGACTTTTTTTTACTTTTCTTCTGCAAATTACAGTCAGGGTTAACTGATCGCACCTTGTCACCATGTTACTGCACTGTTGGTCGTGAGTGGGCGTTTCTACCGCTAGTTTCCCTAGTAACGTTGTGCTGCACCTCTAGCAATACTTAGCGAACGCCTGACCTCAAATTGCACTGCTGCTAAAAATAAAATTGCATTGATAAAAAGCCATTGCTAATATGAACATGTTGGAGAGGAAACTATTTCTTTATAAACTGCTACTATGCATTATGCAGCAACGAGAATCAAAGCATGCTCAATGCTTTTTGATGTTCTTCCATGCATCACTTTTTGTATACGTCTCTGTATGCGCGCAGTCATACAGAATAGAAAGATTAATCACAAACAGGACAAATGTTTCCTCCATCGTCTATACACTCGACCACATCATTTGACATTAGGCGGATCACATGAGCTTCACTGTCTTCTCAGCCGTCAGTAGTTCATCGTGTCACTGCTCATTTGCATAAAGATGAACTCTGCTCTCATTTGCATAAAGTTGAACTTTGTCAGGGTGTCTGGCACACCCACATCAAATCACCAAAGTCCCTCTCACCTCAAATCACCAACTCTGACTGAAACAGGATGACTTTAGTTTGACTTTGCAAATTGTTGTTAAAGTGAACGCAACTTCAGTGTTGACAGGAAACAAACTTGTCTCTGGAATCTCGTCGAACATTACTCGATGCAGATATGATGTCGGAAGTCACTTTTCTATGCTGAATGAAACCCGCAGTTTTCCTTTATGTAATCTTATCAACACAAATACACGCCATGGCATTTTCCTTGAAAATGCACTGTAAAGGTGTTACTACAATAACACCTGAACCAAACAACGTACTGCAATCAATCTTTTTCAGCATTTGATTTTTGCTTTTTCAAAGGGAGAAAAAAAGTAATGATTGGTGCTGGCTGAATGTGAACATGCCTGCCGTGTAGGAGCAGTGAGAGTGCTGGAGCTGAAGGCATGATAGAAGACAATGGATGAAAGGAGCTGTCAGAGCGAACAGGAGAAGAAAAGAGAGAAGTGCCATGGGAGCGAAGCAGAGAGATGAGATGACAAAGCTGGGAGGTGACAGAGGAGGAGGAGGAGGAGGAAGAGGAGGAGGAGGAGGGCGAGGAGGACACAAGGTGAATATGAGAGCCTTCGGAGAACAGACGCCATCTCGCTCTTGACCTCTCTCTCAGTTTGAGGAGCCCAAGATCTGAAAATGACATCAGATAGGGGAAGTTTGACTCTCTTTCATGTGCCTCTCTCTTTCATTACGACTGCACCACTCTCTCTTGCATGAATGGACAATACATTTAAAACACCAGAGACACTACCTTCTGAATACTTACATATCGGACATCTGCTGTTCTGCCTAGAAGGCCAGATTTTATCTATCATTTTATAAGTCTATCTGCATATCTACCTACCTTTCTTTCATTTATCAGTCTATAGATAGATAAACAGACAGACAGAATAGATAAAACGCCAGATAGATAGAACGAAAGATAAAATGACAGATAGATAGACCGACAGAACGATAGACAGACAGAATGAACAATAGATAGACAGACAGAACGATAGACAGAACTTACAATAGATATACAGAACGATAGACAGACAGAACGATAGACAGAACAATAGATAGAACGATAGATAGACAGACAGACAGATAGATACAGTAGATAGATAGATAGATAGATAGATAGATAGATAGATAGACAGAACAATAGAAAGAATGATAGACAGATAGAACGACAGACAGAACGATGGATAGACAGATAGAACGATAGATAGACAGATAGAACGACAGATAGACAGAATGATAGACAGAACGATGGCCCGAACGATAGACAGAATGATAAACAGATAGATAGATAGATAGATAGATAGATAGATAGATAGATAGATAGATAGATAGACCGATAGACAGATAGATAGATAGAACGATAGATAGACAGACAGAAAGACACATAGAACGACTGATATAACGATAGATAGAACGACAGTTAGAACGACAGAACGACAGATAGAACGATAGATATATATATATATATATATATAGATAGATAGATAGATAGATAGATAGATAGATAGATAGATAGATAGATAGATAGTTAGTTAGTAGAGCCCGACCGATAAAGCATTTTGAAGGCAGATACCGATATAAATATTTGTTGGTTTTAAAATCCGATATTCCGATATATCGGCCGTTATTTTTTTATTTCTTTTTTATTTCAGAAACGTGCAACAAAACATTAACAGGTTTCTTTAACATAGTTATTTGTAGTTATTTATGAGTTTTAACTAAAATAATATTAATGCATTTATAATACCAAAACTAAAAAAGCAAAACTTGTTTACAAGAAAAACAAAAATCTCATACTGCAAATTGTAAAACATACATTTTCAATATAACAGGCCAAGGAGAGATAATTGAAGCGTGTTTCGTCCGTTTTTTATTTTTATTTTTTTAAATATTCATTTATCGGCCATTATAACTGCCGATACCAATAGTTTGGAAAATGCCTAATATTGGCCGATAATATCGGCCGGCCGATAAATCGGTCTGGCTCTAATAGATAGATAGATAGATTCCAACAGGAATATAGATTAAAATGCAAACAATACAGTAAAAAACAACAGCTAAAAAACAAGATAGTTCATCAATTGATACATTTTCGATGGTGTTAAAAAAACAAACATGGACTTCTCTGAAGAAACTACACTCAAATCCCAAACAGCAGCAAACAACATCACGAAGCGTATAAAGTCACCGACTGGAACAAGCAGCGAATATGCAAAGCAGAGAAATGTCAACAAATCCTGCAAACAGCTGTTTGGGGTTTCTCTACCATTGCTGGGATTTTGGACGGTTCGATGTCTCCCGCACCAGTATTTCTATAATCCTAAACAGATTTGCTCCAACCACCAGAACAGCCAGAGTCTGGGTGTCTCTGCAGCGTTCTCCACAGAGAACATTAATAGCCTGCATATGCCGATAAATCATGGAATGGATTAGGCGCAACGTATGTGGTCCTCTGCCGTAACTACTGGTGGCATTTAGGGACACATTTGAACAAGAACAGAAATTGATCCATGCTGTTCTGTGCTCTCACATCCACACTGACGGACTGAGTTTTGTCAGTTGACCAAGTGCAACGACACGGACACAACCAGAGGGTACTCTTCTCTTTTCATAATGCATAATCGTACAGACCATTTTACACCCCGTTCCTGCCATATAATCACTATAGATGCAATAACCTGCAATACATCACTCATTTCGATACATGTCTGCATTTATGGATTAATGTCTTTCTGCCTGTGGCTGTATTTGTTCATTTAGGTGGGGGGTCGAGGTTCTCTCCACATGCGCACGAGCCGCTCTTTCTTTCACTATCAGTGCTGGAAGGGCTGCCCGCAGTGCAACCGGAGGAAAGACTGATCACCATTATCCCAGACTCCAGAGGGGCAGTTTCGTCTAGGACAGCAGGGTGAAAATTACACGCATGCTCACATGCCTAGAGAAAATAGAGCCAGGGTCAGGGGTGTCCGGATCTCAGTGAGGATATCAGGCAGTCTGAGGTTTTTGCTATCTCTCTTTTTTCCTGAAGGAGGGACAAACGGGAAATGAAGCCAGGGGATTGGTGGGTTGTAAACAATGAGGGTGCTTAATGGATATATATGCCCGAGGCAAGAGAGACATCAGCGCGTCAACACTCCAGACAGAGACATTATCTATAAAACAAGCATCCAGTCCTTTAACAAGTGCTAATAAAGATAATTAGTAGAAACACATGTAAACGTGTAAAGACCTAATTGAGAGACTTGTGTCATTTGTTTTGTTTTTCTAATTAATTGTCTCTCCTATGGGTCAATAACATGCTTATTTTTGTCTGCATCAATTAATCAAAAATTTTACTTGTACATAAAGATTTGAATATACATCTTTTATGACGATACAACTGTCCTAAAAAAATATCTTTTTATAAAAGAAAACCTTTAACTCTTCTTCTACTTTCAATTCACAGTTTTCAACAAAACTGCATTACCGCTAAATAATATTTGAAAAACATTTAATCCACCAAATAAAATCTATGTGGTTATTTTTTTTTTAAATACACTAATGTTCAAAAATAATGTTAAATGTTTTTAAATGAAGTTTCCTATGCTCACCAAATCATATATTTGATCAAAAATATACTGTGAAATATCATTCCAATTAAAAACAACTTTGATTTTATATCTTATATATCTTATATTATATTTTCAAATGTATTTTATTCCTATGATAACAAAGCAAAATGTTCTGCATCATTACTCTAGTCCTCAGTGTCACATGATATTTCATAAATCATTCTCATCATTTTAGATGAATTTAATGCATTCCATGCAGAATAAAATAACTTATTTATTGAACGGTAATGTAAATAAAACAGAAAATGATGTCACATTAATGATGCAGCAGACTCACAAATGTGAATCAAGATTGTTATATCAGATTTTGAGCTTTTTATGACAGGACAAGGTTAGCTCAGGCTTAAAAAATGTCATGTGTCTCAACTCCCCAACAACCTTGATAATAATTGTACATACACAAAAATGATTTAAACAAATTAAACCAAAGTGTGTATTTCCTTGTAGTAAACTAGATTTTTTTCAAATCATTTTGTGCATGTACAATTATTATTATCATAACATGTTAGTAAATGCATCTATCTAAAATGCATCTATAAATCATTCACTGTAAAAAAAATTATTGTGATTTTAATGGTAAAAGATGATAAAAATGCTACAGTGCAAAATTGTTAATTGGTTAACAGAAAGTTTCCATACTATATACTGTAAATAACTGATATTTTATTTTTTTATATTTTATTTTACTGTAAAATACCTTTAAATTCACAGTTTTTGAAAGTGAAAAAAAACAACTCATTGTATAATTTACAGTGAAAATTCCCACAATTCCCTGTGTGACACTTCACAATTAATGTATTTTTGTTGAAATAACTCCTCATAATTTTCTTGTAGTTTGTTTCTAATCAGTTATGTATATTAGGGTTTTATGTTACATTTAATGTTGTTAAATTAATGTTTATTGCATTTTTTTTGCATCGTGTTTAATATTTGTGTGCATGACTGTGCAGCTTCTATATTAGTATGAAGTTGGTTGTCAGTGTATTACAATGGAACAAAACAGATATCAATTTATCAAAAGATTGGTAAAATAACCTTTTATAAGAAAATTAAATACGGTTTATTACTGTAAATTTTAAGTTAGGTCTGTAAAACCATAAACGTTCCTACTGTATTTTTAACGGTAAAGTTAGTTTTTTACCGCAACAATTACGGTTTTATTTTTTACAGTGTACGTTTTTGGGGAGTTGAGGCACATGACATTTTTAAAGCTTCTGCTTAACTTATTTTGGATATTCTTACATGTTACTGAAAATAAACAATAAAAAAATAAGACAATCTATTAATTACATTAAAGGGATACTTCACTAAAAAAAAAAAAGAAAATTCTGTCATTAATTACTCACCCTCATGTCGTTCCAAACCAGTAAGACTTTCGTTCATCTCTGCAACACAAATGAAAGGTGATTAATTAATGACAGAATTTTAATTTTTGGGTGAACTAAACCTTTAAATATAGGCAACGTTACGGCTGTGGTGGCGGCACAGGGCAGGAGCACAGAGGTTCAGTCCCTGTGTTGTGAACAAGCTATTAAACGTAAGCATTAAACAGCCCTTTTAGCGCTGTCAAACATAAGCACATTGGTGTAGCCCCACAGCGTATTGAAAAAACCAAGTATTCCAGGGTTTCATTCTAAAGTACACACTAAAACAGTTGGGTTTTATTTAATTACACAGATCTCCAGCCTCTTAACACTCCTTTTCACATAGTGCATGGTTTGACTCCCTGGCTCTTCTGAAAAATGCCCATTATTCTCGATGGTGGGTTGGCCATAATGGACAAGCACATGCATTTAACTACAGGGTCAAAACAAAGTTTAATCATTTCAAACTCTTTATAGTCTCTTCAACAGTGTTGAAAGCTCAGGAAATACCTGCACACTACAGTACAAGTGGTCATTTTTGTCTCCCAAACTGATCATCCTGGTAATGGGCATATCATTTTTCGAATTCTAATTTTACTCCCCCTCTCTCTCTCTTTCACATTTTTTTCTTTCATTCACTATTAGTTTAGTATTAGAATTACAGTTATTCAAAGCAATTATGAGGAATTCATATTGAGAGGAAGTATTTGAACGATTCTGATTCGATTCTGCTTAAAGGGATACTCCACTTTTTTTGGAAATAGCCTCATTTTACCTCTCCCCCAGAGTTAAACATTTGAGTTTTACCGTTTTCTAATGTATTCAGCCGATTTTTTGAGATTATTTATTTTTTATTTAGAAGAATATCAGTAACCAGACAGTTTCTGGTTTAATTGATTGCCATAGTATATTTCTTTCCTACTATGGAAGTCAATGAGGCCAGAAACTGTCTGGTTACTGATATTCTTCTAAATATCAGAAAATCGGCTGAATGGATTTTAAAACGGTAAAACTCAACTGTTTAACTCTGGGGGAAACGATTCAGTGTTTAACGATTCACTGTTTAACGATTCAGATTCTTTTCGATTCCAATAATGCAAAAAAAAAAACTTAGATATCATTCACATTTAGTCTTATTGCAAAACATTTAATTGTAGCTGAAAATCACGAACAGAAATCAACAGAATAAAGAACACTTAGACAAGGAACGTTTGCCTGTGGTTTAAAAATACCATTGAAAAACAACTAGCCTAACTAATATCAATTTCAAGCATTATTAAAGACAATAAACACTCAGTAATTAAAAAAGAACAAATAAAAAAAATGTAAAAAATAGATTCAACTGAACAAAGATATGACTGAAATAAACAGTTTAAAGATTTTCAGGGATTCAGGTACAGAAACTGTAATCAAATGTAAGAGAACACTGCTTATAAATAAAATATACATTAAAAATATAGTTACGAAAGTTATTCAGTCAAGAACGAGAACTTTTCTCTTTGTCTTTTGTTGTTTGATTAATGTTATTATAGAGACAGCAGCAGGAACATTAAGACCTGTTCACACCGGGATATTCGCTGACGTTTAATGCATTGTGACTAAACAAAGGGTGCCAATGTGAGTGTGCACACCGACACGAAAAACGCCACACGTAAAAGCGTCATTTTTTTTTTACAAACGGCTTCTGAAGTTACAGTAAAACACAACTTGGGGGCGCTCAAACACAAAACGGTCTTGCCGAGCACACATACGTAACGGCGAAGAAGATATACGCCAAGTACACTACCGGGAAGAAATAAGACGAGGAAGATGCAAGGCAAGATGAATGTAGAGTTACTGTTCTCGTTGCTGTCGGAACATAAAGAACTAAATGACAAACGCGGCTGCGACTTCAAATTAGGAATATTTCTGTTTTACATTAAGCGCCATCTAATGTCAGGGAATGAATTGGCATGTTCACTCGGCTCATCGTCAGGGAAAATCGCTTCGGTGTGAACAGAAAAAACGCATTGAAAAACGCTGGCGAATAACGTGCGCCGATATTCGTCCCAGTGTGTACGGCATTTTAGGCTGCTGTCACTTTAAGTGTTGCACGGATTCAATATACTGTTACACGCACTGAAAACAGTGCGCTTGAAAGGTCATATTGAAATGCTCACAAGTAATCAATAAGTAATCGATTATATTTTATAACAAGTATCCGATTCTGACCTCAAGTATTCGATTCCCAACCCTAGAGAAAGTTATAAAACACTATAAAAATACAATATAAACAAAAACTTGCACTTATCCATACAAGACCTCCCACTGAAAATATATCATACTTACAGGTAATCAACATTCAAATTTGCCATTATGCTGCAAAACAGCAGACGATCTTAGTGATCAAAGAACATACATAAATACGGTCTTAAAGAGGCTCCCCAAACAATTAGTAAGCTGAGAGGCTTTTTTGTTCAGCCCAGATGCAGCGTCTCGCCTTTGAGGACAAGCGTGTGGCTTTGACCTCCGTTCGGCGGTAATGACGCAGTCTGACCCCTGAAATACTTCTCCGCATTAGAATCACTATTCACATCCTTTGCTAGCGATGTGCCTTTCGCAAGACTCCAGCCGACTTTTGGGATCCAGTGCATTGTTGTATTCTTGGAACGTTCAACCTCCCCCTCTTCCTGCTATCTAAAGAACTAATCTAAAACCCTGCTATTATGATTCTTGTACTTGGCGAATCTGAGGCCAATTTAGAACATCAACACCATCAATCACAAGACAGAGGGGCCAATACTGCTGTCCTGCAGGTTTTCTTGTCATCCAGGTCA
Source organism: Pimephales promelas (assembly GCF_016745375.1). The sequence goes on from NW_024121233.1 coordinate 3,257,415, forward strand.
CGTCCTTTTCCTACACAAGACTTGTTCACTCTCAGGACAGGCCTGAGTGAACCCACTCAAACCGCTGTCTGTGTTATTCCGCGTCCTGACGAACTTTCGATGACCAGGCCATGTGAGTTTACCCAAACAAGGGTACCACATTCTCTCTCCGGCTTTTAAAAAGAAAGAAGAATGGAACAAGGACAAGAGATGGACAAAAAGTATATTTTCAGCCTTCAAAATGTCTGCCACGTACTAATGTCACGTACTAAATAAAGCCTCCGGCAAGCGAATAAATAAGAGCTCTGAGTCATCACCTAGTAAAACATTGTCAGGGATTGTTGGCATGTACACATAAAGCAAGAACATGTCTCAGGAGGAAAACAACTTTGCCCTTTTCTATTCCTTAGTACGCAGAGTTTATAAGACTATAAAACTCACAGAAATGGCCTACAAAAAATAACCTTGCCATAAAGTGCTTATTATACGCATGCATTTCCAACGCATTCGATTGCTCTGCATTTATCTGCGCCACACAGACATTAGCAAAGAGATGTGTTTTAATCAGAATATTCAAATCGCTGCGGTAAAGTATACATTGATGAACAAATGCATACTAGACAAAAGACTGGTTGCATTGTTTCTCCTCTCCTAATAGAAAATGGCTGGGCTACTGGCACAGTGCCACAGTTGTGCTCATCAGGGGATGATATCACATGTAATTATCCTCACACACCCACCTAAGCTTCTCAATATCATCAAAACACACCGAGTACAAATAATCATGTGAATGAAGGGCTTGGAAGATGCTACATTTACAGTACAATCCAAAATGCATGTGCTATGTAAAGGAGTCTTTAAATATTATTTATGCCTCAAAGGGAGAGAGTGCAGGGAAAAGAAAGTATTGGGGAGAGACTGATAAGACTAATTTATCAAAAGGGAAAAATATTCAAATCATTTTCAAGGAAAGTTTGATATGATGTACACACCGCATGAAAAAAACACATTTGAACTAGAGTTCAAAAGGTCAGGGTCAGTAAAATATTTTTAATGTTTTTGAAAGAAGTCTCTTCTGCTTGTCTTGACTAAAAACATTCATGAAATATTATTATCATTTCAAATAACTGTTTCTTATTATTACATTTCAAAATATAATTTATTACTGTGACGCAAAGCTGAATTTTCAGCATCATTACTCCTTCAGAAATCATTCTAATATGTTGATTTGCTGCTCAAGAAACATTTATTATTATTATCCATGCTGAAAACAGTTGCACTGCTTATTGTTTTTGAGGAAACTGTGATAGAAAAGATTTCAGGTTTCTTTAATGAATGTAAAGTTCTATATAGACATAAATATTTTGTAACACTAAAAATTGCTTTCCTCTCAATTTTGACCAATTTAATGTGTACTTTCGTTATAAAAGTATTAATATCTTTCCGAAAAAAATGCTTACTTGACCCCACAAATTTGTACGGTGTGCTTATGCAAGTACATACATCTTAATCTTTCTTTTCTTTTTAAGCCTTAAAATATTTTTAAGTTTTCATAAATATAATTTTTTGGGAGTTGCACAACCTAAAATAACCATTATATATATATATATATATATATATGGGTTTTAAATCAGAATTTAAAAACATAACCTGCACACTGGACTAGACTGTGTCAAAAAGTCTGGCTATAAGTGCAATTTACAAACAGTCGCCCAATTTAACCAGCTGCTTAATCCATTTTAAAATCATGGCAAATGGTAATGACTTGCTCGAGTAATCAAGCAACCAAAGTAACTAACGTAGATGTAGTCAAAAATGTCCCTCATGATGATCTACATCTACGATTCAAACGCATTGTAGTTCTATCAACTTGCTTAGTGGCGGGCGGTGTACCCTGGGGCAAACATTTTTGGGCAAACATCCAATTAGAAAGTCATTGCCCTAAAAGGAAACAAGTGGTACATGGTTCTACTATCCCAGACATGTCACGCTATCTCCAGACCCTCTCTAAGATGGGGGAATCCCCTCAAACTTTGTGTGTGACAGGAATGATATGTACAAATGTAATGCAATTTTGTCACAAATAGCTGAGAAATTAAAATAAATAAAATGTTTGATGGTAGTTATTGGCACTCAGTGATGTAGTGTAACTAATCTATGAATATGCAGACCATGCATTACCTTGGCACGCAGACTGACAGAAGAAAGCTCTACTGCTGCAACTAGCATGTAGGAGAAGGAGAGACCATGTGCTTTAGAGGCCACGACCCACCTCCGAACAAGCTAATAGAAGAAAAATAAAGTGAAGAAAATGAAAATAAACCATTTTATGCCAAAATGATTAAAAGGATAGTTCATCCAAAAATGATTTCTCACCCTCATGTTGTTCCAAACCTGTAAGACTTTCGTTCATCTTCAGAACACAAATGAAAATATTTTCTTGATCTGAAAGCTTTCTGTCACTCCATTGACAGCTACGCATCTAACACTTTAAAGCTTCAAAAAGTTCATGAGATTGTAAAACTAATCCATATGAATTGAGCAGTTTAGTCAGAATTTTCTGAAGAGGTTGCTTTATATAATGAACAGATTAAATTGAGGCTTTTATTCACTTTTATCAGCGAACAAAACAGAGGCTCAACCTAAACTGATTGATGCAAGTACAAAGCTCATTGGCTCTTGCGGAAGCTCAAACATGATGCGTAACATGAGAATGAACCTCATTGGTTCTTACACCTCAATGATGCTTAAGCTTCTGTTTACCACAACTGATGTGTGCTTTGATAAATGTTTATAGGTGAATAAAAGCCTAAATGTATGCAAAAACGATATCTCCTCACATTTTGCTGTTTGAGCGAAACAGGCGTTTATTTATTTAGTAACAATAATTTTGTAAGTAAGTTAACCCATGTTAGTAGCTAAAAATCAGAGTGAATGTTCTTTAAAGTAGTTCACTTTAAAAAAAAAAAAATTTGCTGATAATTTACTCACCCCATGTCATCCAAGATATTCATGTCATTCTTTCTTCAGTCGAAAAGAAATTAAGGTTTTTGATCAAAACATTCCAGGATTTTTCTCCATATAATGCACTTTACTGGTAACCAAATGGTTCATGGTCCAAAAGACAGTTTCAGTGCAAACTGCAAACTGTTCAAAGGGCTTTAAACGATTCCAGATGATGAATAAGGGTATTTTCAAGCAAAACGATCAGTCATTAAAAAAAAAAAAAGTTTACGTTTATACGCTCAAATGCTCGTGCATCACAGAACAGAGCAAGGCGAGCATTTGAGCTTATAAAACTTAACTTTTTTTTTTTTAAGTGACTGATCGCTTCTCTTGATAAGACCTATTTTTTAGTCTATGGATAAGACCCTTATTCATCGTCTGGAATCGTTTAAAGCCCTTGAACAGTTTGCAGTTTGTACTGAAACTGTCTTTTGGACCTGAACCGTTTGGTGCCCAGTAAAGTCCATTATATGGAGAAAAATCTTGCAATGTTTTCATCAAAAACCTTAATTTCTTTTCGACTGAAGAAAGAATGACATGAATATCTTGGTTGGATGACATGCGGCTGAGTAAATTATCAACAAAAGTTGTTGTTGTTTTTTTAAAGGGTTAGTTCACCCAAAAATGAAAATTAAGTCATTAATTACTCACCCCCATGCTGTACCAACCCAGTAAGACCTTCGTTCGTCTTCGGAACACAAATGAAGATATTTTTGATTAAATTTGAGAGCTGTATAACTACCACATTGGCTCCTGAGGGACTGCCTCTTGACGGCCCAGAAAGTCAATGAAGAAAATGTTTAAATATCCCAAGTGACTACCGTGGCTCAACTATATGTTTATCAAGCGACGCGAATACTTTTTGTGCGAAAAAACAAACAAAAATAACGAGTTTATTCGACTATTTGTTTTCTTCCTTGTAGGCCAGAAACGAGATTTCCTTAGATTTCCACGACGCATGCGCGAGAATTGCGATCTGAAGTAGTGTAAGCAGATCGCAGTTCTTGCGCATGCGTCGTGGAAATCTCGTTTCTGGCCTACAAGGAAGAAAAGAAATAGTCGAATAAACTCGTTATTTTTGTTTGTTTTTTCACACAAAAAGTATTCGCGTCGCTTGATAAACATATAGTTGAGCCACGGTAGTCACTTGGGATATTTAAACATTTTCTTCATTGACTTTCTGGGCCGTCAAGAGGCAGTCCCTCAGGAGCCAATGTGGTAGTTATACAGCTCTCAAATTTAATCAAAAATATCTTCATTTGTGTTCCGAAGACGAACGAAGGTCTTACGGGGTTGGTACAGCATTGGGGGTGAGTAATTAATGACTTAATTTTCATTTTTGGGTGAACTAACCCTTTAAAGTGAACTAACGTTACTTCTTTCCCACAGCCATAAACTAATATATGGACGCTGACAACTCATGAAATATGATCGAACGCATAACGTTAAGTGTTTTTACGGAAAATTTAAAGGGTAACTAAACACCAAAACAACTTTTTTTAGTTAATGATCTGTAAGAATGGAGCTTCATAAATGCTGTTCATTGATTCGAGTACATTTTTTGACAATTGAGTATAAAGTGTTTTGATTTTCAAATATATGGTGTAAAAACGTCTGAGTGCTGCCCTCTTCAGGTTAAACGGAAAGCTCCTGCAGTAGGGGTACTTGCTGACGTAGCGAACTCTCAGACGCACTCTGTCACACCCTTGGTGCGAGCTCACCACGCCCTTGGCAGCCCCTGGTATAAAAGCATCTGGTTTCCGTCAAAACTACTGTAGCGAGTCAGGAGTTGGATTTATGAATATTGAAAACGATCAGGATACTATAGCATATAATAGCATCTAGTTAGCATAGCATTTATATAGTTATTTAGATTATTTTTGAAAACGACCAGGATAGAGTATTGTTGCATCTATTTAGCATAGCATTATATAGATAATTTAGATTATTTTGTGTAGCTAGTAGCATAGTACAGTTAGGATAGCTTCAAGTTAGCATAGATTTATCAGTGTTTAGTACAGTGATCAGGATAGTAACGGAATAGAGGTGGACATGGGCTTCTCCACACGCAGTGCCAAACACTGCTCGTCCTGCATGGACTCCTCCACCGCAGCGGCGTCTTGATGTGAGTGATCATGGATATTTTAATCACAATTTATGGTTAGGATAAAGTTAATCCTCTAGGGTCGACAAACGAGCCGGTGCATTTTGCTGGATTTTTTCATATAGCGGCATAATATCAATAGCGTGCGCTATTGAGATCAACTCGACGACATAACTCATCAGATGCCGGTCGCGATGCGGGAGTTAAGACCGCAGTTTGAGCCAGCAGCTCGAATGGATTTGGCCCTGTGTATGTATACAATTCACCCTCATCCACTTCAGGTGAAGGTGAGGGAGAAAAGTCCTCGACTTCAAATGGCCGCTCTGTTGCAAAGGCAGCTATTGAGTCACTCCAGACTAGTCTCGCTCTATTTTAGAGTCTGACAGCAGCTGTCACTCACGGCGGGTCTCAGGTGCACGCCCCCTAGCCCCGCTGGGGTCTGCCCATTTTTTCAGCATTTTTCAAATATTGCTAGTGGGTGGAGTCAGGCTCTGACCAGGGGTTTAGTTACCCTTTAAATATGTCCTCGCTCACCATAAGTGGCTTGTTTTAATCAGCACGTGCTTTCTGGATCATAATGTAGGCCTAGTCTGTATAAGTTTCCCTGAGAAAATATTGTATAAGTTTCCTTAAGCAATGCAGAAAGACAATTTCAACATTTGTGAGTTAAGTTTGTCAAGACATGAAGGCATACCTCGATCTGCTTCTGTGATTTCCGGTGATTTCTAGCACATCGGAAAAGCAATCAACAAACGACATTGACGTCACTTCATCTACGTGTAGTTAAAGGGAAAGTTCACCCAAAAAGGGAAATTCTGTCAAATTAATTACTCACCCTCGTGTTTCAAACCCGTAAGACTTGTGTTCATCTTCAGAACACAAATAAAGATCTTGTTGATGAAATGTTAAGACCTTTCTGTCCCTCCATTGACAGTACACAACTACCACTTTCAAGCCCCAGAAACTCTGACAGAATGTTCTACACACCATTAATCTATGTAACTTAAGTGGTTTAACCTCAATTTTATGAGTGTGTTGTTTACGCAAATAAATAAATAAATAAATAAACATAATTTTCCACTTTATTTACAAAATACTTATCTCAAAGTCAAACACATGTTCACACTACAGTCTATGGTTCACACATCAGTCTGCTTTCAAGTCAACACAACAAGCATGAGTCATGGTCCAAGTGCTGGTTCAGATATTTATTGGATTTGATTGATATATTTATTTCTAATAATTTAAAGTAAAATTAAATCACTTCTAACAAAAGAAAAAAAAAAAGAAACCTGTGCTGACATATATCACATTTATTATAACTAATTTAATCAAATGTTATAATTGAATAACTTATAATATCTATGGAGATTTTATATGACTGAATTTTTTGGAAGTAAATTGAGTTGTAGAACGTCACTCTTGTAAATGATCTGTGTGGACAGAATGCCATTAAACACTCAGTAGTGGAGTGACACTGTATTAAGCTGCAGTGCATGAGCCTCATATGTTTTGTCAGAAATACTTGTAGCATTAATAGTCTTGTTAAAAAAAAAAAAAAATTCTTTCTCAGACATGCCAAAATTTTTTGTATTACATTTTCAGCAAATATCTTCCAATATAGCTCTGTTACTAGAAGAAGAAAAAAAAAAACTAGCATTATATTCCTCACAAAGAACTTGATGTGTGTTCTGAAGAAGGCAGGTATAAAACCCATAAATTGGACCCTTGGCATTTGAAAAGTCCTAATGACAAATCACTACTTTCCCTTTCACCCCCTAGTATTTCATCTGCAGACTACCCATGGTGCTCTGGTCTTCTTAAAAGCTTGTCGCTGGCTGAGCTGTTCAAACTTCGCCGTTAGCAATACATTTTCCTTGGTTTCTTTTTGTATCTTACAGACACACAAGAGAGACTTGATACTCTCTGTGATAGTTTCAAAACCCCAGGCAGTAATATTGGTTAAATGCGACCTGTCTACAGCTCAGGAACCAAGATGATTTTGCTAATGGCTCAATATGCAATATTTTAAACACACTTAATCATGCACTTCCTAACATGACCCTTGCGCAAGTGGTGCCAGAGTATTCAAGAGTAAATGGTGTTATAGGGCAAAAATTTATCCAGGCATCATGTAAACAAACAGCTTGATTCTCATCCATTCCATATTAATCAGGGGATCTTAGACACTAGGCAGGGTGTGTTAAAATATCATGAATTATAGTAAAAAACAAACAATTTCTAATAATAATGATTTGTATGCTTGGTGTGTTTTGTGACCACACTTGCATAATTCGGGCAAATTCGCCATTAACCGCAAACTGCTCTCTGTACATGTCAATGTTTTTATAAACTTCAAATGAAACGCTTCTCGCAATGCATGCTATCTTGGAAATAAGCTGTCTCATTCAATACGTCATGCTTAATTCTATTTTCTTGAGAGCTGCGAAAACATTCACGCCTCCTCCACTTTACTGCGACTTCTCTTTGAGCCTGGAAAGCACGGGTCAAGGGGACAAAGACTCATTGGAGGTAACGCAGAATGTTTACAAGAAATGCTAATAATTACGTCGCCAAACAACCCGACAAGCTGTAAAAACACGCTACTTCAGACCTCAAGGGAGAAGAATGAGGATTATGCCCGCTGTGTTATCTAGCCAGCTCGCAACCGGGAGTCCACCGTTGACCAATGGGGTCTCAGAACCTACAGACACACACCCAGGTGACCACTGCATACACAGCCTTGTGAGTCTAACTACTTAATAAGTGGCTGTTAGAGGTTTTCCTGGACAAAGTCCAGAGCTGACAAAAACAAGGACAGCTTCATTTATCAATCAGTCCAATCAGGCCTATTTCCGGGCCTACGTAGTCACATGGTGAGCATTACTCAATTCCATATTGCATAGTGCAACCTGAAATCAAGGAGAGTATAAAACATTGAATCGTAATTATGACGGACGACAATATATATGGTTTATAGTAGGCCTATGTATATTGGAACTGATCATGGTCATAATCCACTGCAGTTTTACTTCTTTGATCAAACCCAAAACACATTTTCCCTCTCCATTTATATGTTTTACAATATCCCTCTGTATGCTTCGGAGGTCATTATATCCTGAAGAATGTTGCTTCATTTCCAATCCTCTTTATGGATGACAGATGAGAAGCGGGCAGGTATTAGAGTGGAACACTTTATCACTTACTCCGTAAGCCCCTTGATGAGCGACATTCACTTGAGAATGTCATTCCAGAGAAAGAGAGAGAGAAAGACAGAGAGAGAGACCTTTCAGTATAAGCCATGCACCAATCACAATGAACTACTGTGAGGTCAGACAAATATGACCATTGCAACTCCTAAACATTGTGTTGCCAAAATTCTGTTTAAAACGCATATATTCATTTACACAAGCAGGGCTGAGGCCCAATGTTTATTGTCATTTTAAGTGGAATGTAGAATTAAAAAATGATTGTGCCCATATTTTGCATCTTACTTTGATAGAGGGCCTGATGAAATTGTGGTTTGACAATTCGTTCACACTGTTCATATATGAACGTCACACGCGACCCCGTAAGTAGGCTTTTTTAGTTGTTGTCATGAATCATTTTAATAGCATTTAATATAAATAATGAGTAAATTAACATTATATGCAGAATATGGCTTTAGGTTGTTTATGCAGCCATGACTGATGTACTCTAAATAATGGAGTGTTTACATTGGAAAACATTTTCTTTATTCTGAGTTGCATGGAGTTCTTTGTTTCTGAGTATGTTTGTATTGGACGGATTTGCATTTCGCAGCAAATCTGTCACGGAATGATGGAAACTGATCTACTGATGTATTATCTAAAATGTACGAAACAGAAAAGCATATACATTGTTTTTTTCCACTGTGAGGTTTTTATATAACTCAAATTCTGTCTTGAGTAATAAGTAGGAGAATAACGACAGGATATCTGCATCACTGGTGGCTCAGTAGTGAAAAAACGTCTGTTCTTGCAACTTGAGATAGACCTCCCATATTTCATTTCTCTCTTGCTGATAGCATTTATCAGCAAAATCCTGATAAATACAAAATATGCAACTTAAGCCTGAGCATAACTAAGCCGCAAAGGTGGACAGGATTACCGGACGGCTGGGACAGACATCAGATTGTATTGCCATAAAGGGTCATTAGGCTGTTGGCAAACTGTACCTCAAGCTCCAGCTGACAGGCCTTTTCAAGAAACACAGATGAAAAATATGAGAGTAAAATTCCTACTGACAGACAGTTGAATTAGATAGGCTGGAGAAATTGCAGATTTTTGTAAAAAAAAAAAAAAATGTATTTTTCACAAATATACACTTTTGGAGTGCTATCACACAATTTGACCTATAAAAATGAATATCACATACAACAACAAGGGTTCAGATTTGATGAGTGGGTGAGATTACATCAGGAAGCATATCACTCCACAAAGATTTTAAAAAGACCAAAGCATTTTATTGGATGATTAAACTTTTTTTTTCTCTTCATGATCATAATCATTATCCCCAAGAGTCAATTCTATGTGAAAAAATAATGTTTTCATTGCAAAACCACAAAATAAAGTTCACAAGCGTTTTTACGCCAATGGTCGGTCTTCACGGTGAAGCATTCACTGACTTATTTGGCATTCTTCTATTTATGCCGAATGAAAGGGGCGATTATCTCATCAAGAGCACTTGGACAGGTAGACAGGCCCGTGTTCTGGTGTGTTGTCACTTTCACTGGCAGAAGGAGAGTCGTGTCATTAATCTGAGTGATCAGTGAGATGGGAGCTGGGGGTGATGACGGCCTCCGTCCTATAAAACCCTCCCGTCCCCATTGCTCGTCCTATAGCACCCCTCAGGCCATATTGTGATCTCCGTCCTGATAAGGACCGGTGGAAGCGAGACTGCCAGACTGGCCGGGCAGGGTCGGAGCCTCTATGAGGACTCAGTTGCGATACTGTCCTGGAGGGGCCAATGAAAGGCATTCTCACATAGGAAGAAAGGCTGCGAGTCAGTCTGACGGCCCCCCTCCCCTTCTCCTGAGACTCCAGGCGCCACAGTGTAACTGCAGTCTCAGGTATGAGATATTCCCAGGCCCTTACCTGAGATGGACTGCAACGATCCTTCCACTTTATTCCAAGACTTCCAAGCCTTTTGCAATTATTTTGATTAGTAATTCACCACCTATTCTGGGACTAGTATAAATCTGAAGCTCACTGTATGACAATATAGTTATCACTGTATAAAATATTGCGATATGTAAATATAGCATTATTGAAACTTCAGAGTGATTAAATGCATGAATGTGAACTTAAATAGTTAAGCGATGACATAAGAGTTTACATGCTTGATGTTAAAAACTGGAGTGACACATATAATAGAAGCCGTGTCTCTCAGAATGCGATTGTGAGTTCAGTTCTCTTTCACGTCTTATTGCGCTTGAATGGTCAAAAACACAATTACACCAAAATGGACATCGTGTGGAGTATTCATGTCAATACAACTGGTTATGTCTCAAGAGAAAGTAAACAGTTGGTGTAAACCAGATATGTATCTGCCAGGGTTGAGTAAAGGGAGCTTTAAATAAAAACAACAAGACTTAAAGGGATAGTTCACTTTGAAATTAATTTTCGATATGTTTTAGCTTACCTCAAGGGCATCCAAGATGTAGGTGTCAGTCATATAATGCAGGTATATGGGGTCCACCTTAAAGAGCATGCACAGAGAAGTCCAAATTAAACATGATTGAATGACTCATAAATGTAAGCATTGATGGCCTAAGACATGAAACGAGTGGTTTGTGTGAGAAAATGAACAGTATTTATATTGTTTTTACCTCATGTAACCACAGCCACGTCCAAGTGATCTGAGGGTGTGTTGTGTAGGAAGTAAAATGGTATTCTCCTCATATTTGTAGGAATATGTATTCCCCCATATAAGGAAGCAAAATGGTAGGCTATTCTTCTCATCTCCATGTCCAGAATGTCCTCTGTTGTTTCACTGCATTCGCTGTATTTTTAAGTAAAAACGAGTAGCCTACTGTCATATCATCCTATCTAAATGATTTACTTTTGCTTTTCTACTTATATTTGGATTTTGGATGATTACAAAATAATTTTGGAATATCTTGGTTGAAGGTTTCACCGTCTGTCAACAAATTGGAGCCACGGGACAATTTTCATGTGTGGTTTTTGTGGTCCATGTGCTGTCATTTAATTAGACTAAAATGTCCATGACTTTGGCTGCAAGATTTTGAGACCCACCTTCATGTTATACTCATTTCATACAGAATTTCACTATTATTCATTGTCCAAAATAAAAGAAGATTTAAAAATTTTTTTACAAATCTAAATTAGACTAAAATGTCCATGCTTTTGGCTGCAAGATTATTTTTGAGACCCACCTTCATGTTATACTCATTTCATACAGAATTTCACTATTATTCATTGTCCAAAATAAAAGAAGATTTAAAATTTTTTTTACAAATCTAAATTAGACTAAAATGTCCATGCTTTTGGCTGCAAGATTATTTTTGAGACCCACCTTCATGTTATACTCATTTCATACAGAATTTCACTATTATTCATTGTCCAAAATAAAAGAAGATTTTTTTTTTTAAATTACAAATCATTTAAAATGTATGTGTGAATGTATTTGTAAATGTTTTTGTTTTTATGGTAGGCTACACATACACACACACACACACACACATATATATGAAGACCTCCGATGCAAAAGCCTAAAAGTCACCTAAAAAATAGACAATAATAGCCTATTGAGTGCGCATAATTCATTAAATACTTTTAATTCAAACTCACAAAATCTTAGGCTCAGCCCATTCAGAAATGTCGGTACTTAGGTAAAAACCTAATAAAGCCTGATAAAAATGTTAATATCAAAGAAAAACAGACAGACTTAGAGGCTAGCCTGCCTACTGTATATTGATATGAAAAATATAACAAAGAAATTACACACAATTCAAACTAACAATCAATCAATAAATAAAAAGATTAAGGCAAATTCAGCCACATTATACAGAGCCTTCATAAATAATCACTTCAAACTGCTTGCTGGCTCATTATAATGGCAGTGAAACCGCATGGTCATAAGCCAGTCTCTGGCCATATGGAGATTCTGGCAATGCGCATGCGCACATCCCACTCGGTTATTACGTCGAGCATCCATTCCATCAGAAACTGTGTTGAAACGCTAGCACGAGATGTCAGAGAAGAAACAAACAGTGGACTTGGGGCTGTTGGAGGAGGATGATGAATTTGAAGAATTCCCAGCAGAGGGTAAGGGAACTGTAACTGATTGTGTTTTAGTAGAAATACGCTCTTGTGCCAATGTAAGGGTAAAAATTAAAGACAGTGACTCAGCTAGCATTGCTATGCTAACCGAAAGAACATTATTTGCTTTATTTAACAAATTGTTGATTTTTCGGTCTCGAAGAGAAAAGATATGAATTAAATACATTCTATTATAGTATTTCTTATAAACTAACGTTACTTGAGTTCTCCAAGTCCACTTAGCCTACGTAAACAAACAACATTAGATAGCAGCTAAGTTAGCATTTTAAGCACCACTGAAGCTAACAGTGCAACATTGTTTGCAGTAATTATTTCTCTGTTGCTTTAAAATTGAAACTGAAACGCATAGACAATGATTGGGCGCATGTATTGAATTTGGCGACTTTTTTTTTATTAATTTTGGGCAAAATTAGTAGATGCTGCACAGGGCATTATTTTGGGAAAAATTAATAGATGCTCCACAGTTCCACTATGCAGAGTGACTTGTGTTTGTGTGTGGAGCTGGCCTATGTATGTAAATCATCGTCAGCCTCATTGAATTGTTGCCATTCCCAGACTGGACAGGCCTGGATGAAGATGAGGATGCTCATGTTTGGGAAGATAACTGGGATGATGACAATGTAGAAGATGACTTTTCTAATCAGCTGAGGTACATGTTTACTTATGAATTTGTGTGATTATACATACGAAACCGAGAAGTTTGTTAAATCCTAAACATGGAGTGTACTAGCCTAATCTAAATTCACAGTGAATAAATCCTGCTAGGCATGCATATTATATTGTGCTGTCCTCTTGTCTATTGCTAGAGGCTTCGAAGTTCCCACCCTGTTAAACCCACTTATTTTTCTAAAGAATTTTGTGTGGTTCCACTCATTTAGAAGAAAACGGTCCCTAAGGGATCCAATGTCCAATGGCTAACCGACACTCATGGTGGCCTCAAACCACATTTATGAACTTTCCTATGTGTGAGGACTTGACCTCATTAAATATAGCCATTTAATATGTTGAAAAAAATCACTATTCTCAATAGTTAATGCTTTCCATTCGTTCCCCATATTAAACATTCATTTCCCTTTCCCTGAAGCCTGGATGCTATAAATCTATTGACATTTCTTGTAAAACACTTTTTGATTTTCAACACTGGAAAAGTTTGTTTCGTTAATGTATACGATGATGCATGATTATTGAGACTTAATTGAGAAAGAACAGTGCAAAAAAGTTGTAATTTTAATGATTTACTTTTTGAAATTAAGTTGTAAAAAAGTAGATGTAAATATTGAATTGGAGTTGTAATATTAAATGTAGGAATACATTTTTTAATATAAAAAAGTTATTCAAATTGTGAAAATTGAAATGCCAATTTAATTCTTTCTGTATTTGTGAGTTATTGCACTTTTTAACTTTCCCCCACTTTTTTCCATTCTTTTAAGAGCGGAGCTTGAAAAACACGGATACAAGATGGAAACCTCTTAATGGTGGATCAACAGATTTTTCCACATTTGTATATTGTCAGCTTGTTCTGTCAATAGAAAATGTGATTTCTCTTATTACTTCTGTAAGAAGCCCATCGTTGTAAAACGGGTCAGTTGAAACTGATATCAATGTTTTTTTCCCCCTCTCTTATATGCAACCTGTGTTAATAATTGTGATAATAAAGAAATGTTTTCCCTATTCTGTTTAAGTCTTCTATTTGCATGATTTATAATCGTCTTTTTTTTTCTAAATGGCACAGGAAAGTCTGGTACATATTGTTAGGCAGTGAGCAGACTTCCATGTAACATTCAGGGATGCAGCTGCACACATCCAGGCCCCTGATCTGAAACTGCCCCCCTGTGCCCTGACTCATCCCCCTGCAACCATGGGACTTGGCAGAGTCTCTGGTGGGGAGATTATCCAGTGAAGTGTTTGTCTCTGAGGCACGGAGGTGGTCACAGCGTGAGCCCCCAGCCGGTCCTGCCTGGGCCTGCCCACTCCCGACCGGGCCCTGCTCTTTTGCTCTTCACAGCGAGAGCTCCCACACAGAACCAGAAGCCAATTTGCCCAGCCGCACTCCCCCCTAGCAAAATGATTTCTCTGGATTTGTGGCTGTGCGTCCCAACGACATAATCAGCTGAAATCAATGCCAATAAGGCATCTCCTACCATCATATTTTAAAGCCTTGAATTGAGTATTTTCTCCCCCCAAAATTTAAAATATAATTTGAAAATGAATGAAATTATTTGTTTGATGCATCACATTGTTTTGTTATAGCTATGGGCTTTTCACACTGCGCTTAACCCTGGGTTATCGACGTCGTTCCAGACCCTGATTTAACCCCAGGTACAGGAACGTTTCGCACTTGTAATTAAACAGCGGGGTCAGCACAGCTTTTTACCCAGGGTTATGAAACCTAGCTCCGGAGCAGAGTTAGTACCGCTTTTGCGGTGCTAAACCACTGATCTGTGCTAAACTTGTACAGCGTGAAACGATGCGGTGTTAGAATGTTTAGGCTACATGCTTGGCAACCGACAGCCAATCACATGCCTCGTGCTTTTTGCAGTCATGGAAACAGAGCTCCTTGTATTAACAGAATGCATCAATTTCATTCTTACCTTTATAGTCTGATAAGGGTAAACTTGATATTTGGCAGTATTTGATATGAGAATGCGCGATGCTAGAGCCTTTATGTAAATATATCTCATGCCACGTTCGACCAATGAGTGACACCACAATTAAGGACGTGGTTTAGGAAAGTACAGTGTAATACCCAGTCGAGTGAAACGGGAATAAAGTTAACCCGGGATTCCGTTTACCCAGGGTTTAGAATTGACCCAGGGTTAACTAATACAAGTGTAAAATGCATTTATGAGGCTCTAACTACTTGCTAAACTATGTGTTTTTTAATAGATTTTGAGTTGTTGGTTCTGACTTTAATGACTTGATGTCAAATTTATGATTACATCCTCTTTTTTGACATCAGGGACACCCACTTCTTGCAGGCGCACACAATCATAACATGTAAATCCACCCATGCCCTTCAAAATAAGTGCTCTGCGCTGGATCATTATTTTAATTGTTGGAGAGCCATCGAGGTGTGAAAATCACTAAGTGAGAGCAACATTGGAGAATCCAGGGCCATTTTGTTTGTGCCTGAAGGCGGAAGATTGGGCAAGGTTGGTCTTTGTGGCTTCCCCAAAAATTCAGTTTCACAGTTCAAGAGAACGATTAAGAATGCATATAGTATTTTCCTCTCTATTATTTCTTTTGTCCTGTTGGCAAATTGATAGTGAATTTGGATCCTTTTAAATTCTGGCAACAGGTCACTCTTCCTGACCTGAAATCAATGAGACAAATCTAAAACTTTTTTTTTAAAAAATGTATGAATCACTTAGGTGTGCAACGCATTAAAATATAAGTAGGGCTGTGAAATGATTAATCGCGATTAATCGCATCCAAAATAGAAGATTGTGTACATAATATATGTGTGTGTAGTGTGTTATTTTGTATATATAAATACACACAGATACATGTAAATGGTTAAGAAAAATGTGTTATTACTATATCAAATATTTATATTTATGTATAATATACATTTTGTGTAAATACATATAAAGGATATACATGCAAATATATCATACATGTATACATGCATGTGTGTGTATTTATATATACAAAATAATTATACACACTGCACACACATATATTATGTAAACACAAAATTTTATTTTAGATGCGATTAATCGTTTCACAGCCCTAAATATAAGATATTTTTTAATATATGTAAACACAATGTAAAAAAATACAGCTATAAGTAGCAACTTGTTTTTACATTAACACACCTTTCAACTTTTTTTAATACATTATACTTACAACTCAATTTCTTTAAGTCAGTGTAATGTAATTTTAAGTTGAAATGACTAATCAGCCAATTTGGTCATACTTAAATTGAAGGCAGCAACTTAACTTTAAGTTGAAATAGGGTGAATAACAATAATTATTAATAGCTATGTTTTCTTTTTTAAAGAAGTCTTTTACACATATACTGCATTTATTTACTTAAAAACAGCAGTATTTAGACAGAAAATGTTGTTTTTAATATATTTAAAAGTGTAATTTTCAGCATCGTCTTCAGTGTCACATCCTTCACAAATTATACTATTATGATGATTTGCTGCTCATGTCTTTTTATCAACAATGTTGAAAACAGTTGTGCTACGTCATATTTTTGTGAAAACTGATTTTTTTCAGAATTCTTTGTCGAATGGAATGAACAGCATCTATATGAAATAAAAGCTTGTTTAACATTATACATTTCTTTACCCTCACTTTTGATCAATTAGCCTACAACATGGTATATGCTATATGTGTTAATTCAATAGGCTAAATATCAATACCGGTATATCTGAAAACAGAATTAAATGTGATGTTTTATTATAATGAAAAATGAATTCACACCCTCGCTTTAGTTTTATACTGATATAATTTGATGCACTATATCGAGATATACTAACGTTTATTACTTGGTGTTTGTGTCACACTAGGATGGGTGTTGGGGTCGCACCGGGGTGTTTGCGACCACAGCGAGCATCTCCAGCATGAGCCGAGAGAAGACAGGGGGCCGTCGTGCAGGGAGTGCAGCTGCTGCAATAATAGGCCTAATTGCACGTTTCTTTTGTGGGTCTGAAATTAGTGGCAGAGCACAGCTACAATGCCCAAACCTTGAGTAAAAAAAACTGACTCACAGGGGCAACTGTTCAGCAGTGCAGCCCATCACCACCACCCACTACTCCCTGTCCCACACCTGCACTCGCCCTCGCTAAAGTAAACACAGATAATAAGGTGTAATTACTTCAAAAAATAATAACGAGAGCCCTCCATGTGACAATGGTTGGCCTGTTTATTGAGGGTGGAAAAAAACTTCTGAAGACACAGATGAGGGTTCCCCCATTGAGGGACCTTAAAAGGACATGTGTATCAGTGTAAGTGAGTGTGTTAACCTCATTTCAGGGCCCTTTTCTCTCCATGTGCATTTCTTTGTCTGTCTTTACTTTTTCCAATGTATGGACTGTGGCACTAAAAAAAGAAGTCACTTATGGTGGTATTGGCTGTTAGGCTACTCTTTATTTTCTCTGCTGTTCATTTGCCTGTAGAGCTTGTCGTGGTATTTGGAAATATTACAGTGTTTTCCTGTCACCACAAAAAACAAGGCCTCGTTTTGGACGTCATTTTGCACTAGAGAGACATTTTGATAAATTCTTCATAGAAAATTATTTCAATTGACTTTGGAAAAAGTTTTAAAGTCACTGATATTATAATATATAAATATATAAACCCTAAACCATTTTTTATGTATTTTATTATTTTATTCATTCAATATTTAACTATATATTTATTTATACATGCATTATATTTAAATAAAAAGTTACAATATTCTGTTTACATCATTAAAATGTATACCTGTATGTATGTGTATATATAATAAATATATATATATAATACATAATTAAATGTAATACAATTATGCATCACTATTTCTAAGTCTATGTCTGCTAATTTACATTACTAAATCAATAAATCATTTTAAGTTTATGGAAACCTATTAAGGGAAGTTGTTTATCAGAAGTATTAGGTTTTCTGAATTCTCTACAGCTAAAAAAACAATTTGATGTCTAAATGAAATTAATGTAAAAAATAGAAATTAAATTGAGTAAAACGTCATAACAGAAAGAGGTTTTATCAGCTCAACTCAGCGAACATTGAAAAGTCTTTTGTTTATATGTTATTGTTTAGGCTAATTGATAAAAAAAAGACCAAATCCAAAATAAAGAGCTATAATAATGGTTAATTCTACTGTCATATGTTGCTATAGGAATGTTCTTAGTGGTTTGTTCAAAATGTAAAAAGGTTTTATTTATTTGTTTATTTATGTAGTTCCCCACTGGGCTCCTAAATCATCTTCAAGCTCAGCGATACCCAGCAATTAGAGGTTGTTTTTATTCCATCAGTCCTGCAATCATATTTCAAGCATGGCCAACATATCAAGGCAACTCAGCGCACTTAATAACCCTGGACAGTCTGGAGGAAAGCACATCAAGACTCGTCAGGGCAATTAAGCACTCTTGATGTTATCCTCACTAGTGAATTATCAGACCTCTGATAATTGTTATTAATTAATCATCTCATTCACTCAATGTCTCTCCTTTCCACAATAACTGTAAGGGACTCCAAATGACTTTTTAGATGTGTGGTACACCTTAAAGGCATAGTTCACTTTGAAATTAATTTTTGATATGTTTTAGCTTACCTCAAGGGCATCCAAGATGTAGGTGTCTTTGTTTCCGCAGTATTTTCAATTTTGACATTTTTCAGTCAAACCGTTGTTGTCTGTCTACTGGAGGTGAAGGGTGTCCACCAAAAAGCATGCACAGAGAAGTCAAAATTAAACATGATTTAATGATTTAATGGCCTAAGACACGAAACGAGCGGTTTGTGTGAGAAAACGAACAGAATTTATATCGTTTTTACCTCTTGTATAGCCATGACAAAATGATCTGACTGCACGGGGCGCTTCGGTCTGCGCATGCGCTGGAAGTGATCGCTTGCGCGCCTACCCCACTCTTTGTTTATACAGAGATTTTGGAAGTTTTACCTTTCACTAAACATATTTAGATATACGGGAAACCACAATGGAGAACATTTCGGTATATCTAAATATGTTTAGTAAAAGGTAAAACTTCCGAAATCTCCGTGTAAATATTGAGTGACGTCACACGCAAGCGATCACTTCCGGCGTAACATTGAACTGATTCAGTTCGGTTCAGTTGGACATTGCAACTGATTCAGATCACGTGGACGTCACTGTGATTACACGAGGTAAAAACGATATAAATACTGTTCGTTTTCTCACAAAAAACGCTCGTTTCGTGTGTTGTACATTTACGAGTCATTAAATCATGTTTAATTTTGACTTCTCTGTGCATGTTTTTTGGTGGACTGGACCCCCCCTTATAGCCTCCAGTGTATGACTGATAGACAACAACGGTTTGACTGAAAAATGTCAAAATTGAAAATACTGTGGAAACAAAGACACCTACATCTTGGATGCCCTTGAGGTAAGCTGAAACATATCAAAGTGAACTATCCCTTTAAGTTTCTTTCAAACCATTCATGTTTGTCCAACAGCTTTTAAAGCGTAAGTATTATAATGGTGAATAACAATGTCCCGATGACTGAGAATATACACAAACTCTTAACATACACTAGCAGTGAATAGTTTAGCTACTCATTGTTAATTATTAATAATGATCATATTTTAGAGTAATAGTGAAGTTATCAAAAAACAACACACATTGAAGTATTGGAATAATGTAGTAGTCACCAAAAAAAGTTTAATGCGAGATGTAAATATAAGATATTTTTGATTTATTTAAGACATCACACATACAAACAAGGTGTCAAATCGATTAATCACGATTAATTGCATCTAACATAAAGGTTTGCTTACATAATATGTGTGTGTATATATATTATTGACTGTATATCATATATATCTGTGTGCACGTGCGTGTCTGTACATAGGCTATATAGTACATACAGACAGACATGTTTCAAAATGTAATAATACGTATATACTCATATCATGAAAACAAACTTTTATGTTAGATGTGATTAATTGGTTTGACTGTTAATTTGAAACAAAAAATCTTTTGTAAACATTATAAATCTGTTTACTGTTACTTTCGATCAATTTAATGCATCATTGCTGCTTAAAAGTATAATTTTTAATTTTAATTTTAGTGTAAATGTTTTGCAGTTTATACTCTCTAAAACATGCAGGGCTGTTGTTAACCCAAATTTGGGTCAAATATGGACAAACAGAAACGTTGGGTTAAAAAATGTACTTAAAAAATGTAACCCAATGGCTGGGTTTGTCCATATTTGACCCAAAGTTGGGGTGAAACAACCCAGCATTTATAGTGTACAATTTAAAAATGTACACTCTTAGAAGAAATGGTTCTATTTAGAACCAGAAATGGTTCCATCCCCCGCTTCATATATGGAACTCCAAAATATAGAACCATTTTTTTGGTAAAAGGTTCTTTTGGCCAAGTATGGAACCCCAGGGTTCTATATAGAACCCAGAGGAACCCTTTTTTCAAGAGTGTATAGAACCTTTTAGGGGTTCCAAATATGTAGCACTGATAGAACCGTTTTATATAGAACTGTTTCTTCTAAGAGTGTAGGTGAATTTAGATATTTTTATTTTTGATTACATTTATTATTTTTGAACAATATACAGTATATAAAAAAATGTTTTGCAAATAAATTAAGATTATGACTTTTAGAAGGTTTTTAGTTTAATATATACAAATATACATATAGGCTACATACTTAGAGTAACAGTGCTGTCAAATCGATTCATCACGATTAAAATCGCATAACATAAAAGTTTGT
This sequence comes from Pimephales promelas, assembly GCF_016745375.1. Next base: position 3,278,259 of record NW_024121233.1, read on the forward strand.
TTACGTAATATGTAAACATAATATATATAGTGGGTCAAATATGGACAAACTCAAACATTGGGTTAAAAATGTCATTAAAAAATGTAACCCAATGGCTGGGTTTGTCCATATTTGACCCAAAGTTGGAGTGAAACAACCCAGCATTTTTTAGTACATTTCAAAGTGTTGGTGAAATGTAGGTGAATTTATATATTTTTATATTTTTGATTATTATTTTTTGAACAAAATACATATAAAACAAAAAAAAATGTTATCCATAAATTAAGATTATGACTTTTAGTCCAGAAATACTGGTTCATCTCCACTAAAATGTTAATGGTGTCTTTTGATCTTTTTTCCAACATTGCTTTCATAGCTGAGTTTGACAACTAAGGATAGCTGTGCGGAGTAGACTCTCATGAACAAATCAAATGTGGAGTGCAACTGTAAAAATCTGGGAAAATGCAGCTTTGGGGTTTCAGAGCCTGGGAGGCCTGGCGAAGGCACAGGCTTAGAGTACGAGCTCAACACGGAAACAATTTATCATGTGTGAGCGGCTGTCTGCTCACGAGACAACAACAATGTTCCCAATCTCACCCTCAGGCAGGACACAAATCCAGCAAATCAAGGCATGTGGACCATTTCTATCTCTCTCCAACTACACACACACACACGCACACACATGCTTAACGTGCTATCAAGCACCCCTGATTCCTTACTATACATCCTAATGGGAATACGCACTGAAAACACTCCCTTCTTTTTCAGGATTCAATACTTCAGCCCTTTCACTGGTAATTTTCCTAACATTGCAAATTAATGACCCATTCACATTGCTTTTTCTCCTTCTAAATGCAGGATGAGAAAACCAAAATCTTACATTTGTCAACCTCATTTCAAAGAGCAAACTCAAGCTTTTTTTTAATTCAGTGTTGGGAAATGTAGTCATCATTCAGTCATCTTTAATTGAACCGTTTGTCCTCTGAGTGGCAAACTTCCTTAAAATGAGCCAAAGCAGGCGACGCCTACTGCAATGGAATGGAAAATGTGCAGTTTGTTTCATGCCGCTGTGTTTGGGATTGGGAAATGAAAGAAACACATAAGCAAACAAAGAAGTGGTGTGTGTTTCATGATGGGCGTCTGCTGGCCATCACGCAGCTCGTCGGAATCAGAAGTGACACGTGTTACTGAAGGACTCCCTGCTAAGGAACGCTGTTCTGTCATGAGCTTTGAATCACTGCTCATTGTGCTGGGTTACATATCCGCTGATTAAGGGAAGCAGAGTGTGTGGAGTCCCACTCGTTTTTCTCAGAACACACAACTGTGAAGAGTCCACATATGCAGTGCATCATTAAAACCTTAGTAGAAGAATCCCAGATTTTTCCTGGGAGATGCTAATGATATTATATCAGACAACATTACCATTATGGGTTTTTATTTGACATCAGATAAAGAAAATAATAGCTCTTCTCTTTTATTTGGAATGGCGCATCTCTTTAGTCCATGTATGAGAACACTTTGTCCTCTCGTCTTACAGGCTCGCGTCAGTTCTGACAACAGTGAACGGGATTGTTCGGTTTTTTGCTTGAAATGGATTGAGTGACATGTAACATGATGCATCCTTGGTGATTTTTGTTTTGTATTTTGCACGGGCCACTCTGTAGCCATGAGAACCGTAGTGAGCAGTGTCTTTGTTCCTCGTCCAAAATGCAGATGTCACAAATTTACAATAAAAAGGAAAGAACTATCTGTTGATGCAATGCCATTCATCCTTGAGATGTGCATTTTATGTTGTCAAAACCTCTATAGCATAATATCATCATATCATATAACAAAGGTTTTGACTCGGTTTTAGAAGTAGCCTAAATATTTGTAAATTTATTGTTAACATTTAATATTGGTTAGTATTAACGGATACTCAATTGCCATATTTTTGCATTTATAACCTCTTAAAAGTTAGCCATTTAAAATGAGTAAAACGTAGGCTACACACACACACACACAAAAAAAAACATAAATTTAAGTCACCATTATGGTGATCGGTGTTTGTTTTAGGTTTGTTTTAAAATGTTTGTTATTTAGATATTTTTGTTTAATTTTTGGTGTGAACTTTACTCATTTTTAATAGTTAACTTTTAAGGAACAATTTGATTAATTTTTACTCAATTCTAATTTTTTTCAATTTAATTAATAATAATGCTTGTAATCTGTTGCCACAATTTTATTGATTAGATAAAGCATGTTCATTTTTACAGTGAAAGTTAAAACAATCTTCAAAAACAACTATTACATTTATTCTTTCTCAATATTCTAATTTCAATATTAATAAAGATTTTCATAATGTTGCCTTTTATACAGTATAATGATCCCTTTAAATTCACTGCATCACCAATTTGATCAAAAATACATTAAAACACACAGCAATATTGTGAAACATTATTAAAATGTAATTTATTCCTGTGATCAAAGCTGAATTTTCAGCATCATTACTCTAAGCTTTAGTGTCATGTGATCCTGATTTGGAAATATTTCTTATTATTATCAATGTTGAAAACTGCTTAATATTTTTATGCAAACATTATGAAATATATTTATGTGTTCAGCATAGATAGAAAGACAAACAGCATTTATTTGAAAAATAAATCTTTTCTAACATGTCTTAACTGTGTCCCTTTTGAACAATTTAATGCATGTTTGCTAAATAAAAGTAGACATTTTTTATATATATATTTTATATATTTTTTAAAATATTACCCCAAATTTTTGCATGTGCAGAATTTCAGGCCACATGAAAAATAATCGGCCAGAACATTCCTGAATTTATATATAAAAACAGCCCCATATTTTGACCATGCTTCCGATTGTTTCTAATGCGGCCAACAACTCCAGATTTCCAGCAGGGCCTGTATCTGTGTATCTAGATCTGTGGCCAGGTGCTATGTCCTCAGGAGAAGGAAAAGGAAAAGACTTAAAGATTTTCTGGTGTTCTTGTTTTGTTCAAAGACGAACGAGGCTGATAATTTCCCTCCCACAATGCGTTTGAGCGATCATCAGCTCTGAGAAAGAGCAGGAATCCGAGGTCCAGAACCTCGGATGGGCTCCGCAGTGTTTGCGGCCTGCATCTGGATTCATTTATGTGGAGGGGTACCCTTCGTCCTCTCAGGTTGCAGGTCTGAGTGTGGGCTCTTGTTTTTGGAAATGGCTAAAGCCTGCTTGCCTGGACCTTCTCAAACTGCCTCGGCGCATCCGCCGTCCCTCCAGAGGGGCAGTTCAGCCCATCCCATATGCCCCAAAGCATGTTTAGTGTAGTCTCTCATTTGAACTGAAAGATGTTTAACAGAATCATTCAGGAGCCGGACTCCATGAGGAGTGAGTAGGTTCAGGTGACTGGAGCGTATACAGACGTGTGTGTACAAGTGTAAATGCATGGGCAATGAAATCTATAGTGAACAGCCTTTTAACTTTGTAAACAGCGCAGGCTTTTCTTTGGTCAGGTTTAAAAATCTATCTGGAAACAACAGTTGCGTACTGCTCATTTGTCCATTGTCAGAGCTCTTTATTGTTTTGCACGTTGAATTGAACCAGACTTACTAAGTTAGCTGGTGGGATGTTGTTGAAACATGTTTATTTTTGTGTCTGTCAGAGCTCATAATGCTCATTCTGCTTTTGTCAGTGAGATTCTATGTGCCATCCGAGTGTCGTGTGATTCATTTCAGAGACAGATAAAAGAGGAATTAGAGACAGACTGAAAAACAGAATAAAAGAATTTAGTGAGTAACCATCTGCAAACAAATTGTTCAATAAGGGGAAAAGCAATGGCATACTGTGCTTTTGGACCTGCAATTTAAGTTACATGTATTGTAATATGTCTTAGTGAGCTAGTTTCAGGGTTAAAAAACACACAATTTAAATAGTTGTTAGCATTACATGCTACAATTTCCTATTCAAAATATATTTACATACCAAGGATTTGAATTTGCAGTAAAGGAACTGTTGTAAGTTGCCAGCAATAAATGTATAAATAAATAGACAGACCAACTGACCGACAAATATGTAGATATATAGATAGATAGATAGATAGAGAGAGAGAGAGAGAGAGAGAGAGAGAGAGAGATAGACAAACAGATAAATAGACAGACAGACAGATAGACAGATAGATAGATAGATAGATAGATAGATAGATAGATAGATAGATAGATAAATAGATAGATAGATAGATAGATAGATAGATAGATAGATAGATAGATAGATAGATAGATAGATAGATAGATAGATAGACAAAAGACAGATAGATAGAGAGAGAGAGATAGAAAGATAGAGAAACATAGAAAGAGATAGATAGACAAGACAGACAGACAGACAGAAAGACAGACAGATAGATAGATAGATAGATAGATAGATAGATAGATAGATAGATAGATAGATAGATAGATAGATAGATAGATAGATAGATAGATAGATAAAGATGGAGGGAAACAGAGAGAGAGAGAGAGATAAAACGAGAGATAGATAGACAGACAGACAGACAGATAGATAGATAGACTGATAGATAGACAAACAGACAGACAGACAGACAGACAGACAGACAGACAGTTAGATAGATAGATAGATAGATAGAGAGAGAGAGAGAGAGATAGATAGATAGATAGAGAGAGAGAGAGAGAGAGAGAGAGAGAGACAAACAGACAAACAGATAAATAGACAGACAGACAGATAGACAGATCGATAGATAGATAGATAGATAGATAGATAGATAGATAGATAGATAGATAGATAGATAGATAGATAGATAGATAGATAGATAGATAGATAGATAGATAGATAGATAGATAGACAAAAGACAGATAGATAGATAAAGAGAGAGATAGAAAGATAGAGAAACATAGAAAGAGATAGATAGACAGACAGACAGACAGACAGACAGACAGACAGACAGACAGACAGATAGACAGATAGATAGATAGATAGATAGATAGATAGATAGATAGATAGATAGATAGATAGATATAGATCAAACAACCAACAGACAGATTGATAGATCGACCAACCAACCTGACACATGATGTAATGTCTAACTTTTCGAAGTTAAAATTTTAAAAGAAGTATAGGCTAGCTTACAGGAGGCAAACGAGCTCAAGGAGAAGTTAAATCATGTCAGTCATCCTCATCAGTGCTCGAAAGACTATAATTAAACTGTCAACATTTCAAATAGACAAAACTTTGTAAACCACATCTCCATGCCTGTGTTACTTAAAACAGAAGGTATTTAACCTCCGAGACCTCTGGAGTCCCCAGTCGCTGACCATTATTAGAGACACTCCAGTGGTAAAGAGCGACAAAGTGTTTCAATCATTTGTTTATAAGTAGTTCTATTTTTAAAACCCCTAGTTTAGACAACTGAAAATAGGAGGGTTTTGCCCCAAGAAGTCTGTCTAGCCATGCAGTCTTCTTCTTCAAAGAAGTGTTTGTCCCAGGAGAGGCAGAGGTGACCCAGGCCAAGACATGTCAAAGGTCTTCTGCTTCAGCAACTAATCCTGACTCCAAGCACAGACACGTTTTATTCATGATTTATTATATTTAGAATATATCAGCTAGTTAATAAAGGATATTTTAGGTTGTATTATTAACTATAATTATATAGTTGCTAAACATTTTAAATATATTTATTTGTTCTGTCCATATAGGGAAGTCAATGGTTACCAAAATGGTTTGGTTACTGACATTCTTCAAAATGTGCAAACAAATGGAATGACCATTTGTTAAATGAGGTTAAGTATTGATGAATTGTCATTTATGCATAAACTATCCCTTTGATAGAACTTACTATAGGCCTATATATAGCAAGTTACTAGAAATGTTAACACAATGCATCACTATATAAACCGCGTTTGAAATATATTTCTGAATAAAAAATGGAGCAGGTGCCATAGATATAGGGGATGAGAATTTCCCCTGTGAGGCCCATTTGAGTGACAGAGAAAGCCTGCTGTGAAAAACACTGTGGTTCCTATGGTTATCCAAGAACCCTGAAGCCACCAAAAAAACGCTTTGAATTATTTTCAGCTCAAAATGTATTTTATTTTTGAAGACCATTCCCCATCAGAGTCCTCATTAAATGTTTTTTTTTATCAAGAAAAATTATACATTTCTTTTATTCTCAATAGTTGATGGTTGAATAAAAAGAAACCTTAAGATATATAGAACGAGGAAGACTTCCAAGAAAAAAATTACATTTAAATGTTAATGTTCTTTATTTTTTAGCATGTCACCCAGCTCTTAATTGGTTTATTTTACTTAAATCCATCATAACTATAGCTTATTAAAACTATCATTTTAGATCAGTTATTCTCCATTTCTGCAATACATTTCATTAGCATCATCATGAGGACATGTTTTATTGTAGGCCAAGAGATAAATGATCTGAGACGACAGTCCATTCTGGCATTTCATTTGGGTCTGGTCAAGCTCAAGCACTAAAACTTTAAATTATAATGGAAATAAAGAGCTAATATTAGACATTGCTCAGTAAGGCATTGACTGTTAGCATGAAAGTTAATTTTTGATATTTTTAGTACATTTAATTAAATTATCACACTGATTTCTGTAGTTGTATGTTAGAGTGAGTCAAAGCAAAGAAGGCAGAACATATTCATTAACACCACTACACTGCTTATAATTGATTTCTTACCAAAATGATATCATTTCCTGTAGGATGCTGCCATGAATGGCTTTTTTGTTTAGGCTTTTTGTAAGAATGGGTTTTAATTTATTAAATATTACAAGACTATCAGGATTTAAAATGAGGCCACAGGGAGAAAAAAAGTGATATCAAATGTTTTGTTTGAAATATTCGAAACACCAAAAATATTTCTGTGAAAAGTTAGCGTGTAGTGGATAGTGATGATGATCACCCAGAAAATGACGTCATCTGTTCAAACCAAACCAAAGCAGTAAAATTATTTAAAATTTGATAAACTAATAAGATTAATATCCTTACAAAGTGTGAGAGTAGCCACTGTCCAATAAATTAATATATATTATTCACGACAATCTACTGCAACAACCAACGTGAGTGTTTCATCCGCTTTTGTTTCCTCCACGCGCACGGCGCACCAGCAGCTACCGTCCCGCACGTGATCTCCATGGAAACGTCATCAAGCTCTAGTCTAGAAGTCTTCCTGTTGATAGTTGTGCGTTAGCTGGTCATGGCAGCAAAGGTAAGCGCTATTCTCGCACAGAAATATGGTTGCTTTCTCCAGACGAAGGAAGCGCAGTGTTTGATTGTGAAGCATACGCATATGTCCAGAAAACATCATCGCAGCACACTGGAGAAACGCGGATTAACTGATAACCTTCAGTATACAGTAGCCGGTGTTGACAGAGCTAGTTAGCCTGCTAATGTCCTGTGTGAATGTTAGCGTCTGTCAATGACATTGAGACATAAGAGCATTTCAGTGAGTTCTGATGAAGGATCAAACCCCTGTAGATAGACTGTCCACTGTCCGTGGAGTGTTTGAATGGGTGTCATGGGGTTTACGATGCTAAACATCGCTGAAGTCAGCTGAAGTTGAGTTGCTTAGATGTAAGATGCATTTAATAATTATAATGACACCAATGGCCATCATTACCAGTGGAGTACATATACGAACTTATCCTAAAATAATGTTAATAGACAGAACTGGGCGTAATGTATACATGTAGATCTGTTATGTAGATCACTATGTGTTTATGTCTACAGGTAATGATAAAGAGGGCTGATCCAGCAGAGCTCAAGTCCATTTTCTTGAAGGTATGTCACCTTGTATCTCCCTTGAGAGTCTGTAAATAAAGGGATGGCAACGTAGCCCAACATCTATGAGATATACCCCTTATCTGATGTAACCATTTAATAAATTTCTCATTACAGAAAGAAAACCTGAGGATTAATTTAAAAATGCATCCAACACTGTATGGAACTCCTAGTAAGTTCACATGAATATACGAAGCAGAGTTCCTTAAAAGCACGAGAAAAAACTTTGCATGAATAACTTATTTTAAGGAATAAATCTAACAGCAAATTGTCAAAAAAACTAACACATGCTTAATTAATATTCCTTTCAACAATCAACCTGGTTTACCATCTGGATGATGGTAAAAATAATGTTGTTTTCATTCACGTTGTCCTTAACTGTGAACATCATTTTTCTTTGGTTATTCTGTCTCGGGTTTTTAATACAATATTTTTATGATTACTATTGTGATCTATGCAATATGTGATTTGAGATGTGATAGGCTACATTTCATGGAATACTACATTGTACATTGGAATACTAAGTTTTCTCGTTTATCATGCTAGTCTGCAAAATCTATTCTGTACTGCAGTGTCCTCAGCATTAAATATATAATATTAGCCCAGCTTTCTTTTCCTTCACAGTATGCCAGTGTGGAGAAGAATGGAGAGCACCACATGTCCCCTGAGGACTTCGTGTCAAAGTTCCTCCATGCACAGACAGACATAAGGCTGTCCAAGGAGGCCACCGTTCTACTGGCAGGCGTTCTGGACCAGACCAAAGATGGGTTAGTATTTATTTCTATTGCCGCTGATAAAAGTTTGAGTTGCACTTGAACCGCAGGTTTTAGTTTAAAAAACAAATCAAACCAACACACAGTTTAAATGTGTGTTTTTCATTAATAATTCACGACTTGTGTAAATTACAGTTCATGGTTCATTTGATTCATAAACAAAGCATCTGCTGTGAAATGGATGTGGATTATGCGGCGGTATCTTCCGCTTTTAATCCTGCATTAGGATGAAGGGTCAGACATCTTAACACACCACACTTTGTTCAGGTGCCGCTCCTTTCAGGCAGCACGGCTCGGCCCCCTTTTGCATTAATATGTATGCTTTTAATGATACATAATGATAGCCAATGATACGCAAGCGTAAGTCCAAAAAGATTGTGCGTTACCATGGCAACCAGCCGGGCCGCGTGCATGTGGTCATGCGGCACGCATTATTAGGGCTGCCATAGACCGGGAGAGGTACACACGCACTGTAATTGCCTGTGCCATTCAGCTCTCGTTGCTTTGTGCGACTTTGAGGATGGATAAATTGCTGCATCTCAGCTATTAACGGATAACTATTAGGGAATCATGGCTTGAGCTCTCTTTCAGAACATGATTTTTTTTATTTATTTGCAGGGCTTTGAGGGGAAAAAAATAGGGGGATTGTTTGATTTAATCAAGATTATGTTTTTCGGTTTATCTTTGGATTTTTTTGAATATTATTCACACAATGCATGTAGGTTACTGAGCTAGTTAAAGAAAGATCCGGATATATATGGATTTCTGAGGTTTGGTTGTAGTGGCGGCTGTGGTCAGGAGCTTCATGCCGTCAGGATTTGGGAATGTTGCAAATGAATAAATGTTCATTTCGAGGCCTTCGTCCCAGAATTGCAATGAGAAAGGTCTAACAGCAGTTCATATTTTTGAAGCTTGCTATACTATTGAAATGTATTCAAAATCATAAAGCTTCAAGCGCTAAAAGCTCTGTTTGTGTGGGTGCCGAATCCAATGTTTTTTTTTTTAGCTAACACCAAGTGTTTTACAACCGAGGTAGGTTTTCATCTGATTGAGATGATTCACAGGTTATCTCTGTTTCATGAGATGGATACAAACAGCATGATGCATTTTCTACCTCCTCCTGAGCTGGAATAAATCAAGTGATATGGTGACATCCATCAGGCACTGAATCACTTCTCCTTTATTCACTCAGCCCTGTTTGAGCTGCATCCTGCCAACGGTTCTGAATCAGTCATTCAACACATGTAGACTTCCCTGCTGATTCAAAGATCTAGCAGACATTCTCTCCTTCTCTGCCTCTATCTTTTCTCCCCTCTCCATTTTTTGATGGAAAAACTCCTCAAGTGTGAAACTCCGTAGCATCTCGGGGGTTAAAACTTTGTAAAGAGCGCATGCTGAGAAAATGGCAGTCCGTGCCCATGTGGTTTCAGGCTGGTCTGAGGTATGCACTCAGGGAAAGCTAAACCAGCCCGCGTCCCTCCGCATCTACGCTTGTCAGTGACAATGACAGGGCCAGAGCTTATTGAAGGTGCTCTCTCTTCACCTGTCATGGATAAAAGCTACAACGCTAAACCACTGAAATAATAAGTCTGTAAATAGTGTTTCTGGTAAGGACAGTGTTTACCAGCACCTCTCGGTTGTAGAAACAACACAATTTAAAGGTGCGTGGCCCCCTCTGGGAGATACAAGGAAATGCTTTTTACAAAAGTATTTCAGTTTTGATTAGCGTAAACATTGAAAATTAATAGCAGCATAAGGTTATGTAACCAAATGTATTGGTTTTTACAGTATGTTCCTCTTCTAAATTTTCATTGCTCACCAAGACTGCACAAAAATACAGTAAAAACAGTAATATTGTGAAATATTATTACAATTTAATATAAATGTTTTCTATATTAAAAGATTTCAAAGTGTAATTTATTTCTGTGATGCGAAGCTGAATTTTCAGTCTTAAGTGTCACGTGATCCGACTCCGAGTTGGTTCTCAAAGTATTTCCCATTATTACCAATGTTAAAAGCAGTTGTGCTGCTTAACATTTTTGTGGAAACCATGATACATTTTCTTTGATGAATAGAAAGTTTAAAATAACTGGGCCTATAAATCTTTTGTAACATTATAAATGTATTTAATGTCAATTGAATGTGTCCTTAAATAAAAGTATTAATTTCTTTCAGAAAACGTTTTTTTTTTTTTTTTTTTACTGACCCCAGACTTTTAAATTGTAGCATATTTAACATTTTCCAGTTTTTGTTATGTTTACCCAAAGTTCCACATGAATTGTTCTCATTATTAAATCGTTTCAGTGTCATATTTGAAGAAACATAAAACTTTTTGCATTCCCCATGTTACACTTCTGGTTCTGTGCCATTTTAGTTGATGGTTGGAAAATGTTCTTTGTCAGGCTTATTATTTGAGCTTCGGTTTAGTTTGTTTTACATGGCTACGGCATCTTAGTGTGTTTGTGTACCAGTGTAATTGTTCTCTAGTAGTCAAGGAACTGCTAATCAACCATCATAAGCCTCACGTCTGGCATGGCGCTGGGGAAACTACATGCACAACTCATTTTTGTGTATGTTGATTGGAGGGCATTTAATGCAGATACACTCCATAATCAATTACAGTGACCATCAAGATCTGAAATGAAAGCGATACCATCTGGTGATTAGAAGTGCCTCCTTGCCTTCCAATGGTTTCCAATGTCAGAGATGCGTTTTAATGCTGCCTTCACGTGCTATTGGAAATGTCCTACTTCCCACTTCTGAAGTTGTGATTACGAGCTCGTTGCTCGGTGCTTTGTTTTTGGAAAGAACAGGAATCATGGAGGACACCAGGTTTATTCTTGCCTATTTATTAGGAAAATCTTATTAAAGACAAAATGCTATTTAGTGTCACATTCATTGACAACCACAAACATTCACCACTCTATCTAGATAGTCAGCTTGCTGGAATTTCAGACAAATACAGGCTATTTTCATATAAAACATACATACAATATGCTTCAAAGGATTATTCATAAATATGCACTACTTTGACGATAAGGCGATATAGCTGTTGTGGAAAAAAATAGTAAAGAATACCAAACACAGTAGCAGTCATTCTCCTCTCTGCCTTGTTTAAAGTTTATGACCCGCTCAACTCAGTAACTCAAAATTATGCTGCTTTAAACAATTATGATGTTTCTTAGGGAAAAATTGGACATGAACGCTCCCTCTCAAGTCGTATTTACCAGTGGGAAGCTTCGAGATAATTTTGATACCCAAGTTGAGCGAGCCATAAGCGGAGGGGAGAATGACTGCTACTCTGACTCGAATTCTCAACAAGTTTTTTCCCACAACATCTACATCGTCTTGTCTTGTCGGTAAAGTAGTGCATATTTAGGCTACATATTCTCACCTAAAGGATTATTAGGAACACCATACTAATACTATGTTTCGCCTTCAGAACGACCTTAATTCTACGTGGCATTGATTCAATAAGGTGCTGAAAGCATTCTTTAGATATGTTGGCCCATATTGATAGTTGTTGGAGATTTGTGGGATGCACATCCAGGGCACGAAGCTCCCGTTCCACCACATCCCAAAGATGCTCTGTTGGGTTGAGATCTGGTGACTGTGGGGGCCATTTTAGTACAGTGAACTCATTGTCATGTTCAAGAAACCAATTTGAAATGGTTCGAGCTTTGTGACATGGTGCATTATCCTGCTGGAAGTAGCCATCAGAGGATGAGTACATGGTGGCCATAAAGGGATGGACATGGTCAGAAACAATGCTCAGGTAGGCTGTGGCATTTAATCGAAGCCCAATTGGCACTAAGGAGCCTAAAGTGTGCCAAGAAAACATCCCCCACACCATTACACCACCACCCACCAGCCTGCACAGTGGTAACAAGGCATGATGGATCCATGTTCTCATTCTGTTTACGCCAAATTCTGACTCTACCATCTGAATGACTCAACAGAAATCGAGACTCATCAGACCAGGGAACATTTTTCCATTTTTCCAGTGGAGATGAGTGGTACCCGCTGGGGTCTTCTGCTGTTGTAGCCCATCCGCCTCAAGGTTGTGCGTGTTTTGGCTTCACAAATGCTTTGCTGCATACCTAGGTTGTAACGCGTGGTTATTTTAGTCAAAGTTGCTCTTCTATCAGCTTGAATCAGTTGGCCCATTCTCCTCTGACCTCGAGCATCAACAAGGCACTTTCGCCCACAGGACTGCCACATACTGGATGTTTTTCCCTTTTCACACCATTCTTTGTAAACCCTAGAAATGGTTGTGCGTGAAAATCCCAGTAACTGAGCAGATTGTGAAATACTCAAACCGGCCCGTCTGGCACCAACAACCATGCCACGCTCAAAATTGCTTAAATCACCTTTCTTTCCCATTCTGACATTCGGTTTGGAGTTCAGGAGATTGTCTTGACCAGGACCACACCCCTAAATGCATTGAAGCAACTGCCATGTGATTGGTTGGTTAGATAATTGCATTAATGGGAAATTGAACAGGTGTTCCTAATAACCCTTTAGGTAAAAGTCATTTGAAGTGTATTGTATGTTTTATACATGGTGAAAATAGACTGTATTTGACAGAAGTCTGCAAGCTGACTATATAGATATGGCAGTGAATGTTTTTATGGTTGTCAATGAATGGGGCACTAAATACGTTTTGGTTTTAATAAGAATTTCCCAATAAATAGGCAAGAATAAACCTGGTGTCCTCCAGGATTCCTGTTCTTTCCAAAAACACTTGAACGCAACAAGCTCATTATCCCGACTTCAGAAGTGGGAAGTAGGAATTTTCCGATAGCACGTGAAGGCAGCATTATCCCAGAGCTTCCCAGTGGTAAATACATCTTGAGAGGGCGTTCATGTCCACTTTTTAACTAGGAAACTTCCACTGTGGCACGTGAAGGCAGCATAATCACTCGCTGAGTTTTGTCAGACTTTTCTTTTTGCAAAAGCTCCAGCATCGGTATCATCTCTCTTTGCATTTTTGTTTTTAATCATCGACGCCTGGGCCCAGCGCATTGCCTTTGTAGCTCTCCACCCACTCTGGAACAGCAGGCTCCTGTTCTCCTACTGTCAGCTTAGTTAATAAAAGAATTACTCTTGACTCCACAATGTGGCTGATTTGGCATGCTGGAAGCGCACAAATTCTCAGTTCCTTTGAATTTCATCAGTAACAAAATTAATTAGAGTGGCCACGAAAATGTAATCATTGCTCCCTGGAAATTGAAATAAATTAGAGATGCATGCATTGGGACTGCTCGTTAGCAGTGACCTCGAGTAATTGCTGTATCCATTTGTGAAATTCATAATGGAGTTGAGGCAACTTTGAACTGCGCTTAAATAAAGACTAGATTGCACGGTCCCCAGGGTTTCCTATGAATGCTGAAATTGGTTATTTGATGAGGTAGGTACGCGTGAGTGTGTGTGTATGTGTGTGGGCTTGTGTGCATGTTTATGTGTTTTCTGATGTCATGCTCTCCATTATGATTCAAACTTTTAGTCATTTGCAGAAGTAGTGTTGTTAGCGTTCCCCTTTTATTGATATCATATTTTTAATCCTTCTGTTGGTTTACTAGATTATTTGTCGAACAATAGCACCCATTTACTGTAAAATCAGCACACATATAGGAACTAATGAAATAATCTTAAAATAGTGCCAAATATACGAAGGCTTCTCGAAATGTGCAGTGGCAATCAAAAGCACACCAAATAAATTTCGTAAAGTACGAATTTCCATTTATGTCATTATTTTATAAATAAATAAATTTTTAACTATGTATATTTTTGTTAATATACTTATATATTAATTTATTTCAGACATTAAGTATAAACCTGTACATCAATCATCTATGTGTGTGTCCTTTTATTTGTATACATGTATACCAGTAATTCTTCCTGATCATTTCCTTACTGTACGGCTGCATGACTTTGTTGATTCTCTTGTAATCACATGATTTACTGAGTTCCCAACCATTCTGGGGGTTTTATATGAACTGGTCCCATTTCCAGTAAGGTAATGACATTTGACAGTCAAATTGGAAGCACTTCAATCAAGATTGGGATCACTGAAAAGCCTGTTATGTCAAATTGTTTTGTCATTCACTTAATCTCTGGGCCTAGAATTGAAGCTGGACTGTGTGTTTAGATGTTTTGTACATAATAATTTTAGGCTGATAATTACAGTTGAACAAATCACTCAAGTGTCAAGTGTTCACAATGAAAATATGTGCTACCTTTTTTTGTTTGGCGACGAGAAGCAGTAATCAGCGAGTGATACCCTCTCATCATTCAATAATGTAATGCCAGGCTGGTGGAGTGAAGTGTCCACGATATGTAGGCTGTAAGTCTGTTTGTCTCCATCAGGTTGATCTCCTTCCAGGAGTTTCTGGCGTTTGAGTCGGTGCTGTGTGCTCCGGATGCTCTCTTCATGGTCGCCTTCCAGCTCTTTGACAAAACTGGAAATGGCGTTGCCACTTTTGGTAAGTGTACAATGCTCTTTATAAAACAGAGGCTTGGAATTCTGATTGGATGAGCTGTTGATAAAAGTTCACCTGTGTCCGCCGCACACATTCTGAAAAATGGGCCTAGCTGCTGTGTTGCTTGGCAATGTCAAACAGCCTACGAGAATTAGCTTTATTACTTTGCAGAAAAGCTGTTTAATATGTTAACTATTACATCACTTTCTGTAAGAACAACCGTTTGGTTTTGGATTTGCACGTTTAAATGATAAAAGGGTTGCACTTTATTACAGTACGTGTACTTGCATGTGAAAAGTTTTTTGGGTTCATTTGGTTTGGTTTCTTTCTTTTTTGTTTTTAGTTTTGTTTTGCACATTTAAATGATAAAAGGGTTGCACTTTATTTCAGTATGTGTACTTACATGTAAAATGTTTTTTTGGGTTTGGTTTGGTTCTTGTTCGGTTCTGTTTTTTGTTTGGTTTTGCACATTTAAATGATAAAAGGGTTGGACTTTATTACAGTATGTGTACTTGCATGTGAAATGTTTTTTTGGGTTTGTTTGGTTTGGTTCTGTTCTGTTTTTTGCTTAGTTTTGTTTTGCATATTTAAATGATAAAAATGGCTGCACTTTATTTGACATGGACTTGCATGTACTGACAGTGTACTTACCTAAGAAAATACTGGGTGATATAAGGTAACTACAGGGGTTAAGTTTAGGTTTAGGTTCATGGTTAGTACCTAGTTATTACCCAGTTAGTAGTACATAGTATATATGGGGTATAGGACTGTAAAATAAAGTGCCACCATAAAAGTTTTTAGTATTTTTTTGGTTTAAAGTTTTAGGTAAGCTACTTCACTTTCTATAAGAACACTCTTTTTGTTTTTGTTTTGCACATTTAAATGATAAAATGTATATTCAGTATATATTGTGTATAAGTATAAATGTATATATTTAGTTATGTTATGTATAATTAGTTTTAGTATATATTTTTAAGATTTTTTAAGAATTTAAGATTGCAGCTTCATCACAGGAATTTCAATTCATTTGAATTTCCTTCACATGAATTGCCATATTTTGGCCTAATTATCACTGATTGTATCAGCTGAAAGCCTAAATCCAATTAGGTTATCGAGTTTAACTCCAAAGCATCTTATGTTCAGTCGCCGGCCTCAAAACAAAGGCCTAATGTGAAGTACCGGTGGTCTAATCTGAATTCCTGCTTGGACAGACAGATTCCTGTCACTTAGCGAAGTCCTACTAAATCAGTTGAGGTAAAACGCTTTATACGGTTTATTCAGCCACTTTAAAATGCAGATCGATTTCAAACATAATACGATCAGTATAATCTTCTGTTGTACATTCATTGCGGTTATTTGATAAGAACAAAGGATTTTAATACATCAATAGTTTGAAATGCTGCATTTACAGTTACATTCATGTTTGCAGACGAACTTGGCTCAAGAAGAATGCATGTGTGTATCTCATGCGTCAAATTTCCCTAATTGACTTAAATAGTCTAATTTGCCTTTTGTAGGCGAGACCTGTCAGATCAGCTCATTTCAAATGCACTACCCAAAGTGCCTAGGCGGAGAGAAAGAGACTTTCATCAACCTGTTTAGTCAATAGGGAATAAGATCAGATAATGCATGCACATATGCGTATTTCATATACATATGACGCGGTTATTTAGATGTGCTGTTCAAAGGTTTCTTGTCGCTCATGTCGTCAGGTTGAGCTGTTATGAGAATAGGCAGTATTTGTCTCATACACCTGTTTTTCAACTGCTTCAGTCACCTCAACATAAATAGCAAATAACTTCTGACTAAGATTATGGTCATGTCAAAATCACTTTATTGTGATGCACTACAGAGGGTAGGAAAATGAAATGCCGCTCTGTGTTAAAGCGAACAGGAGCCTCCCGTTTATAACCCTCTTAATGTCATTAAAAGCATTAAAGGTCTCTTGCTGTTACATTAAACAGTCTTTTTTCACCATTTAATAAACCCTGTCATTGCAAGTCATATTATGAAGGGTTATTTTTTTATGGGTTTGGAAAATTTTGGTTTTAATTAATGAATGTCTAGCACCCCCCCCCCCCCCTTCAACTTCAATTAGGTGAATTAGAAGTAATAAACTTGCAGGCTGCCATGCAACTCCAAAGCGATATAACGAAAGAAGGACTGAGAAGTGTTGACAGGTTCATAAACACTGATAAAATAAAGGTCTGGGCTGGCTCCACAGTGGAACTCTGTTGTAATACTATAAAAAGCATCTGCTGTACGACTGCTTACTGTACATAATTTACCATCAATTGGAAAAAATCTAGTTGTTGCGCTCCATGACGAATGTTTCTCGGCAAAATTTTCAATCCCGTTTTTCTTTGCTTTTATTGTCACGTTCTTCAACGCAAAGATGTATTTTGCCACTTCTGGTTAGTATTTTTTCCCTAATTTGATAAAATTGTTTAATTACTAGTGCTGTCAAGTCGATTAATCTCAATTATCGCATCTAACATAAATGTTTGTGTGTGTACACAGACACAATATACATGTATAGAGAGCCTTAGTCCCGCCATCAGCTTCCGGCTCATGGGACCTTATTTCGGAAAAAATAGCTATGTGTCGTAGTCAATGGCAAGAGACAACTTATCTTTTTATTCCGTCTGAACTGTGCCCTGAATTTCACATATGATGTTTGTCAATTTAAAAGATAATTCTGAAAGTCAAAAACGCCACAGTTTGTCATAAAACAGAAGAGTAATATTACATTTATGTGAAAATCGCACAATGAACTACATCTCCTGGGATGCGAAACAACGAGCAAGATCCGCTGCGCGTGTGTGTGCAGTCTGGTACAAAACACTCAGGCATGACGGCGTAACGTTACGATTATAATGTAAGACTATAGAAACAATGAGAGACATTAGCCTCGGTAAAGTTAGCTTCATTCATTGAGAGAAAATGTGCACCTTTGGGGTTTGTAGTCTTTGTAATTACGTATTTTCACAGTCTTATACCTCAACGGTTTTACATCAAACTGCGACTTTCTTTACTTTAAAATGTATCTTTTAAATTGACAAACATCATATGTGCAATTCAGGGCACAATTCAAACGAGATCAAAATATTTGTTGTCTCTCGCCGTTGACTACCATACAATATTTTTCCGAAATAAGGTCCCATGGTGGTCGACCGGAAGGGGAGGGACTTAGGCTCTTTATATATCATCTCAAGAGTGTGTTAATCACAATCATCGCATCATTTATGTTTGTGTGTTTGTGTATATATATTTACACACACACGCGAACATTTAGATTATCGCATCTAACATAAATGTTTGTATATATATATATATATATATATATGAATGTTGAATGTTTGTGTGTATATATATATACACACACACAACATATATATATATATACACACACACAAACATTCATTGAAACATGAATGTTTGTGTATGTGTATATATATATATACATTCATGTTAGATGCGATAATTGCGATTAACACACACTCACTCAGTCACTCACTCATATATACTGTATATATATAATATATATATATATATATATATATATATATATATATATGAGTGAGAGAGAGTGTGTGTGTTTATATACTGTATGTAATATATATATATATATATATATATATATATATATACATACATATTATGTATACAAACTGTTAGATTTGATTAATCGCGATTAATCGTTTTGACAGCACCATTACTAATTATATCATCAGCATGAACAGATGAATTGAAAAATTAACATGATTATCACAATGTTTTAGTGTTTTTTTTTTTCTTGATGATCATATTTTTAGGCATGGTTTGAAATGATCCAAAGAGCAAGAACATCTGTACAATGTCACATTCAGTGATTTAAATGTACTTATTTACATCAAAAAGTGCAGAATCTTAAACATTTTTAGTTACTTTTATTATATGATACATTACATGATATTTATTTTGATATTTTTCAAAATGTGTTAAGTTTGCGTATTTCCATGTTTAAATGCAAATAAATAAATCAGTTGGATGCCTTGTGTTTCTAAATAAGCCTTGCTTTTAGACATGTTTTGCTTGTACAATCATAAAAATCGTAACAATGCATAGTTTTTGTAACTCAATCCTCAACATTTCTGACGCCAGGCTTATCTCTGATTTCAGAGGATGTGAAACAAGTTTTCAGTCAGACCACTATTCACCAGCACATCCCCTTTAACTGGAACTCAGAATTTGTTCAGCTTCACTTTGGCGCAGAGAGGAAGAAACACCTCAACTACGGGGAGTTCACTCAGTTTCTGCTGGTGGGTATGACTGCTGTCTAATTTCTCTTTCTTCTCCCCCCCCCCCCACGTACACCCGAACGCACTCACTTTCATACTGTCCCCATCACATGCTTTACTTCACCGCCGCAGAGCTCGGATCGATGTAATGTCTTGTTTGGTGTGTTTTGTGCCTGGTCTCGCTTAGATTGACACACAGATCTGGGCACGTTTTCCCGCAGCACAGCGAGGCATATTGACCTAGTTAGTCATTAATGAAACACTGGAGTTATATTCCTACACCAGCATTTGTTTCTCATTAGGTGACGTAACCTCAGAGCAGTCTAGCGATTCCCCTAAAACAGGTAAAGTTTTTCTACAAGAAGAATAGCAGTATTCCTTTTGTATTTGTGGTGTGCTAGAAATTTTCCAATATAGCGTCTAGACCTGAGAGTGGGCAGAGGGGGGTGTGAGGGGTCGCCGTGCCAAGTTTGCATCTACGCTCGCTATATCTGAATGAGCTTTTTATATTGAACCTAACTTGGACCAGATGGGTTTTGGGAAACTACGAGAAACACGCCGATATTGTGTTTGTGGCCAAGACGGGATTAATTTTGTTTTTGGAACTTGAAAAATGATGAAAAAACACATTTCCTGTTTCATTTATTTCACTTTCTTTGAATTGGCAACTTTTTTTTATGGTCACTTGGAGTGATTTTCAAAATCGATTTCATCCACTTCAGAATTGATGCAGCATCACTGTAAAAATGAACCAGCAGCTTCACGGATGAGAACGTTTAGTCTCAATGAAACCCACAAATTCTCAAAATTATTTTCCTTTCTTTTATGAATGGATGCTTTCCAACACTGACGCTGTGCGAATATGTCCTCCTGCAAATATGACACGTCGGAAATCTGGCTCTTCCGTCAGTTTACACCTTGCCATTTCTTTAACCTGAACATTTATGATGACATCTTTAAGTCCGTTTCGCTGTTTAAATGCCAGCGCTTGAATTGAAATAATTGACCCAAACAGAGGTGCCTCATCAAATGTTTTTATTTGAATCCAAAGACAATTAAAGGCACAATAAATGCCATGGTGGTTTCAATATTGGCTTTCGGAGGTTCTGTTCTACTCCTGCCTAAATAAAAACCATGCTTCTGAAACACTCACAGTTGCAGTAATTTAAGGTTTTAAGAGACTAACTGTAAACTGTAAGGTTCAGAGCCACAATTATTATGCAATTCCACATGCCTGTGGCTGGAGCAGCACAATGCAATACAGATATTATTTACCTCTACCTCTGCTCTTGTTTTATTTACAGTGCTACTGGCATTTCCTCCTTGTTTAAAAGACTGTTTGTGAGCATGCACAAGAAGTATTTTTCCTAAATAAATCGTCTTTGTTTTTCCAGCAACTGATTTGCAAATATTTAAATAAGTAACTTGATGTGAAAAATAGGTTAATAATAGGGAAATTACCTGTAACAATCTGCAACTGTGTTATTTTAGTTTTTTTTTTATGAGGAGAGTGACATTTCTATAATATCAGAAATAGGTTAGCACGGAGTCTGACATTCAAAGCTTTGACATTTTCTCTAATAGTGTTTTTTGCGCAGGCGTTCCTTCTATACGAAGACACGTCCGTATTCGCACAGCAGACCTATATTTCCAGTATTTTGGACTGGCTGCTCAATTATGCTGGGAGAGAGAGAAACAACTCAAGAGCCTGAGATGTGCAAGAAAGTCATTCCCGTCTCTTGATGCGATACTGCAACCGTTACAGACGAGTCGCACAATCGACAAAAAATGAGAAAAAATGTTTCCTCTCCATCAGATGTCTCAAAAGCGAAATAAACAAATACATAAAATATGTATGTGGTGGAAACATCATGAACAATAATTGTGTGTTTTGATCCCAAAAAGCATTGTCTTTGTAAGTAAAATATTTACGATTTAAAAAAAGAATATAATTAATATATATTCAATAACATATTGATGCATTTTTATTCAGATCAATGCACAGGGTTAATTTAATCTTTATATTTATTAACGTATATAACATTTTATATCATCTGGAGCTGATTTGACCTTTTAAAGAAATTATTTATTTGCATTTTTACATAATAAATGCCAGCGGTACAGTATAGGCTACACCTCACTTGGTTTATGTTATAAAATCACATGCATGTAATATATCTATATCTGTTGCAGATACACATTGACATTCACTGTGTTGCAGGAGATGCAGCTTGAACATGCCAGACAGGCTTTTGCACAGAGAGACAAGGTCAAGACCGGCGCCATCACGGCTCTGGACTTCAGGGACATCATGGTGACCATCAGACCCCACATGCTCACACCATTTGTGGAGGAATGCTTAGTTGCAGTGAGTTTGGTTTTAAATATGTTTTTTTTTTTCCACATAAACCACCGGGAGATATTTGTTTGCAAGGTGTAAGCGTGTGTGAGCAGTCTGTTTTATACACACTCCATGGAGTCTGTCATTTTCTCCATGATTTGTGACTCATAAACCTTGGGATTCTGGGAGATGTTTGTAAACACACAATTTCAAGGCCATTAGAAATAAATTAAAGACAATACGCTCGTCAGACCCAGTCTATACACCCAATCCTCTAATTTAGATGCCTTGCAAAACAAGACAGGAGGTATAAACATTTTATCACATCTACATAAAGGTTTATATATTTTTTTTTTTTGTGGCCAGGTTTATGCTGGGATTTTACTAATGACATCTTGGTTAAGGAAACTTCAGAGCAGGTCTGAGTTTTGTGGCTTCAGGTGGACGTCACCATTTCTGCAAAGCACACAGCGCCATCTAGTGAGAGACAATCCGCTTTCTCAAACCCGCTTAGGCCTCAAGAAGACAGCTATGCAAGCGCTCTTTCAGATATACTACACTTCAACCAGTCTCTAAAGGCATCAAACATATATTAAATATTTTCAATTTTAATGTTGAACTGCCTAACATTTTAGTCACTGCCTAGTTTTCTTTTTCCTCCCTCCTTTAATTTTTATGCCATCAGAGTGGCCGAGGCAGCGTTTACATCATGCGTTCTGTCAGATGCTATTTAAAGATTTACCTCATGTTAGTTTTCCTCTTTATATGTCCCTCTTCTCATAAAATAGCTTAATTAAAAATGGCCCTCAAGCTTGGATCCCTCTGAAATTGCCAGTGTGGCTCTCTGTGAAACACATGTATTTATTTAGCGCTCTGTGGGGTGGGAAATGCTAAAGATGTCGCCGCGCTGTAGCTTGATTAACGTTTGGCACTCCATTGAATTCTCAGCTATTTATCACCTCTGTCCCTCATAAAAGGATGTCTTCGTGCAAATGTCTGTGTGTGCGTCTGCCAATTTTGCAGGCTGCCGGTGGCAGTACGTCACATCAGGTCAGCTTTTCCTACTTTAATGGCTTCAACTCTCTGCTAAACAACATGGAGCTCATTAGGAAGATCTACACCACCCTGGCAGGCAACCGCAGGGATGTGGAAGTTACTAAAGGTTAGTGTTTTGTTTTGACTTGTCCTTCCTCCCCTGATTAGACTGAATGGCGCTGCGTCCGAATATGCATACTTCCATGTATAGTATGTGACAAATTGCTTAAACTTTATTATTACTCAAATAAGTACGGAGTAATAATAATTAACTATGTACTTACTATAGAGTTAGGGTTAGGGTTTGATTTAGGGCTAGTTACTTGTAATTATGCATCATTTGCTGTTATAACTATAGTAAGGACATGTAGTAAAGTGTTGTTCACTTTGAAATTAATTTTTGATAAAAAAAATCCTCAAGGGCATCCAAGATGTAGGTGTCTTTGTTTCCACAGTATTTTCAATTTTGATATTTTTTGGTATGTCAGTCATATAATGGAGGTCTGTGGGGTCCACCTCAGAGCATGCACAGAGAAGTCAAAATTAAACATGATTTAATGACTCGTAAATGTAAGTACACATTGATGGCCTAAGAAACGAAACGAGCGGTTTGTGTGAGAAAACCAACAGTATTTATCATTTTTACCTCTTGTAACCACAGCCACGTCCAAGTGATCTGAAGGCATGGGTGCTTCGGTCTGCGAAGTGTTACTCTTCTTTGTGAAGATCTAATTTCGATATATCAACAGACAACGTTGATTTTTTTTTTCGCAACCGCGCAAGAGATCACTTCCGGCGCTCTCTGATGGTTGCACAGACCAAAGCGCTAGTGATGGGAAGTCCGGTTCTTTTCCGCGAACCGGTTCTTTCGGACAGTTCGTTTTAATGAACCGGTTCAAAAAACCGGTTCACCAGTTCTTTTACGTCATCACGTAATGACGTCAATTCTATCATCCCGGCGGATAAAAATACTTCAAATTAAAGGCATTTGTAATCACAACTTCAGTTAAATAATAGCATGCATTGTCATAATCATCTTGGATAAGTTTCTTACATTTACATTTTGAAAACGAACCCTGCTGCAGCCTAGGCGATGTGCTAACGCGGATGTTTTACATGTTTTAAATATATAAAATGCATAAATGGTCTTCATCATTTTATTTGTTATTAAATAAACTTACATTTCGCCGATTCGCCCTCTCATTTAAGTCCTGGGTTCACCCGTACTACTGCGTGCTCATGTATCATCACAGGATCAGCCGGCCGAAAGAAAGTTCTGTTCAGAGACGGTGCTATCACGCATGCGCAGTATCTCCAGCTCGTCGGTTCTCCGTATCGAACGTGTCCGAAAGAAACAGTTCTCGGTTCTGTACTAGTGATTCAAGAACTGCAACAACCAGTTCTCGACTCGAGAACCATATAGCTGTGTGCTGAGCTGAAACCTGAATATACAGTCGACAAAACTAAAAAATCGATGCATGTCTGTCTCCAATATAGCCTTCTGTAGCCTATACAGTATATATACATGTTTATAATGTGTTAACATAACGAATTAAACATATATGTTTAATTCGTCATGTTAACACATTATAAACATTTACTAAGCAGTGCACCAAACCTTGGCAAGAGTTTACATCAATGATTTATATTGTTACTTAGAAATTAAATGAGCTGTTCCTGAAAATATTTTTTTAGTATAATAATAAATGTTTAGTAGTTTGACAGTTTTAGAATCCAATCGTTATTTCCAATCGTTAAAATAATACAGTGATACAGTAATGTGATAAACATATGTTTCCAAAATGTTTTATTTTGTTACACTTACTGATGTTCAACTAAAGACATGGAAACGTACATTTCGTCCCTCAGAAAAAAATGCACGCATGCTCAGCTCATCAACTCATCAGTTCTCAATATGTCGAACGTGTCCGAAAGAAACAGTTCTCGGTTCTGTACTACTGGGTATCCATCCGACCGCTGTACCTGTACGTTCGGTAGCACACGCATGCGCAGTATCAGCTGCTCGTGCTCATCACTTCTCTCAGCACCAGCATATGTCTCCGTTCAGTGAACTTTTTGAGTTACTGAATAAAATGTACTAATGGATATTGGTTTATTTCGATTCGGAGGGACTGTCAGGCATGTCTGAAAGTGAGTAACTTTAGTAACTTGTGGTTTAGCGCTGACGTAAGACGCGAACTGTTTCGAACGATTCAGTCCGATTTAGTGTACTGGTTCGACCGGTTCACTAAAAAGAACCGGTTCAAAAGAACGATTCGTTCACGAACCGGCCATCACTACAAAGCGCCCGTGCCTTCAGATCACTTGGACGTGGCTGTGATTACAAGAGGTAAAAAACGATATAAATACTGTTCGTTTTCTCTCACAAACTGCTCGTTTCGTGTCTTAGGCCATCAAGGTGTACTTGCATTTAAGAGTCATTAAATCATGTTTAATTTTGACTTCTCTATGCATGCTCTTTGAGGTGGTGACCATAGACCTCCATTATAGGACTGATAGACACGAATGGTTTGACCTAAAAATATCAAAATTTAAACTACTGTGGAAACAAAGATACCTACATCTTGAATGCCGTTGAGGTAAGCGAAAACATTTCAAAAATTAATTTCAAAGTGAACTATCCCTTTAAGTTTATAAATGAGCCAAGTTGTATGCCTGAATTCATAGTATTGATAAAACAGTAGGCGAAAAGTACCTGGATGACCTACTTTTGCATAGGATGGACTGTCCCATGAGGCAACGGGAGAGGATTTGTGAATGGCAGCGAAGCGCCGCAGCTGACGCCATGACAATGTCTACATGGTGGATGTATTATGTTCAAATATCATTCAAAGAACATACTTTTTTAAATGGTTGTGAAGTAAGTTTCAAACCAAATACTATATGCGATTTCGGACGCAGCGTGGATGTGCCACGAAAAACACGATGTTACCCACAATGCAGTGCTGAAGATATCTCTGTTCGCTTGTCATGTATACAGTATGTGTTTTGTTGAGGCAATATAATTATTGTTAACACTTTACAATAAGGTTCATTCTTTCACATTAGTTAACTACCTTAGTTAACATGAACTAAGAATGAACAATACTTGTATTAACTATTAATCTTAGTTAATATTAGTTTCAACATTTACTAATACGTTATTAAAATTAATATATTAATATTATTGATTAATTAGTTAATGCACTGTGAACCAACATGAACAGACAATTGAACAGCTGGATTTGTTTTAACTAACATTAATAAATAACAAGCATTAATAAATACTGTAACAAATGTATTGCTCATTGTTAGTTATTACATTAACTAATGTTAACAAATGAACCTTATTGTAAAGTGTTACCATAATTATTTGTATTATATAACAATAATTATAATATCATTATCAAATATCATTTTATCTAAATAAATGTGTAATTTTAGTATTTAAATAGTACATCTTGCGCAGATTCATTACATTTTAAAAACTATTTACATTTTTTTACATATTATATATGTTGTCATGCACTTAAATAAATTGTGTAATTTAAAATAAATATAGAATGTTATCTCTCTCTCTCTCTCTCTCTCTCTCTATATATATATATATATAAATCTATATTTATCTGTGTATATATAAATCTATATTTATCTGTATATATATATATACAGTATATATATATATATATATATAAAAATTGCTCAATAATTTTTTACATTTATTTATTTATTAACAACTCATCTTTAGCTCATTAAAAGAAGAGAAATAGCTTTGAAAAGCTGTCGGTAGCCCACCAAGGAGTGCATTTTTGAAACAAATCCCCCAAAACCTTTAAAAACCTTTGGTCTGTGTCTCCCTGGCCAACTACTGACCTGTGAAACAGCCCTCATAGTCTGGCTGCAATGAAGCTCTGCGTCTTGGACACACACACTCCTGCTGAACACACCCCGGCTGCGATGCTATCAGCCCTGTGGAGACCGGGGCCAGGGGTGGGGAGGCTACATTTCCCACAGAGGCTGTAGGCCGCCATCGGGCTCCGGTGGGACCTGTGCGTGCGAATTTCCATGTCTACTTCTCTTGTTGACCCTCAGCTGATTGGTTCCGTATGTTTTGAGCGGTACGCCGAAGCATAGTTTCGTCATCGCAACAGCAATTGCTCTCCACCTGGGGAAAATAGGGAACACATCACCTCGTACACAAGCCGCAGATAGAAAAAAGAGCTCGCAAATGTAGAAAAACATTCAACGTGGCTCGGTTTTCTGGCCATTCTAAAGCAGAATTTCATCGCTACCGATCACAACTAAGTTACTTTTCCATACCGATACTCGAAAGGCCAACTTTTTTGTAGAATCAAATATGATTTTTGGCACGTCCAATGCTCCTGGCGGCATGTTCCTCGCACTTATCGGTTGCTTGTGTTTGTTTTTGGAGGGAGTTAAAGAGACAGATGCCCTGCGTGATCTTTGATTGGAGCGTTCTTCACACTTCACAGCGTGTTTAAGGTCGGGGTAAGCTGAGCTGGCCTTCATTCAATAGGGCTCTGTGTAAGAACACTTGCTGCCTTTTTCAGACTAGTCACTCTATACCAGTGCAGTGGGAATCCCACTGTTAACTGGCCAGTGTTCATTCTGCTCATTACCACTACACTTAACCTGCACAACCAACTGATATCCTATACATTCCCGGACTCAGTGATTTACTAAATATATGAATGAGCAAAACAGATTGTTTCAAAGCAGCTTTACTGTGATAAACAGGACAATTATGATTAATGATGCAAACAGTGCAAATAGTGTTATAATTCAGCTGAAGTCAGATCAGCGTTGGTTCAAGAACTATGTGAAGTTAAAGGGATAGTTTACTTTGAAATTAATTTTTGGTATGTTTTAGCTTACCTCAAGGGCATTCAAGATTTAGGTGTCTTTGTTTCCACGGTAGTTTCAATTTTGATATGTTTAGGTCAAAACGTTTGTGTCTGTCAGTCATATAATGGAGGTCTATGGTCACCACCTCAAAGAGCATGCACAGAGAAGTCCAAATTAAACATGATTTAATGACTCGTAAATGTAAGTACACACTGATGGCATACGACACGAAACGAGCAGTTTGTGTGAGAAAAGGAACAGTATTTATAACGTTTTTACCTCTTGTTACCACAGCCACAAAGCGCCCACGCCCTCAGATCAGTTGGACATGGCTGTGGTTACAAGAGATAAAAACAATATAAATCCTGTTCGTTTTCTCACGCAAAACGCTCGTTTCGTGTCTTAGGCCATCAATGTGTACTTACATTTACGAGTCAATAAATCATGTTTAATTTGGACTTCTCTGTGCATGCTCTTTGAGGTGGACCCCATATACCTCCATTATATGACTGACAGACAAGAAAGGTTTGACCTGAAATTATCAAAATTAATTTCAAAGTGAACTATCCATTTAATCAATTATGGTATGATGTCATGTTCAGTTCTCAGGACAGTCATATCAATAATATTTAGTGTCTCCAACTAAGCAAGACAAAGGCAGCAAGACAGTGGCAAGGAACCCAAAATCCACCAGGTGACCGAAATAATAAAAAACCTTGGGAAAAACCAGGCTCAGTCGGGGTGCCTGTTGATTCCTGGCTGTATCACAAGTCAGATTATTGTAAAAATATGTAAATTATTTATGGAACAGTGATCAGTACAATAGCACTACTATTGCTTAAACCTTATAAAAACTTTAATTCAGGTAGCTTTTATTTTAATGAAACATACTGGAAGGCATGGTACACATAGTGTCGTTTTAAAAGACAATGATCATCTGAATCCCTTCATGAAGAGCCCTTGAACAAGACCGTTAGTGAAGGGAGCATGGCCACTTTCAGGAAGTAATTTTACTATTTATAATGTTATTCTGAGTGGCATTCATTCATTTTGAGGTAATAATTCTTTTGAGGTTTAATTTAAACCCTCAATTGTATACCTAAGTAGACTTAAGGACTGTTGAAAATATTATTAACATATTTATAGATGGTGCACAAATTGAGCTTATATTAAATTAAAGACACAAACAGGCAATATTTTACGTGAAAGAATACTTTTAACAGCTAT
Source organism: Pimephales promelas (assembly GCF_016745375.1). The sequence continues at coordinate 3,307,031 of NW_024121233.1, forward strand.
AAATGCGAATTTTGCTCCTGCTTTTCCAAGGTAATGTTCTTAATTGACAATAAAGTGTCAGGGACGTACCTGTATTGCTTGATATAGGGTGTATGTGACAGTGCTGTCCTGCACTCTTCAGAGTGTTTACTTCAAGTGCTCTGCCCTTCTGAGGGAGTAGGACACTTTCAAACATAATTCAACCACTTCATACATCCACTAAAATGACCTTGCAACCATTTGGCACAAAGAATTTGCAAAAACGACTGAGAAAAGGTTTAGCATCATCTGTTTGCAGATGCCACTTGATTTAACATTGTTATTTAGTCGTATATTTTATATTATATGTGGCTCAAGTGGTCAAATGCAGTACAAATCAAAAGTTTGGGGTGAAAAAGTTTTTCTCTAGAAATTATTTGGTATGGATGCATTCATTTAAGTGACAGTAAAGACTGCATTGCTACAAAGAAAAAACTATGTATAGTTTTATATACACACATACACATTTCCACAAAATATTAATTCTCGCTGTTTTCAACATTGACAATAGCAAGAAATTCTTCTTGAGCAGCAAATCAGCTTATTATAAATGATTTTTTTAAAGATCATGTGACACTGAAGACTGGAGTAGTTATATATCGTTCAAAAAGAAAAGTTTACACAACAATATTGTATTTTTGATCAAATAAATGGAGCCTTGGTGAGCATTAGAGACTAAAACATTGTACTTTTTGGAACCACTGTATATCTCTGTGACTAATCATTAATTCATACAAATCACACAGAATAAAATCCCTCTCTTTCTCTGTTTTCCAGAGGAGTTCATCATCGCTGCCCAAAGGTTTGGCCAGGTGACCCCAATGGAAGTGGACATCCTGTTCCAGCTGGCCGACCTGTCGGAGCCAAGAGGGTGAGTCACCATGGCGACAGTCACCGTCTGAGAGCCTCTCCCCGTGAAGAGGAGGGCTCGAGGCTCAGCCATAACACTCTTCAGCTCCAGAGCCCTCTAGCCACTCTCGCCTTCTAAAAACGGCATTGTTTGACTTCTGTAATTATATGTGAAAAGTTTTCTGGTCTCTATTCTGAGTCTTGTTCTGGCAATTGCATAGTCGATGATACATGACTCTTCCTATTATTGTACAGCGGGAGGTTTTGAACACAGTCCAGCTTGTTCTAGCTTTTCTGCAGCATGTAGCGAGCACACATGTTTCCACACTACTGAACTGTAATGAGCTTGGAAGTATATTTACTAAATATCTGCTCTGAGCCGTAATCATGGTGAGCTAAACCCATCTTTTGGAAACCAAAGATATCGCATGAACATATTTGTAGAGTCAGATACCCTGACCTATGAACTGACTTATGACTCTGCTTGGGTGGGTCTTGTAATATCTCTGAAGTAAACGCTGATCTGAAATTGCTTTTTGGACATTATTATTTCTTTGCAATGTGATACTGCAATTGCCCAACTCCCTTTGAGTTAAGATTGTGAGGTTGTTACTTGTGAGGGCACACTATACCTACCACTCTTCCTCAAACGTCTTGAAGATGTTGTGCTCTGAAAAAGTTGGAATCTGTTTAGCCGTTTTAATATTTCTGCCTGTGTTTTTGCTGTCTACAGGCGTGTTGGTTTAGTTGACATTGAGATGATTGCACCTCTGGAGGAGGGAGCTCTTCCTTACAACCTTGCTGAGATTCAAAGACAGGTAAGACACAGAAACGGAGTGTAATCTTGTCTTAAAGAGGTCCTATTATGCTATTTTACATTTTCAACTTATTTAGTGTGTAATATTGCTGTTTGGGCTTGAAAAAGATCTGCAAAGTCACTCAAAAAGGCAGTTATTCTATATATCAAATTGAAAGACTCAAAAGACCAAGATTCCTTGTGAATAGAACATGCGCAGAACACAAATCACTATGGGGATATGCCGATACGCGTTTACATGACCAAAAATTCGGGTTAAAATCCGGGATATGAGCATATTCGGGTTTTTCCCGGTGTTTACATGGCCGTTTGCGACCGGGTTATTGCTTTTGTAAACGTAGTCACTGTTTCTAAACTCCCTGAAACGCCTCCATTGTAATCTTGAGTTTTCTTACGGGAACAAACAATATTTAAATAATTCCTGCCCAAGGCATAAGCAGAATAAAGGGGCAGGGCCTGGTTGAGTTAGTTAGTTAAATTCGTGTCATAGTAAGGGGCGGGATATTTAACATTCTTGGTTGACCAATCACAACAGTTGACCAATCTGTTAACAACATGTCCAGTTGACAAATCTGTTAACCACATGTCCAGTTGACCAATCAGAGCACATTGCGCTTTTCAGAAAGAGGGGCTTCATCAGACTGATCTCATGAAGTAGCGTGTGTATGACACGCCAATTCGTATTTCCATTTTTGGCAATCGCTAATCGCTATGAACGCCGTTGACTTAACGTTATTACTGTATATATACTGTAAATATATGACTTACCTCAACCCTGTCCCTAAACCTAACCGTCACTGGAGTTAATGGCATTTATGACTGTTCCCTTACCATCCTAGGAAAGAAAAACATAGCTCCCCAGATGTAGATTTACATTTTGCTTTGTTTTGGTCGGACATTTGACGGCGTGTACGGACACGCGGAATGACGCGGACGTTAATAGCGTAGACAAACACGCATACACGCGGATAGCTCAAAATGCGTCGAGATAACACGCCACTTGACTCGAAATTGGTGTGTGTGTTTACGCAAAAGTCATGATGTCATGTTGGCTTAATAGAAACAGGAACTAAACAGAGCTTTACTGACAGACTGGGAAAAGAGGAGCTGCAACAATGGAGAATATGTGAAAAATAATGTGTTTTTTGAACATTCAAGCATGA
>NW_024121233.1:3310377-3457010 GCF_016745375.1 Pimephales promelas
TGTGGGACGCGTCTCGCTCGGTTCTGCTTCAGGCTTCTGAGTCGGCGTACAGGTTCACCCTGGGCTCTGTGGCTGGAGGTGAGTCAGTCACGGATCATTGTGCACCACCCGTTTACCTGAGCCCGCAGCCACCGCTCCTCCACACGAGAAATAGCTGCACTGGACAAAAAGAAAAACAAAGCCTGCCCTATTGCCTTCTTAGGAAGTTATTTCTCCCGTTTAATGAGGTTGTGCACCATGGGAACCTCCTGGGTGGATTCTTTTGTACCTGTGAGTGATCAGAGTTGTGTGTGTGTGTGTGTGTCTTGGTCTGTGTGTAAGTAAGGAGGTGGTGCTTGGGCCTGTGTTTGGCTCCAGACTGGCTCTCTCGGAGGAGACAAGGTAATAAGGAGGTAGTGCAGGGCGACTCACTCTTTAATTAAGGCTGTCGGTGCTGTATTCCCTTTGTGTCCACCCCAAAGTTGGCAGATAAGAATTGACTGATGTGCTCTGCAAATATATCCTGACTTTCTTCCCATCCGGTCTTTTCAATTGTTGTTTGATGTGTCCTTCATCAGCCCCCTTGGGTGTGCATCTTGCTTTTCCATATCGTTTGTAGTTTTAAACAAATTTCCTCTCACGACAGCCGTGGGTGCCACCGCCGTGTACCCCATCGACCTGGTGAAGACCCGCATGCAGAACCAGCGTTCTTCAGGATCCTTCGTGGATGAGCTGATGTATAAGAACAGCATTGATTGCTTCAAGAAGGTGGTGCGCTACGAGGGCTTCTTCGGTCTCTACAGAGGTCAGTGGCTCCGCACGGCCAGGCCATCAGGGACGCACCAACAAAAAACATTTTCATGAAAGCCAGGGGCAGGTCACGTTCCCTCTGACCTTACCTGCTTTGAAGAGATTAAGTCTACCTTTGCTGCTTGAGGGGACAATGTGCTGAGCATGAAAGGCCACATACCAGCACAGGAACTTAACAATGAAGAACATGAATGCTCTATGCAGTCAATGGCGCTCAGATAATAAGTATCTGCTCTGCTTTTAGAGCTGGACTTTTTTAAAGCATTCTGTGAGGTCACAGATTCAAATTGTGATTGCAAGGTGCAATTGCCATGTGACCTCCATTGAGAACACTAACTACTGGTATTTGTCAATCATAAAGCTGACAAAAGAGAGGCTGAGATCTTCATCACCCGTACAGAATTATAACGGGATGGTACGAACATTCAGTGCTCGTTTTAGCAGCGTATCAGTGCTGTATGACACAGAGCACTGTATTTGAAGTGCGCACAAAGTGCTTTTGTTTTGCATATAAATACTGTAGTTTAGTTTTTAACAAGGAAGTGGGCAGACCAGGCTTTTAGCAAATGCATAAAAAATACGTTTAGCGTACATTTAGTACAGCTTTATGTGAAATTTTGAGTAACTTGATGTTTAAGGTGAACAGTTATTGTAAGTAAAAAGATTTTTATTTAATTTTTTTCCTGCTTTCAGATTCTGTAATGCATGGCAGTAATAAACATGCTCGCTAATACATCACATAATAAAAGTCACACTGATTGTTTACTAACCCAACACAACAGCCAATGATCCTGGCAAACACAAAGAAATGAGCAGCATGCGAGAACAATGACTGTTTACGGGATATTTGATGGATGATTAAGTTTGAAAATATATTTATTTTCTAATTCGCTGCTTGTATATAAACACAAATGCGCTCCGTAGGCCATGCACACAGAAAATGTTTGTATTCATCTAGCTGTGTGGCCTATTTGGACTCGAACCGTATGCCCACGTTACTGAGTTTGTTTGTTACTGCCGGGGGTGGGTCATCACTTTTAAATCAGATAATTCTGTTTATTTTTGTCTAAGCCAGAAATCTGTGTTGTAATTTAGGGCTGTGTAAACTTTGGTTAAGGCTGTTTTTAAAGGGAAATAGAGTTTGTAGTACTGTTAAGTTTCCAATATTTAAGCACTCCACATCAATAGTGTTCATTAGTGCGTGGAAGATAGAGAATTGGAGGCAGCGCTGCAGCTTTTATATTGAGGAAAGTCGTGCTTCCCTCACCCCTGTCTTTTTTAATCAACTTGTTTTCTAATTATAGGCCTCGTACCGCAGCTTCTGGGCGTGGCTCCCGAGAAAGCCATAAAGCTTACAGTAAGTGCTCTGCCCTCACCACATCAGCGTGGCCTCCGAAAACCAAAGCCCTTAACTCCTCAGAAATACACCCCTCTTCGTTTCTCGCCGGCCCGCCTGCTGCCTGACTTCAGTGCCTCGCCTTAGCCCCTTGAAAAAGAAGTGAATCTGTTTTCTGTTTGATCCCCTGTTAAAACATTTGTGCATTCTTGAGTTGGGCATCAGCAGGCTCACTTGTACTTTATTTCTCGTAACTGTGACTTTTTATCTCACCGTCGTGAATTTGCATCTCGCATTGCGATTATGTATTTTATACTTATGACATTGTCACAACTTTACATCTCAGTTGCGAGTTTATATCTCAAAATTGTTACTTTATATCTCGAAATTGCAACTTTCACAGCTGTCAGATGCCACTTTATATCTCAGAATTGTGACTTTATACTTCAAAATTGCAATTTTATATACAAATTTAGACTCTAAACCTCAAAATTGCAATTTTTATCTCACATTTCACTGTATATCTCAGATGCCACTTTATATCTCAGAATTGTGACTTTATACTTCAAAATTGCAAGTTTATATAAAAATTTAGACTCGAAACCTCAAAATTGCAATTTTTATCTCACATTTCACTGTATATCTCAGATGTCAGATGTCACTTTATATCTCAGAATTGTGACTTTATACTTCAAAATTGCAATTTTATATACAAATTTACTCTAAACCTCAAAATTGCAATTTTTATCTCACATTTCACTGTATATCTCAGATGTCAGATGCCACTTTATATCTCATAATTGTGACTATATGAACATTTTGACTGGATTTCTCAAAATTACAACCTTTAATCTCACATTTGACTATATCTCTCAGCTGTCTGCTGCTATTTTTTGAATTGTGACTTTAAATTTTTTACTGGTTTACTGGATAGCTCAAAATTTTAATCTCACATTTGACTTTATATCTCTTAGATGTCTGATGCGACTTTATATCTCAGAATTGTGACTTTATATAACAATTTTGACTGGATACCTCAAAATTGCCATTTTTTAAACTCACATTTGACTTTATATCTCAGCTATCAGCTGCTATTTTTTTAAAATCTCAGAATTGTGACTTTATATAAATATTTTTACCGGATACCTCAAAATTGCAACTTTTAATCTCACGTTTGACTTTATATCTCTCAGATGTCTGAAGCGACTTTATACCTCAGAATTGTGACTGTATAACATTTTTGACTGCCATTTTTTAACTCGCATATGACTTTACATCTCACAGCTGTCAGCTGCCACTTTTAATTCCAACTTGATATTTCAAAGTCTTATCTCAAAGTTGACTTTATAACTTACAATTGCCACTTTGAGATATAAAATTTGCAATTTTGAAAAAACGTCACAATTATAACAGTTTTAACTTTATATGTTACAATTATGACTTCAATATATCATATCGTTGTGACAAATTGTTAGAATTGTGACTATATCTCTTCATTTTTTCATTTTTTTATTATGTAGCACAAAAAAGGCTTTAATATGAAAATCTTCGTTTTCACTGACCAGACACTATAGTGATAGTCATGCCCATTTAAATTAAGCCACTTTTTGTATAATTCCTTGCTAAAATAAAAACCCTAACAACTTGCAAGAGGCGTTCGAATTCTGATAAAATTTGCAAATGGAGTCTGCAATGCAAATCCTTGAAGAAACTATAGCTGATGCTACAGTTTGTTTGTTTTTTCACAGGTGAACGACTTTGTGAGAGGAAAGACTATGCAAAAAGATGGCAGCGTTCCTCTACCTTTCGAAATCTTGGCCGGCGGATGTGTGAGTTGCTCTTTGCTTTGAAACACCAACATATAATCCACACATCACGCAGTAACAGTACACTGACAAAGAGGAGTTTAGTTTTGAATGTCAGTGGACTTTGAGGTCTAAGCCTTGGCCTGAGGGAACACTTCACTCCTTTTGTGAGGTGATTGAAAAGACACTTCAGCCCCATCAGTGTTTAAAAACATGTATAAAACACTTCTCGTCTGTCATCTCACCTCTAAATCACGGTCTGCCGCCCCACGGGGGCTGCCGGTTGTTCCTCCCCAGCATGAGGGGGGGATCACTTACCCTTTTCATTAGAAGCGACTGACGTTATTAATACATCGTTTCCATTAGCTGTCAGATCTGTGTTCCGTAAGTTCAGGTTTCATAGAGTAGTAGCCTTCCTGTTTGGCCTGTCAAAACCAGACCTTTATGTCTTCATGTCTCCCCCGACCCAGGACTCTGAAAGAGCCTCTTTCACATGACAGTGATCGCTAAAACATTTCTACATACGTGGGTTTCCTTTTAAAAGCGACTCTTAGATGATTGCGAGTCTCGGTTATACCAATGTGAGTGCATTTAGCCCACACGATCTCTGCTCTGAGATTTGAAAAGAGATGGCCCTAGGAAACAACGGGTTGGTTGCAGATGAAGTCGGCTCAGAAAGGCGGCTTGTGCCACGGAGATGTGTTTTTCCTCCTCTGATTTCTCTGACAGCTCCATTCATCCCAGACCGAATCCCCAGTGTTTGGCCTGGCGGTATCCGCTCCCGTTCTCACGCCTGCACACGCGCCGCTCGCTCAAAGCCGCGTTTATTGACACTGCAGCCGCGGCAAATCAAATATATTTATTTGGTTTTGAGAGGGAAAAGACTGGACTGCTGATTTGTGCACCATGAATGTTCCTGTCTGAAGGAGGAGAGTAGAAATCACAGAAAACGAAAGAGATGGTGAGGGTTATGAAACTGCTGGGATTTTACATTTTAAGCTCCTCTCTTCTCACATTGCGTCCCCTGAATTAGGCCCTTGACAGTTGCCAAGAGTTGGTCATTTGGTAAGAACTGCATGCTTCGCTGGCCGAGCAGTTGGCTGGATTCTTATCTGGTTGTTGCTGGCCTTTATTTGAGGGCTGGGTTTCTCAAAATACTCGCTTAGCCAACGTAAAGTGCCGTAGAGAGCGAGGGGAAAACCGTGGCACGCATACAGTGACGCTTTGTTCATTTGCAGTGCGAGCTGTGTAATTTAGCTTGTCCTGTATTTCTCAGCATTTGTAACGGTTTGTTAATCATTTGCGAAACCTTTTTTTTTTTTTATCGCAATGCTTTCATTTCTACGCAAAAATGCTTGTGTAATCCGTTTAAGTGTGAGGAATGTGAGGGAGCATTAATGAGGGGAGGCTAATGTTTGTGTCTGGAGCTGAGCTATTGTTTTTAGAAGACTGGAGTGTTTTGTGTGTGTGTGGTGCTGACGCGCTTGGTGTGCGTAAGTATTTGTCTTCAGCTGCGATCTTCTCGCCAGTAGAGCGTGTATTCGGTACACACACACGCTCTCAGTGCCTCTGGGGATTACCTTGCCTTGTAATTACCACCGAATTATCGAGCCGACGCTGCCTCACTCACATCGCATTTCTTGCAGTCACGTTGCAGCACGTGCTTCCCGCTCTTTAAACGGCCTCTCCTCCAGAGGTGATTGATCTTTTGTCTTTCTCTAACCGATGTTCTTGTTTGCTTGTTGCTTGTGTAACTTTTTTTAAATGTCCTTTTAGTACCCAATTAATGCGGCTAATAACCTGGCCCTCTCCTTAGTGTATTATTCCTTTCCAAAACAAGTTTTCTCTCAGCCCTGATGCCATAATTAACCATAAAAGATTACTTTCCACATAAATAAGTGGCATTTTCCATGAATAGAGTACAAGATCGAATGTGGAACTCGTAACTAAGTTTTTTTTCTCTCAGTTATAGGAAGTGTTGATTGTGACTGAGAAATTAAGCAATAAACACAATAATAAAAATTTAACAGGGTTGCATTTTTTAATGAAATTTTATTTTTCCCAAAATTAAACAAAAAAGGTGTTTTTTACTTGCATAATTTGGGTAACAGGGTTTTAGAAGTGAGCTTTATGCATTCAACATTACGGTTGTGTAAAAATATGGGATGTGGGATGATTTAATTATAGTTTAAATTAGCTTTTTTTGCTGTAGAAACGATCCAAATAACGTTACAAATGTTGGGTGTCACAAATGAAAGGAAATGTGTGTGTGTGTGTGTGTGTGTTAGGGCTGTCAAACGATTAATCGCGATTAATCGCATCCAAAACAAAAGTTTGTGTTTACATAATATATGTGGGTGCACTGTGTATAATTATTTTGTATATATATATATAAATACACACACATGCATGTATATTTAAGAAAAAAATATTATTTATATATAAAATATTTAGATTTATATATAATATAAATTATATATAAATCTATATACAGTATATAAATGAAAATATTTCTTAAATATATACAAGCATGTGTGTGTATTTATATATTTATGTATATAAAATAATTATACACAGTGCACCCACGTATATTATTTAAACACAAACTTTTGTTTTGGATGTGATTAATCGTTTAACAACCCTAATATATCTATATATATGTGTGTGTGTGTGTGTGTGTATATATATATATATATATATATAGGGACTTGTTTATATGTGATTATGCTATGTATAATGTATGTAATGTATATATGTATCTAAAATGTTTTTGGTAAAATTAACAGTTTTTTTCTGACCATTTAATTGCTTTACAGTAAATTGAGAAAATGTATTTGATTTAAACAATTTCAAGATACAACAGAGACGAGAGAACGGAGGTGAGACAAGACAAAAAAGTCCCTATTTTAGTCTTCATGCTAGATTAATTTTATGTTAGATAATAGTTTATCTAAAAAATTAATTGGACTCCAAAATAAACTGTATTCATGAAATGTGCCAACTATTAAGTCGTAGCTGTGAGTTGTGAAAGGTAGGTAGTTCTCTCTGTATGTCGAGCTGTAATTTCCTCTGGAAGGGATGTGTGGGTCAATCTGCTCCGTCCTATTTAAAGAGCACCTTCAATGAGATGATAATGATCTTTATTTTTAAATATGCTGCCTCGTACTCAGTGGGATTTTTAAATGCGCGCACTTGTGAGATTAGAGACTCATTTACCAGATTCCCGTAAGACGGCCCCGTACGTTAATATCTCTGAAAGAATGGAGGAATAAAATCAACAACAAACAAACAGTAAGGCCCTTATGTATTCAAAAGGAGGGCTGAGGGAAGGAGAAGAAATCCATGGAAACTGATTTCCATCTAATTACACCGCTCTGTTTTTCTGTGTGCAGCCTCAGTAACTATGAGCAACAGGAAAGATAGGGCACGGAGGCGGCAAGCGGACTGCCTCTTTGGCGAGACACGCTTAAATGCTTCTGTCGCAGCTTCAGATGCCGTCACGTCAAACTCGAACCATTTCAAAGAACTCGGAGGGACCTGTTCCAACCTGCTGAGGCTTTTTATCTGCCTCGCAAGTACAAGGTTGGAGACGCGAGGTTGTTTTTTGAGAGGCCCCCAGGGGCCTGCGTTCTGTGTGATGTTTCAGGCACCGTCTGTCTTTGGCAGGTTCGACCTCCTCCTCCTACAAAGAGTGACAATGGCACAATCGTTCTCAGGGCCCAGCTTGAAGCATTGTCCTCTTACAATGAGAATATCACATTACTTCCCTCTTGTCATTTTTGTTTTTTCACTTTGAGTTCATCAGAACGTATTTACAATAGTGAGGGACTGATGACCTGTACATCATTTTTGTCTCTCCCTCATTTACACTTTCCACTCATTGTCTATGAAGCTCTATGAAAAGCTGAATGCTTGTGTTGTTGATCTTCAGGCTGGGGGATCTCAGGTGATCTTCACAAACCCTCTGGAGATCGTGAAGATCCGACTGCAGGTGGCGGGAGAAATCACCACAGGGCCACGCGTCAGCGCTCTCTCCGTCATCCGTGACCTGGGGTTCTTCGGCCTGTACAAGGTATGTCTCGCTCACGCAAAACAGCCTGAAACCTAATTCTCATACATCAAACACATCTAGTTTGCGCTTGAGGTATGTACTTCACTGGTACATGCTTTTGCTTATTTAGTAAACAATAGAAATGAGTGGGAAATATGTCGCAGGAGTGTTTCATGTACAGGAAATGTCAGCATTTGGTTGAATTACATTAATTGGTTATTATTTATATTTATAAAAGGTGACAGACATTTATAAGGTTACAAAAGATTTATCTTTTGGACTTTAATCAAAGAATCCTGAAAATAATGGATCATGGTTTTGACAATAAGAAGCATCAAAACATTTCAGAAGGATCATGTGACTGAAGAAGAGTAATGATGCTGAATTTTATTAAAGCTACACTGTGTAACTCTTTTAGTTTATTCTTAGCTGAAAACACTTAGTTCTTTTAAAAATATATGTGCTCATTAATGTATATTTACTTTGTTCAAGTAATAAAGTATTCTCGTGAGTGTATAATATGCCATTGAAAATACATACGTGTAAAGGGGTTCTAATGTCGGTGGCCATGTTGCCCCTCCATCTTGAAAGTACATTAGCCAAAGAGGGACATACCCGTTAATTCAAGCTTCGCCTTTACGTTTGAGTTAACACTCATGGACAAGGTCGAACTGGAAGCCATGTTAATCTTGGACTACACTGGCCACCGTAGGAGTTGAAACGAAATTGGAAATAAGAGGAACAGAAACTAATATTCACTGTATGGTCATATACCTTTTCACCGCTAGATGGGGGTAAAAATCACACAGTGTAGCTTTAAAAAACATTTGACTTGAAAATGACTGAATTACTGAATAAATTCAGCCTTGATGAGCATAAGACTTCTTTTTCAAAAACATGAATCTTTTCAACCCTAAACTTTTCAATTATTGATTATTTATTTAGACTGGTCTAAAAAAAAAATTTAGTATGTAGTTTTTTTGTTGTTTTGAAATGTAAAAGTTTGTATATTTAATATCTACTCAAATACATCTGGAAGATATTGTACTTTGTACCACACTAAAGACCTAGAGGAGCATCCTCAGCTCTCTAGCACCTCCCACCTGTGGATTCACTCGCTGCACTCCCTCTTATATCCCAGAGTGCCTCAGTCATGCTCCACATTCTCCAGCAAGTCTCCACACACACACACAGACACACACCATGACTCAATCCACCCCCTGTGGGCCGCTGTCGCAGTCAGGCCAGGTAGCACCAGCCTCTCAGATCAGCTCCCTGAGTGCTGCTTTTATGTGCTGTTTTCCCATGAGGCTCAGCAGCACTGCCGGAGAACCTCTCCAGTGCATCTGAGCAGGGATGCAGGGCTGCATTCCTGAGGCTTGGAGCACAGGAGGTTGCGGAGAGCGAGTGTTTTGGTGTAAACAGCATTGTGGGGACTGCCATGATGGTGTTGGGTCATATCTCATCCAGTGGCTGCGTTCTCTGACATTAATGGACAGCTGGAGAGAGATTAATGAGGCGCGTTCACCTCTGCGTAGGTGTTATGTGTGGTGCTAATTATATGTGGATGCTTGATGTTGTTTTATGCTGTAGTGTTCACTTTTTTAAAATTATTAAAGAGGCAGTAGAGAGGACTGTAAATAACAGGGAGAAGAGGAAAACTTAAATAAATTCTTACCGCTAGGCCGTAGCTCTGCTTAGATTATATACATGGGGTGGTGATGGCGCAGTGGATAAGACACATGCCTTTGGTGTGAGAGACCCGGGTTCGAATCTACTGCGAGACACCAATGTGTCCCTGAGCAAGACACTTAACTCCTAGTTGGCCCAGAGGTGTGCGGCCTCTGACATATATAGCAATTGTAAGTCGCTTTGGATAAAAGCGTCAGCTAAATGAAAAAACAAAACAAAAATAAAGATATATATTAGGGCTGTCAAATCCAAAATAAAAGTTTGTGTTTACATAATATATGTGGGTGCACTGTGTATAATTATTTTATATATATAAATACACACACATGTTTGTATATATTTAAGAAATATTTTCATGTACAGTATATACTGTATACAGATTTATATATCATTTATATTATAAATATAAATATCTTATAAATAATATATTTTTCTTAAATATACATGCATGTGTGTATATTTATTTATATATATACAAAATAATTATACACAGTACACCCACATATATTATGTAAACACAAACTTTTATTTTGGATGCGATTAATCGCGATTAATCGTTTGACAGCCCTAATATATATATATATATAATGTTACAAATTTTGGGCTCAGTTAGATTTCTTTGCTTGTGTAATCCGTTTCTTATACTCACCAAAGCTGCTTTCATTTGATCAAAAATACAATACATACAATATTTTGAAATATTATTACAATTTTTATTTTCCACATCTTTAGTGCCACATGATCCTTCAGAAATCATTCCAATAGGATTTGATGCTCTAGAAACATGTCTTATTAATAATGTTAAAAACAGTTTGTTTGCCCGGAAGCTAGAATTTAACTTTGTAACAGGTTTGAATATATGAATATTTATATAATATTCATATTAATATAATATGAATATTTTTCTTACACAAATGCATCACTTCGCTTCATAAGGCCTTTATTAACCCCCAGAGCCGTGTGGAGTACTTTAATCATGGATGGATGCACTTTTATAGACTTCAAAACAGAAACGGCCATTCACTGTCATAGTAAAGCTTGGAAGAGCCAGGACTATTTAATATAAGTCCGATTGTATTCGTCTGAAAGAAGAATGCCATATACACCTAGGATGACTGATTTTCATTTTTGGGTGAACTGTCCCTTTAAGTATCAATATCTCTCATACACTTTCGATACGAGTCAGTAGATTACAGTAGAATGTGCTCGACTTATCAGTAAATCAGATGGCCGGTCACTGGAAAAAAGCCTGCGCTCCTGTCTGGCCGAGGCAGGTAAGTCTCCAGGGCTCACCTGTCAGCCTGTCGTGGGAAAGAAGCCTTTATTTCAGAGTCATGGTCGGAGGGGGGTCACTACGGCACACAACAGCCTGTGTGTGTAAGAATGTCGAATCCGGTGCCTCCCCTCCATCTGTGTCTCTCCTGAGCCGCGCGGACAATGTGCTTTGAGTGCAGGAGACGCGCTGCAGCCTGCTTCTCTCAGACGGCCTGGCTCCTCAGGGTCCGGCCCAGGCACAGAGCTGTCTTTGTCAGCCTAATTACCCCGCCTCTCCCCTTCTGCTACTGCAGGGCCTCCACCAACACTCCCAAACCGAGAGCCTCAGCACACACACTTCATATCAAACACACACACACCTGCGAGTGTGGTGTTGTCGAGTTATCATGCACACTGAGGGCCAGTGGATCCAGATGTTCCCACATTAACACAACATTCACCTCCGGCACCGAAGCAGATGAGCCAGGCCTGGCCTTTCGGACAACGGGGATGATTTTGATCTGGTTTCGCAGCAGGCACTCTGCCCTGGCCCGCAGGAGAGCACAAAGATCGCTTCAGGAAAGAGATACCTCGGCTATCTGCGCTACCTGTGTACACGCTGCAGATTAACCTTGCGAGTTTAATGAAGCCTGTCTAAAGCGCACTTCAGCCGGGCTTTAAAGCGTTCTGCTGAGAGGAAAATCTCTCTGTTTCTTCACCCCTGGCTGCTCGCCAGCTCGCTGGAGACGAGGAAACCCAATCCCGTTGAAGGTACGGCTTTGTTTGCGGTGACAGACGCAAGAATAGTCTCCAAGCAAGAACAGCATGGTGAATGTTTATTTGAAGTGACGAGTCAGAAAAGACTCATTCCGAAGGGTTGACATTAACACGCCATAAACCGAACTCCCAGAATACCTACACTAGAGGTCCCCGAATGAAAAAGCAGTATCTCTCTTGACGTCACGTGTCCATCTTTCTGGCCCCCAGGGTGCAAAAGCCTGCTTCCTGAGAGACATCCCCTTCTCGGCCATCTACTTCCCCTGCTACGCGCACATCAAGGCGGCCCTGAGCGACGGAGACGGGCGAGTGGGACCTGGCAGGCTGTTGCTGGCAGGGGCGCTGGCGGGTAAGCCACCACACACTCTCCGGTAGCCGCCTGCCACCACTGGCTCCATTGTGGTTGGCCGTAATTAGAGTGCTCAGTGATTTAGGCTGTGTTTTGAAGTGCAGCGCGCCTGCCAAGGGTTGGATATTTTCCACTGTTTAATATAAAGGGGCTGGAAGTTTGGGCTTTGAGCTTTGAGAGTGTTAAAAGAGGAACAAAATATCTCAAAGTCCCAAAGTAGCCATACTGCAGGAGCAATAAACAGATCCTACGATACCGGCGTGACCAGGCCAACACATCCAAGATCTGACTTGCAATATTTTTACAAGTCTCTTTTTCCTTGTCGCACGTAAAATACGATCCAGATCCGATGTTGTTTTTAATATTTTACTCTTGTGGTTCGTCTTTAAGAAAACATTGTTTAAAAGGCCACGTCTTTAGCCAAGCCAGTATGGTTTGGAATGTAAGTGAAAGAGAATTAATATTTATTTCTAATCCTTTTTAGATTTACTGCTTCTTGACGTGAGCGTGATACGAGATTGAAAAGCCATGCATGGTCAGAAAGAGCTTAGCATTCCTGTCTTTCCCAATGTTTTATATCTGTCAGATGGTTTAAAGCAACTTTTTATGGCGAGGTATGTTCTTATGGCATGTATCGTTCGGTCTACCATTTATCAGCGATTCGAGCTTCAAGGCAATTAGTGATTTACAGTCGGTTCGGGAAATTTAATTACACGCTCAGTTGGTGCGCCATTATTGGTGAGGAAGGCAGACTTCTAGGGCATCGACCAATGAAGTTGGCTTTATCCTCTACTTCTTGTGGAAGTGCATGTATGCATTGCGTTTTTATTTCGATGTCATTTTTTACTACGATAAACACTACGATATTTATTTTAGTTTTATAGTTTCAGCTTTAGATTTTTGTTATAAATGGCTTGATTAAAAAATGTCTGTCTAGTTGGTAAAGGGTTCATCATACTGTATATTCAAAACCAAAGTTAATTTGTTTTTCGGTTATTGAAATTATTTGAGTTTAGTTTCCGTAAGTCATTTTTATGCTCTTTGTGCTCCAGCGAAGGCTTGTCCATGAAAGCAGGTCAGCAGAGAAAAGACTGTAATTATTCAGATGCAAGTATTTTATTTCGATGTTAAAATGAAGCTCTTGAACATGTGTTGGAGTCGCTGTGCTGGCGGTGTGGCTGCTCAGACTAAATGCTAACTCTGATTTTGGCTATTAAGAGCTGAATTGGTGCCACAGTGGCCTTTGTGCTGGACAGCGTGGGACAGGGCTTATGCCAGCCTCATTATTAAGCATTGTCTGGACCTGAAAATAAAAAAAACAATGCATAATGCTGAAATAATATAGCTTTTTGCTTGAGATATTTATAATATTTGATCAAATAGGCTTTCTGTATTTATTTGGTGGAACTAATTCATGGCACGCTGTGCATTAATCATAGATGGAGTCGCAGAGTTAACATACGCTAATGTTATAATCCTGGCCTGAAAACTGAATTAAATTATATTAATGTGATATATGAGTCAAATGTATTCAAGTTATTAGTTTTCGAATGAATTCAAATCAGATTCTTCATTGACATGTGTGACTTTTCTTTAGGCATGCCTGCCGCATCCCTGGTGACCCCTGCTGATGTTATCAAGACCCGGTTACAAGTGGCTGCCCGTGCAGGTCAGACTACGTACAATGGACTCATTGACTGTTTCTGGAAGATTCTTCAGGAGGAGGGTCCTCGTGCCTTCTGGAAAGGAGCTGGAGGTGTATCTCGCCAACTTACCTGAAACTAGTCATGCTAATGTTGTTTTTTGCTCCAAAGGATTTTTTAGTTGACCTTTTATAGTAAAGGTGCAGTATGTAATATTGACCACTAGTGGTTGGAATGGGTATTGCAGTCCAATTATTCAAATATTTGAGATTTGTTTCCCCCAATTGATTTTTGCTAATATCAAGCATCGTGTTAGTTCAGGCAGGCCACGTCAGCCAAGTTCGCAGCCAACCTTAATTTTATTTTATTTTTTTATTTTTTTGGTTGCTTTTTCCTGTGCAGTCATACATTGAAAGCTTTATTAGGGGTTCATGTACAAAGTGCTGAAATCCTATTGTAATTGTAAGGATTTGTAAAACTGATCGTGCAGACCAAACCGTAAGTGCTAGAGACTTGAAACCTGGCCAGATGAGTAGGCCTCAACTTGGGGAGAACCAATCAGAGTATGACCCCAGTTGGCCCATACTTGGCACTACAGCAACCAAAAGTACTAAATTTCTCATAACTTCTAGACCGTTTGACTTAATCAAGGTTTTTACATCACTGTGATTGATCCTTGGCTCAAGAAGGACTAAATTATATCGGCAATTTCAATTTAGGCAGCAAATATTTTCTGCTATGTCGAATTTTCTCCAAAACCTACTTTAGCAAACTAGTCCCTGGTTTTTCGGCAAAAAAAGTTGAACTTTTGCATTTGGGTGGGTGTAACAGGGTCATTTAGAACAGGGGCGTGACAAAATACACTCAAAAGCCTATAAAACCTAAATGAAAACTCACTAAATTGCCTTAAGTACTTAAAGGCCTTAAATGCTTGAACCCCGCTAAATGCTGCTTGCAGCTTTAATCATGTATTTGTATTTTTACAACTCATGTAATTGAGTATTTCAATATGCATGCATTTACTGGTTCTGTTCCGTATCCCAGGGGAGTTTGACTTGCTGCTCTCCCCGCTCTGTCCAGGCAAACCAGCATGGACAGGTGTTGGAGTTTTTGCCCAGAACAGAACCATACCGCCAACACTAACTGTACGCTATAATTGCAATACATTTATATACTTGGCAAAGTGGTCCTGACTGAACTGACAATACGGTGAACATTTTGTGTTAATAATTGTATGGACCTTCTTCTCAAGCATTTTTAAGAAATGTAGAATCTGTTCAGACTGCTTGCTGATGCTTCATATGAATGTAATTTTGTTTATTGTCCTGCTCAGCACGCGTGTTTCGCTCCTCGCCTCAGTTCGGAGTGACGCTGGTGACCTATGAGCTGCTGCAGAGGTGGTTTTACGTAGACTTCGGTGGACAGTAAGACTCTCACACTTCCTAAAACTTTCAAAATGTTATAGTAACACTTTCTTCCATCAGGATCAAAAGCTCGGGGGCACACAGTGTGAATTTGAAGAGCACTGAAATGTCAGATGCCCTGAAATTTCATTAATAGCTGTTTAGAGAGGGCTGGCTTTGTAGCAAAGACTCTCATTTCGACGGCCACTTTGTTACATCTGAGGCAGGGAGGCCTAATAATTGCTATTCGAGAAAGCTTCGAATGCCTGGACTTGAAAGCTGTTTGCGGCATCTTTATCTCTCCTGCTGAAGCGAAAACACCCTCGCTTTATGATTTAGAAAGGGTCAGCTGACTCACCGAAACCCTGGAGGTGACATTTCTAGAAATGCTCTTCTATAGCCACATGGCTCCATGTGTCCAAGTGATTTGAGGTGGGGAGAATTGCTTCGACTGGAGTCTGTTCCAGTTCTGGACAGAATGACCTTATTTTCCCATGGAACATTCTGCTGTCCTGAAAGCCAGAAACCACAGGCACATATAAAAGAACATCGTACATATATATATATATAGACCTATGTGTGGATTTGTTTTTATACCTGTTTATATATTGATTCATGTGGCTCAGTGGGCAAACATGTGTTGTCATATCGAAATGTTAACTGGAGATAATCAGCCTGACTGAATTGTAAAAACAAGAATTTTTCCTCAAGTTATGGAACACAAAATAAATGCTTTTTCTCGAAAACCTTTCCATTCAGGCACACACTGTTTTAGGACCAATCATACAGTCAAGTAGCTGAAATATCTGAAACAGTTCTTTGAGTTGACATTATTTTATGTGAAAAGAAAAAGTGAGGATGCGCTAATACTGAAATTCTAGCATGTTATGACTGTAAACAGATGACCAATAGTACTATAAATATAATAAAATAATAACACTATACCTGTGGAATGCTTTTAAAGGGACAGTGGCGTCAAAGGGATTTACTCACCCTAAAGTTGCTCCAAAAACTGTATGAATTTCTTCTGTTGAACAAAAGAAGATATTTTGAAGAATGTGGGTAACCAAACAGTTGATTGTCCATTGACTTCCCCATAGTATGAGCAATTAAATATCCAATACTGGCTAATATACATTTTATTTTTATTTTTAAGGATGATATTGGCAATAACCAATAAGGTGCTGAGACATGCATCTTTAGACATGAAAGTAGCCCCACCTTACAGTCCTACTACTGTTTAAAAGTTTAGTGTCAGTGATGTTTTTAAAAGAAATCTGCATTTATTTGATCAAATATTTTTGCTGAATTTTTCAGCATCATTACTCCAGTCTTCAGTGTCACATGATCCTTCAAGAAGATTTGATACTTAAGAAACATTTCTGATTATTACCAATGTTGAAAACCGATGTGCTGCCTAATGTTTTTATGGAAACCGTGACATTTTTTCAAAAGAACAGCGTTAACCCTGAAACATAAATATTTTATTACGATATATATATATATATAATGTGTCCTCGTTGAATGAAAGCATTCATTTAATAAAAGGAAAAATCTTGCTACGAGCGATAGTCATGTACAGTTATTATACAATGACATAATTTGCCATAATCTGATCAGAGATATGAATATTTAATCAGAACCAAGTTATGCTAAAATAGAGAATCTGAGAGGAATAGCGCATGCATAATACAGAATTAATAAAAAGATGATTTTCCTTTATCATATTTCTATAAACATTTTATTGGTTATGCTGACCATTAAAAATTCAAAAGAATTGTTTTTATATTCACGTCTGGTTTATGTGTTTTAACAGACTGACTGAGCTACTGCATGATTATGACTTCATTCAAGCTAAAATGTTAAGACGACATCCTAAAATAGGATTTGTGTCCTAAATGGATTTTTTTTTTGTTTTGTTTAGTTTAGTTTAAAGGAAACCAAGAAACCAGTTCTGGTCTTTTCATTTATTTTGTGTTCCATAACTTGAGGGGGAACTGTTCTTGTTTTCACTATGCAGCCAGGCTGTTTATTCTTGTTTGACAGGACAGGACAGGGCAGAATGTGAAGTCTGCCTTTGCTCCTCCTCCTCATCCATCTTCTCTCTCGCTCTCTCCTCACCACAGAAAACCAGCTGGCGCAGAGCCTACTCCCAAGTCTCGGATCAGCCTCCCGGCGCCCAATCCTGACCACATCGGTGGCTTCAGGTTGGCCGTGGCCACGTTTGCTGGCATCGAGAGTAAATTTGGACTGCATCTACCACGATTCCAAGCGTCTGCCGCCCCCCACGCTTGAGGCAAACGCCTGCACTACAGGGTGACGCTACCCTTCACTGGAACAAACACGTGAATCTCATAAAACCTTCAGCAGGAAAACTGAAAAGGATGTTTCATGTGAATATTAATGCATATTACAGCTTTAAAGTAGATGGGGGCGATCTACCAAAGTTGGGATGGTCGTGGGACTTGGTTTTTGAATTGTAAATTTTTCATTTGATTATTTTATTTTGATTTATTTACCTGAAAAATTACGTTTAACAAACTTCCAAAATGATTAAATGGTTATGACTTTCCCAATCAATTCATTGTGTTTTACTAAATTTGATCCCCTTTTATTTCATTTATAAAATGAACTCAAGTCAATTGAGTTTTGACAGTACTAGCATATCCCGTAGAAACTAAAAGATTTATTTATTTATTTTTTAAGTGATAGATGTGTAACTGTTTACATTTTCTTTTCTCCTTTTACCATAAAACTATGTAATCACATACTACTCGCGTTCATTTCATTACTGATGTGGACACTCACATTTGAATGTATTATAATATTCCATATTTATGTTTGAATCGTGTTTTGGGGATATACAAGCAGTGTTGATTTATAGTCCGGAGACCAAGGTTTTTACAGATAATGTACTGTATGTTAGTACTGCATTTCTTTAATTGAAAATTGAGGTGAGAACATTATATATATTGAGCTGTACAGTAGAGCTGATTGTACAAAGTGTGTAAAGATTGTGCCTTACTATAAGTATGGCAGCAATAGATGCACTGATTGTAAGAAATATTTATTAAAAGATCAAAGCAAAACTGGTTTAGAATGTTTTATTAATCAATACTCATTGCATTTAGCCACACACTTCTCACCTATGGTTTTCAATAACATCATTTCTAAAATGTGAATTTTTTTAGCAAGCACATAATACCTGTTTGCATTGCTATAACACTGATGAGAAAGCCACTATTGATGACAGTTAAACGTACACGACTTTATTTGTCAATACTTCATGCAGGGAGCTCAGTACAAAAATATACACACACTGTTCAAGTATACTAGAAATAACCACCAACCAACGTCGATAATGCCTTCCTAGCAGCAGGTTATTTCAAATTCACATTTTCAAACATGTTATGGACTGATTTAGCAGTAAATGCTATCAAGGTAATGAGACGAAACACAACAAAAACTGCACACAAGCTCACAGAAAAAAACTATTTTACCATAAGCAACAATATTAAAGGGATCGTTCACCTAATTATGAAAACTGTCATTCCACACTTGTATGACATTGTTGTGCAGAATATGCAGCTCTTTTCCATAATAAAACTGGTTCATTATTCACTTTCATTATTTATATGACGCGATTCGCAAGATCGATTCAATTTTATTCCTTTTTGCTATCATATTTCAGTCCAAATTTAGCGGTAGAGCTGAAAAGCGGTTTGAGAAACTAGAAGTAATAAATAAATAAATGTGAGTTGACTGAATTGGTTCAGCTAAACAAAATAGCCTACATTCTGCCTCTGAAAACAGACAAGAGTAAAAGATTGATCTTGGTATTTTAAGATTTACCAGAAAATAATCAGAAAACCTTTATTTCTATGCCCCTCCCCCTCCCTCCAATGTGTCTTTCTTCTGTTGAACACAAAATATATTTTAAAGATTGTTGGTAACCAGACACTTGACAGAAGCCATTGACTTGAAATACTATAGAGGTCAATGACTACAGTAAACTGTCTGGTTACCAACATTCTTTAAAATATCTTCTTTTGGGTTCAGAAGAAAGAAACATACAGATTTGGAACAACATGAGGGTGAGTAAATTATGGCAGAATTGTCATTTTTGTGTGAACTATCCCTTTAAGAACAATCCCCGCCCCCCCAGCCGATTCTTATTTTAATGTAATCACAGTGTACATTGCCAACACAGCATTGAAACAAATACTATCCCTTAAAGTCACAATTAAATCAAATTGACTTATTTTTATGGAATATTGGAGGATAAATTGTACCTGTGTACATCTTTTTTATTATTAATTCATGTGCCCTCGTAATCTTTAATTGAAATAACTTCTTAAAGCCACATTTTCTTTCTTTTCTGAGGACGTTTTCTGCCACAAGGGGGGAGAACATGTCACTCGCGTGAGATCACAGCAATAGCAAACCAAAACCATCCAATCAAGGACAAAAACAGGTCCCGCCCTACATCATTTCTTGTTTGAGAAGCCATTTCAGAAGACTATCTTTAAGACTTTAACCCTTACCTCAGTGTAGCATTGGTAGCATTCGGCTTTTTTACAGTTGCGATCAGATCAACTAATTAGATCTATTTCTTGAAAGACTGAGCAATGAAATGAGCTCGGGGGTTAGGGTGTGCAGTATTGTTACCCAGCCCTAGTAAACAATGCAACATTTTTCATTATTTGGATAAACGGTCCCTTCGGATAAACGGTAAACGGCACAGCACTAGTGGACATGCTAATTGTGTGTTACATCAGGCTCAGTCTGGGTTTGTGACGATGCTGATCCCGTGTTTATGTGGTCAGTTCCCCAGGCCCCTCCTCCTCACCATCCCCGCGGTTGGCACGGATCTCCATCAGTGTGTGTCCGAAGTGTGTCCAGTCCTCACTGTGGGGCACGGCCAGCTGCAACAGATGAACGTTTGAGAAATCCAGTGCCAAAAACACCCCCCACATCTCCAAAACGCCACATCAAGAGCAAAGCTACGCATTACATGTGCTGTCACAGTGTGGGAGAGGAGAGAGATCACCACACATTGTGATTCAGAGACAGAACAATAAAGCTGCTTGTTTGGCCTTTGAGTGCTGAATATTTATCGTGTCAGTTCTCAGGAAGGGGAAGATGGGGACTATGGGCCGGCTGGGTGACGATGTGGGATCGCTTTCTGCTGTCAGAGTCAGATTTAGACGAGAAAGGAAGGCTGCCTGCCGCCCATGCATAGAGAGAGAGAGAGAGAGAGAGATCTACAGGGTTTAATTAAACAGGAATAGAGAGGTGGGAGGAGATGACAGCCACTTCCAAACCAAAGGCCAAATCAAGCTCTTTTATAGTACAGCAGGTGGTCTTAAGAAGCCTTCATCAATACATGACCTTATAGGACTGGGATTTCATCCCTGTATATATATATATATATATATATATATACACACACAGTATTACATACGGTACGATCATATAAATATATATGTTTTCATGGACATTTTGCGAACTGAAATAACCTTGCCTTGTTGAAAAAATATCTGATATTTTACTGAGCTTAAAGGGTTAGTTCACCCAAAAATGAAAATTCTGTCAGTATTTACTCACCCTCATGTTGTTCCAACCCCGTAAGACCTTCGTTCATCTTCGCAACACAAATTAAGATATTTTTGAAGAAATCTGAGAGCTGGATCACTCCTGCATACTAGTGCATAGGCTTCTTGAGGAATTGAAACTTGCTGGTCTCGAAAAGTTATTAAATACATCGTTAAAATAGTCCAAGTGACTACAGTGGCTCAATCTTAAGTTTATCAAACGATGAGAACACTTTTTGTGCGCAAAAAACAACAACTATTCATGTCCTTCTCTCTCTGCCTCGAGTCAGGTTACTAGTTTAATAGCGTAAGCTTCTGTTATTGTACGTCACACGCATCACACATGACCAGCGTTGTCCAATTGTGAGCCTACATGTGACGTAGCTCTACGTCATCACACTACGTTAACTGACTACAGGCGCATAGAGAAGGAAGTGAATAGTTGAAATAAAGTAGTTATTTTTGTTTGTTTTTGCGCACAAAAAGTGTTCTCGTCACTTGATAAAGTTAAGATTGAGCCACTGAAGTCACTTGGACTATTTTAACAATGTCTTTAATAACTTTTCGAGGACGGCAAGTTTCAATTCCTCAATAAGCCTATGGACTAGTATGCAGGAGTGATCCAGCTCTCAGATTTCATCAAAAATATCTTAATTCATGTTTCGAAGATGATCGAAGGTTTTACGGGGTTGGAACAACATGAGGGTGAGTAAATACTGACAGAATTTTCATTTTTGGGTGAACTAACCCTTTAACACTAAACACCATTATGGTCTCGCTTTCTATGATATCCTTATAATTTTTCTATGAAAAGTCAACTTAAAAAAAAAAATCTGTAAAGTTATTTGAATATTGAAGCAGTTATTTATTTTTTTTCGGTAACACCTTACAATAAGGTTTCATTTGTTAACTGTGGTAGTTTACATGAACGAACACTAAACAATACTTCAACAGGATTTATTAATATTAGTTAATGTTAATCTCAACATTTACTAAGAAATTGTTATTAGTTGTGAACCAACATGAAAATATATTTTTTTATCAACTAACATTAACACGTTAATAAATGCTATAATACATAAAATATATTGTGCATTGTTCCTTAATGCATTAACAATAAATTAAGTTAACAACTTTAAAGAGATGTCAAATTGGGCTTGTTTCTTAAACAAATTTAAAAACCTAAAACTACCTCATTCTAGTTGGAAAAGAGTAAATCACTGTATCTATGAACTGCAGTAACAGGGTCAGGTTTGAAACATAACCTACGCAAAAATATGAATGCAAAGTAACACCATGAAATACTGTATAACAGAATTCATAACGCGACTCTTCGCTTTGCCACAAGAGGCACTATGACAGATAGTCACATGAACTGTCTTCTTCTATGGTTTGCTAGAACTACAGCTAAGCAAGAGTGTAAAGTCAGGATATTTCTAGCTTTAAAACCCCCCGCGGTTGAAGAACAAAACCTTTTTAACTTCAAAATGACATCTGAACTTTACGCAAATCGACTCGAACGTGGTGAAAACATGCGGTGGTGATCCAAAGCAAATATTTAACAGTCTACTAAATATAACACAAAGGGATCTTGGCAGTCGTCAGAAGTGGTGTGTTCATGTTGGTGACGGCCTCTGCTGAAGGAGCCCATGTCGAGGGCTTTTGGTAAATAAGTCCCCGTTCCACCGAAACCCTTCAACTTTCCCTCACTTCATTTTATTGATGACCCACCATTATCATCAGCCCAAAGAGCCCACATGCTCGACCGACGCACTCTCCAATTACCACAATACACTGAGCTAAGATTAGCACTGCTGTCCCACACATGAGGAGCCCGAAAACAACATGGTGAACATGGGAGTCCTCGTGGTTTTGCTGCTCTGTGGCGGAGACTCATTCATGTGGAGACGGCCTTAAAATAAAAAGATTCAAACAAAAACGAACTATCCTTGCAGACCAAACTCTGCAGAGAGATTCAACTTCACGTTCATTCCGCATCCATGTTCGGGCTTGGAAAGAATCCTGAGAGAATAATAATAACAGTAATCTCACACGTCATACTTCTTAAAGGAGTAGTTCACTTTTAAAAAAAACCTTTTGCTGGTAATTTACTCACCCCCATGTCACCCAAGATATCCATGTCTTTCTTTCTTCAGTCGAAAAGAAATTAAGGTTTTTGATGAAAACATTCCAGGATTTGCTCCATTTAATGGACTTCAATGGGAACCAAACGGTTCAAGGTCCAAAAGACAGTTTCACTGCAAACTGTTCGAAGGGCTTTAAATGATTCCAGACAATGAATAGTCTTTGAAACCTTTGAAAAGGCACTGAAACTGTCTTTTGGACCTTGAACTGTTTGGTCCACATTGAAGTCCATTATATGGAGAAAATCCTGGAATGTTTTCATCAAAAACCTTAATTTCTTTTCGATTGAAGAAAGAAAGACATGGATATCTTGGATGACATGGGGGTGAGTAAATTATCAGCAAACGTTTTTTTTTAAAAGTGAACTACTCCTTTAATTACTGACAAATAATTCATACCTCTCCAACGTCGTATATCCACACGCGGCCCTCGGAGTCTCCCACTGCGACCTCTTTGCCCCCGGCGGCCCAGCGCACGCGGTTCAGAGCGGGACAGCCCTCGATGGTCACGCTGGCACTGGGAACCTGCAGTCCAAACACAATGATGTGTGTTAATGATGCTCTCTCACAGCTCTTAGCTGTAATGTACCGCTCACAAGTGCATTTATTTGACCTAAAATACTGTGAAAGATGTTTACAATTTAAAATAACTTGTTTAATGTATTTTAAAATGTAATTTATTCCTGTGGTCAAAGCTGGATCAGTCTTCAGTGTCACATGATCCTTCAGAAATCACTCTAATATGACGATTTGCTGCTCAAGAAACATTTCTGACTATTATCAATGCTGAATCAGTTGTGCTGCTTATATTAATATTTTTTTGTGGAAACTGTGAGACATTTGTTTTTTTTTTCAAGTGTCTAATAGAGAATAGAAAGTTATAAAAAGAACAGTATTTATGTAAAATATTTTATTACATTATCATAAATGCCCTCACTGTTACTTTTGATCGATTTAAAGCTTCCTTGCTGAATCAAATCATTTCTTTCAAAAAAAAAAAAAAAAAAAAAAACGAACTGACCCAAACGTTCAAACAGTATTGCCAAATATATCAATTTTGAATCATGAAAACTTGATGGGTGTAATTTTGTAATTGTATAATGTAAATATTTACAGCCAACTGCCTAAAAAAATTCAGTGCTACGAAACATGATCTTATTAAAAATATCACATATCTAAAAATTTTATTTAACTCTATATTTGTCCAAAATATTAATAAAAATGACACCTATTGTACAGCCCCTGATGTGCTCGCCTTTAGAACCCCCAAAATGTCCAACTGATATTCTTCCACTTCCACTGATCATACCTCCAATTTTCAAATGTAAGAATTTTGAGTTTTGAGTTTCCCTTCGAAAAATGTGCCTTCAGTTTGTGCATTAACTCTAATTGGATATTATAACTCATAAAACATCAAATGATGTTGTTAGGATGTCTAGTCGAAGCTGAGCTCTAATGGGAAGAGATGAATCCGCTGCTCCACTGGAAAGAGCTTTTAATGATTTCATAAATCATCATGAATAGTCGCGCTGCACACATTAAAGCGATACACAGGCTCTGTTTGTGCGCGTGTGTGAGGTTGATTTCTGCCTATTACTTATGACAGTTAAGACTGGCCTGACACATGTTGTCAGCAAAGATGGAAGCTGTACGCTGGCTAATACAAAAGCTTCCTCGCTTCAGAACAGGCTAACCACAGCCTGAGAGCTATTAGCGAGCAGCTTCCTCCAAGAGTCAACTGCAAGGTTCAATTGGCTGCGAGCTTCTCTCCGCGTAAATTGGAACCAGGCGAGCCCGCAGTCTGTTAATGGTGTTATGGGTGAATTTCTTTATAAGTTGACAATGGAGAACTGTTGGCTGCTTTTTGGCACAAGATCTTTGGCTGTTTACGCATGTGTCGGTGTGTGCGTCAATCCTCCTGGTGTTTTGGATAGCATGCATTGTTCTTGAGGCAACACACACTCTTTCATTATCTCTTCTCAACAGACCAAACAAGCTGTTGATGCTGGAATATGCAGAAGGACAGAGAAGGGGCATAAGTTACATAGGTCAGGGTCAAAGGTTACTGATATGACACGAAAGGCCAAATTTTCTGCTATGAAAGACATACTTTCAAAACTAATAGAACCATTGCCATGTTATTTAAAAAAAATTGTAAAATCTTTGTAAATACCATGCCACATTACATAAATAGATAAGAGTGCACAATACACACAGCAAAAATAATTTTCTTAATCAGTATTTTTGTATGATTTCCAGTACCAATACTACGGAAGAGCGTATTGCATTCACTTGAGAAAACAAAATCTAACGAGTTAATTATCTCAGAATTACGAGATAATTTTTCATGGAAAAAAGTTTTTGCTCTGTTTTTCTGAATTAACAAGTTAATTATCTCAGAATTATGAGATAATTTTACATGGAAAAAAGTTTTTGCTCGGTTTTTCTGAATTTCAGAGTTTGTGAGATAATCAAGTCATTAACAGAACAAAGCAAAAGCTTTTTTCCATGAAAAATTATTTTGTAATTCTGAGATAATTAACTCATTAATTCAGAAAAACAGAGCAGATTTTTTTTCTTCAAGTGAATGCAATAAGCTTCCGTACAATACTAATCATTATTATATTAAGATGTAAGATATTTTAGTCCTATTTTAGTCCTGTATTTAAGTCCTGTTTTCTGAAGAAGAAAAAAAGGTTTTATCCACAAGCTCACTTTAATTATTATTTTCTTCAGAAAACAAGATTTTATCTCTCTAACAATTTTGTTTCTAAAGTAAAATGTATCTTGAGTTAAGAATGTTTATATTGGTACTGGAAATCAAAACAAATATACAAGTAAGAAAAGTTTCAGCATAAAGCTTTATACTGTATAGAACCTGTTAGGGGTTCCAAAGGATAATTTTATTGATTTTGTTGTTATTCATTTTTTAATTCTTAACAACTTTTATTAATAAAACAGCTTATAAACATAATTTATGACTAGAAAAAAAAAATAAACATGATGGTATTATGCAATCATTTTTCCTTATATAGAACCTTTTTGTCTCTTTGAAACTGAGTCACAAACTCACAATTTCTGTAATGAAACCTTTTTTTCCAAGAGTGTATATTGTTAGCATGTCGAATATCAGCCAACATTACAGAAAATATCAAATATTGGCTGATATATATATATATATATATATATATGTATATAATATTGACCAATATTTGATATTGCATTTACTCTAATCATCTAAAGTTAAGCTTTAAAACACTATTCATTTATTAACACTGCTAAACGCAATTATTATTTTTAATGCATTCATTATAATATTGTGAATTTTAGAATTTAGAGTTTTAATATTGGTTATTGGCCAGAACGTTCAAATAATTATTGGCTCATCAGAATGAGCCAGAATTTCAATACCGATGCATCAATATGATAATCATTCATTACCATGGAATATAAGGAAGTACCCGATGTAGAGGGGCCTAGTGGTTATACAAGCAGATGTGGGATCCGATCCAGCTCACATTTCGTCCCCATTCGCAAAAAACTTTAAATCAGTTTGGAACCCTTTTTACATTTGTATTTGACTATTTTACTAGAGTTAAACAGGATATTGAAAATGAAAATATATAGGATGGGATTGATTTTATATAATAAGATGCGACAGGAGCATCTTATTATTATTAAAAGTGGTTTCTATATGACAGCTGGTTAGAAAAATAAGAGACCTTGGTTAAAAAAAGAAGGCAATTTTGTCAAATAAAAGATCCAAGCATCATTCAGGGTCAGTTCTGATTAACTATATGATTTACAATCAGTGAGCTAGTTGTTGGTTACCTTCCACCAAACACACATGCAGAGAGCGAGAGATGGGTGAGTGGAGAATCTGAGAGCAGTGTGTAATTAAAGTAGGTGTGTATTCCTCAGTGGACAGGCAGTGTCAGTCAGAACAGATCTCGTTTGACGCAGGACAGATGTAACACTTCTGAGCCGTGGCCTCAGGGGCCGGCGTGTCCAACATTATACGGACTGACATATTGTGTGAACGCTCCATGTAGGCTAGCAGTAAGTCAACTGTCACATAAACAACATCATAACATGTGATGTACAATGACACATTATCAGTGATAAACGCAGCTGGATCCAGTATATGACAGTTAATATGACCTCATCATTCTTTCATTTCTGGATCGTTTTTGCCTTGTTTTCAGAAGAAAAAAAACGTCTGACATATACATCCTCAGGAAAAAGTCCTTAAGACTCATTTTCGGTGTTTTAAATAAACATTTTTTGTACTTCTACAATTATTCTTAATTTTTGAAAATTTTATTCATTTTTTAAATAAAGTTTTTTTTAATTCAAAGGCAATTTTGGAGAATATATCTTGAATAATTAATTATTTGTATATATTGTTTAATAAAATATTTTTTTTCTTCATATATTTATATTGTATTAGTTCATTTTCAGTTCTTTGCTCAATTAATATTGCTCAATTAATATGCAATTAAATAATCAATTTAATTGCATATTAAAGTATAAAGCTAACAAAAGTTTTGGAACAAGATTAAAAGAAATTCCAGTGGAGTAAAATATTAATTAGATTAATATATATATATATATATATATATATATATTAATAGATTTGTGTATATATATGAAGAGTTCACTTAAGTGAAATTACTGAACTTAAATATACAAGTTTGATAAAAATCATCATTAAAGAAGAAAATTTCAAATGGCATTTAGAGGCTTTTGCATCTGAACTCTTCATATATATATATATATATATATATATATTAATAAAATGAACCATATGTGGTATATATATATATATATATATACATATTACACAAACACACATATATATGTATATATTAATATTCATATTAATATTCTGCAAGGAACATCATATATAGAACCTTTTAGGGATTCCCATCATGGGATCATTTTATGGATTTAGTCTTAATTAATTTTGTTTTAATTTAATTTAAAAATTTTAATGATATGTTATGAATTAAGCAGCTTGTAAAAATACTTTATCACTACAAATAATTAAGATAACCTGTTAAGCATGAAAGTATTATGTAATTATTGAAGATATTTCTAATTATCTAGAGCCTTTTTGGCATAAAGTGTTCTTAAAAACCCTAGATTTATAAAAAAAAAAATCCAAAACACAATTTCTCTTCCCAAGTAAATGTGTCTTGTTTTAGGAACATGTAGAAAAATATTGAAAAATATAAGTGCTTGTCTGTCACTGAAGGTCTTGAGAGACGGTGGCCCTAGAGGACCAGGTTAAACCGCTTGGCTGGGCCGTTGCCCATGGGAACTCAATGACTCTGGAATGGTGGAGAGAGAGGAATCCGCACACATCGGAGTAATTAGCCTTCAGCTTGCAGACTGCATGTGTGTGTGTGCAAAGGAACATCGCTGGATTGTTGTGAGCTGTTGGTGAGGAGCTGTCAGAAACCTGATTTAAAGGCGGCCTGTGGGGAGACGCCCATACAGAAAGGAACTTGTTGTTGTTTTGATGCATCTTTTGGCCTGGCGTGATCTGGGGGACCAGACCGAGACCGTTACCTCACCTCAGTGTCGTTGTTCAAGTTCCACAGATCCAGACGACCCATGCCGTCCACGGCGGCGAAGAGCGAGGGGTGCACGGGTGACCACATCACGTCGTAGACATAGTCTGCATTATCCTCGAACGAGTACAGCGGCTTGTTTTGCTGAGGGGGAACACAACATGAGAAACAGGAGGTGAAATAAACAGAGGGCAAACAGGACAAGCGAGAAGGTGGTGGGCTTGTAAGGGAACAGGAAGAGGGTGAGAGAGAGGCAGATTGAGAGAATGAGAGAGTGGCATAGGCAGTAGACAGAGTGGCGCTGCTGCAGCCCTGGGGCCTGTCTGGGATCGGGCTAATTAAAACCTTTGCACATTCAAGCAGTGTCATAAAAAAACACTAGATGAAAGTCTCTCCAAGGTGTACTGTAACCTAAGTGTAACAGCTGTCTGTGGCATAGAAGAAAAGAGAATAAAGGAGAGAGAGAGAGAGAGATGCATTCCGAACAGGTATGAGGGAGACAGCTGGGCGGACCACAGCACGATAATGAACCTCAGAGAGACACGCTGAAGAATGTGACCTGACTCCAACACACCAGGCAGTGTGCACACTTCATCTTTCAAAATAAATACAATCTGCCATGCTAAAATCATTAAAAGTGTGGGAAATGATGAAGATAATGAAAAACATACACAAAACATTCAATATGAATGAATAAACAAAACTTTTTTATAGGCACTAGCATTCAAAAGTTTGGGGTCAGTAGTTTTTTTTTTTTTTGAGGATGCATTGAATTGATCAAAAGTATGGAAGCTTGTTTCCGCCACTGAATATAAAAATAAAATAAATAATTGGGACTTTTTTATCTCACAATTCTGACTTTTTTTCTCACAATTGCCAGATAAAAATCAGAATTGCGTGATATAAAGTCGCAATTGCATGTTATAAAGTCAGAATTGTGAGATATAAAGTCAGAATTGCATGATATAAATTCAGAATTGTGAGATATAAAGTCAGAATTGCGTGATATGAAGTCAGAATTGCGAGATATTAAGTCAGAATTGGGTGATATACTCAATTTTTTCTTTATACCTCACAATTCTGACATTACTGTATATCTCGCAATTCTGACTTTATATCTCGCAATTCTGAGAAATAATGTCAGAATTGCGAGAGGTAAACTCGCTATTGTGAGAAAAAAAGTCAGAATTGTGAGATAAAAAGTCGCAGTTACCTTTTATATTTTTCATTATTTGGCGGAAACAAGCTTCCATAAAAAATGACAGTTAAGACATTTATAATGTTACAAAAGTTTTATTTTTCAAATAAACACTGTTTATTTTCTATTCATCAAAGAATCCTGGAAATAGTTAGATGTTTGATAAGATATTGATAAGATTATGATATTTTTTGAGCAGCAAATCAACATATTAGAGTGATTTCTGAAGGATCATGTGACACTGAAGACTGGAGTAATGATGCTGAAAATTCAGCTTTGCATCACAGGAATAAATTAAATTTTAAAGTACATTAAAATAGAAAACAGTTATTTTAAATTTTAGTAGTATTTCATAATATTATTGTTTTTTAAATCAGCATCGGTGAACATAAAATACTTTTACACAGTATTTTACACTTAAATGTTCCTTTTCTGAAGTATATAACAGTAAAAAAGGAGATTTTCCTTTTTATGAAATATTGACAGAACACAATTTTGGTGAAAACAACCCCTTCTTCAACGGTTACAGTGGTTAAAATGCTGATTTAATCAACTTCCACAAAACAGAGAGATAGTAATTGCATTTAAGATCTCGAGGCAAGAAAATTTATACCAATGCATGCCGACAAAAACATAGATAGCATATTTCATTTGATGCACATAGTGAGGAAACCCATACTGAAAAACCCAGTATGAAATGAATGGTGGTTTCAGTTTCACATTGAGTATGTCATTTGCCGCTATGGTAATTTTGTTATTTACTTATGTTATGATCAAACCAGTAGAGGTCCAATTAGAAGTTTAACTACGCTCAACAGTCGATCTGATCCACAGGATCCACGGCCACAAATCCAAATCCTGAAGGCGCCAGTGCTGATTCTGCGCTCCCCGAGGACCACAGATCAGTTTGCAGAGCATTCTTTTCCCTCTAACAGAGCGTGATGTGCGCACTCCTCAGCCTCTCATTCATTCGATAACCTCTCTGATGCCTCTGTATAGAGATCTAGTGATGGGGTTTAGTATCAGTACTCTCTGTAAATGGTACTTATTCGTGTCACCACCAACACAGACCTGGATGAGGGCCGCCATGCAGATCGAAAAGTCATCAAGGACTCGCCACGGGCACTTAAGGACGCACATTAGGGCACAAGGAGGGTTTTCCCAGCAGTCTTTGGCAGAAAACATACCAATGGTTTTTCCTTAAACACAATTAGAAGAAAAGGTTCTATATAGAACCTTAAAAGGTTTTGTCAGATGCTTCATACAGTGCATAGAACATTTTAAGGGTTCCAATCATGAGATCATTTTATGGATTTACTTTAAAAGCAAAGAGTCTGTTCTTTCTTTTGATGCCGTATATTGCATGCTCAGATATTCATATAACGAAATATTCTGGGGGTCATGAACATTTTGTGAAAATTCTAAGTCTTGCAACTTAAAGGGTAATTCCACCGTTGGAGACATGAATATGCATTGAAAGTGGGTCATATATGTAGTAGAATGGTATCATACATTTAGAATTTGGGTCCTTCTTGGCCGATAAAAGGCAGAAAATGACTTTTTAGTGCTTGTGGATTGTAGACAACAATCCCCATAGAGCATTGCAATGCTCAGCCCCGCAGGCCACTCCCACTACCCCGCCCATCAATGTAGACTAGAGTTGAGCTCCACTCTACGTTACCGCCTGGAAATCAGATAATGCGCTGATATAATATGACGACATAAGAGCATCAACGTGGCACCCACGCCACCAGCCAATGGATTGGCGTGATTCTATATGGGCTTCAGACAATCGGCACACTCACTCTGACGCGTAATTTTACACGTGAAATGCAGCCAAACCTTGAAGGGTTTTGTCTTTGGCATAATCCCGTCGCTATCAGGTCCCGAGAGTCTCCCGCATATTGATAACGGCTCCCTGTTGCCCACAAATTAGTTAAAATCTCCCAGAGTCTAGAGCGAGTGAGCAAGAGTGCGCATGTGAGACAGATCAGACTGTGCTCCAAACTGTATAGAGCGCACGAGAGAGAGGGAGAGAGCGAGAGACTTTGCGTGTGTGCGCCTCATGACATAGAGACTTGTCCACCGACATTTTCGTTCTTATTCGGTCTGCTTATTACCGTTTACGTCCCTATTGGCACCGCGTTTCGGTACCCAACCCTATCCATAATGCATCCGTCTGCGTATTCAGTACCTTCGTCCATATTTTCAAAAAGTTTCTGCCGGTGAAATCAAACGCACTGGTACTGACCTGTGGTGAGTCTGTTAGCGCATTAGGTCCAACCCCCTATGGGCGGGTTTGAAAGGGTGGGATCTAGTGCTTGTAGTCTTTACAGAAATCCCCCCTCTTACACTTCCTCCTACAATAACGTAAAATGACGAGCTTTGCGTCATTGTAGGAGGAAGTGAAAAAGGTAAATAGCAGATTTCTCTCGTCTCAGGGGAAAATGAGATGCACGACCATTCAATAGTATGACTGGATTTCGAACAATGGAAATCTTAATGCAAATGGGTGGAGTGTCCCTTTAAAAAAAATAACTTTTTTATAACATAAAAATGACAAATACTAAGTCGTCAATGTCTAAAAAAAGGAAGCCATGTGTCATTTGAAATTGGCGTTATTTGCATGTGACTGATGTGTGTGTGGAGGCTCACAGGGTGCTCAGATCCGAGCTAAGGTGTGCTCACAACCACACACACAGGAGAAAGAGACAGGCCTGCATTCCTGCGGCTCTCCTCAAAGGGGATGGAATTCCCCCGTCCCCAAAAAATAACACATGCACATCCATAACATCCCAGGAATGTTTAAATATCTGTCAGAATGCACAAAGTGTAAGATTTGTTGAGAAAATGCATGGAGCACAAGTAAAAGAGACAGGACGGTATGTTGTGGTTTGGGGAAGCTCAGCACTTTACGTTCGCTTGTGCACAAAGATAGCGACGAGTGTGAGAACATGATACGTACACTGTAGCTCTCATTCATGAAGCTCAGCTGTGTTAACCATCGCAGGGCCCGAGGCAGAAGATGTGCCCTGCTAAATGACCCGTGTCCTCCATCTACTTCAGTTTATTTGGCCGTTTCTGCTTTTTAAGTCCTTATTAACTCGTTTTAAAGGGACAGTTCTCACACAATGCATACTGTGTTTGTGGTCGGTAAGGTTATGTATGGTCGGTATGGTCTCTTATGCTCAAAAAGGCTGTGTTTATTTGATCGAAAATACTGTAAAACAATTTCATCTTTAATATATTCTAAAATGTGATCAAAGCTGAATTTTCAATCATAACTCGAGTCTTCAGTGTCACATGATCCTTCAGAAGTCATTCTAATATGCTGATTTGCTGCTTGTCAATGTTGATTATCAAACAATTTAATATTTTTGTGGAAACCAAGATTTATTTTCAGGATTCTTTGATGAACAATCTTTTGTAACATTAAAATGCTTTTAGTGCAAATTCTGTCATCTTCATACTGTTGTCCCAAACCTGTAAATTATTTCATGTTTGGTCGGTTTCTCACACACATCTGTATTATGACGTACGATGAAAAACTTTAAATATAAGAAACAAGACATTAAGAACACTTTTATAGCCACTTTTAAAGCTCAAAAGCTTCAGTTCCTATTATTGTAATTGCATTGGAAAAGAGCAACCAGAGCATTTCTTTACAGTTTCCAAAGTCATTTGAAAGATTATGAGCATTTTCAATTTTAGACAAACTATTGTCTACTTTCAATTCCTACCATGGTTGTCATTGACATCGCTTCGTCAAGCTAATCCACTTTTCCATAGCTTTTTTTTGTTGTTATTATTTGTGCCTCTCCTCCCCTTACATTCCTTCTACATCCATCTTTTATTCATACTTGGCCTCCATGCTTCCCTCACTCTGTGGTTAATGTGATCTGAGCCAGTATCTCCAGACACAGATTGCAGTATCTGTGAGCACAACCATGTCCATACGTCTCCCACCCTAGCCCGCTCTTGCTCAATCTCTTTGGTCCATGTGGTTTGAACCCCAATCAAGAGACTCAATCATTCATTTCTGAACTTGCAGATTAAGCTCCGAGGCAAACAGCCACTGTCCAGTGGTCTCGAAGCTTTGGACACAGAAAGGATTTACTTGCATGTACGAGACACTGCCAAGATACTGTCCTCATGAACAAAGCAGGGCTTAAAATTCCATTTATAAAAGCCTGCATTAATGTTGAATTAGCCTGGTTAGTACATTAAATATTAGGGTTTCATACACAGATAGGGTTTGGTCACACTTTAGATTAGGGTCCAATTCTCATTATCAACTAACTATTAACTACGACTTTTGCCTCAATAAACTCCTAATTACTGCTTATTAATAGTTAAGTTTAGGATTAAGGGATGTAAAATGGTCATGCAGAATAAGGAATGCTAATAAGCAACTAGTTAATAGTGAGAATTGATCCCGAAACTAAAGGTGTTACCAAAAATAATATGATTTGAAAACACCCTATTATCTTACATTTTTTTTAACAACACAACAATATGATAACTATCTGACGAAGCAATAACAATATTAATTTTGTACACACAAAAACCTCAAACAGAAATGTTTGCTGCTGTTAGAATGGCAAGGTTAAAATATTTGCATGTTTAAATATTATAATATTAGTGAATTAACAGAAGTGCTACAAAATTTTAGACCCTTGAATGAATTCATTAATGATACACTGGTAAATGTTTGAATGGCGACTCACTCCAGTCCACGAGCGTCTCATTAAAACGGATAGTTAGTCATGCATCATTTGTTTATAATATCTAGCAATGTGGTGTCAACAGAGTGAGGTGCTCTGATGATGTTCAAGAGGAGTAGAGGATACTCGGTCTTACCTTTGTGCTCCACAATTTTACAGTCCAGTCGAAAGAAGAGGTGACAAAGAGGTGTGAGAAATCGACAGGGCCCACAGCACTGTGACAACTGATGCCTGTCACTGGCCCCTGATGGCCCTCAAACATCTCACATATACCAGCTTTACTGTGGAGCAACACAAAGCGATGGTCAAAAACAAATAGTAACCATTAAGGCTCTCTTCAAACCTGATGCAAGTCTATTAGTGCATGTATGTATAGGTATAGGTAGTAAAGACATTTATAATGTTACATGAGATTTATATTTCAAATAAATGCTGTTCTTTTCAACTCTCCTTTCATCAAAGATTTTGAACTATTATATATTTTTTTCAGTATTAAGTAAAAACATTATTACAAATTGTTTTAAGCATTAATTATAATAAATGTTTCTTTAGCATGAAACGAGCATATTAGAATTATTTCTGAAGGATCATGTGACACTGAAAAGTGGAGTAATGATGCTGAAAATTCAGCTTTGCATCACAGGAATAAATGATATAGTAATATATATATATATATATATATATATTAGGGCTGTCAAACGATTAATCGCGATTAATCGCATCCAAAATAAAAATTTGTGTTTACATAATATATGTGGGTGCACTGTGTATAATTATTTTATATATAAATACACCCACATGCTTGTATATATTTAAGAAATATTTTCATGAATATACTGTGTATAGATTTATATATCATTTATATTATATATGACTATAAATATTTTATATATAAATAATATTTTTTTCTTAAATATACATGCATGTGCGTGTATTTATATATATATACAAAATAATTATACACAGTGCAGTGAGTGCATCCACATATATTGTGTAAACTTTATATAACTATATTATGTAAACTATTATGCAAATTTTTGATGCGATTAATCGCGATTAATCGTTTGACAGTCCTAATATATATATATATATATATAAATGTATATTAAATTGCAATAATATTCCACAATATTACTGTTTTTACTGTATTTTTGTCTTGGTAAGCATAATCATTTCAAAAACATAAAAAAATATTACCGACCCCAGACTTTTGTACAAAGATTATAACCCTTGTTTTGATTGACAGGTGAGTATGTGGTCCTTCGCTGCTGTCTGGGACGAACATCATTACAAACACCATCAGAAAATGTGGCCAATGGTGTTTCAGACTACCTCTGAATTTGATTTACAGTGAGGAAAATAAGTATTTGAACACCCTGCTATTTTGCCAGTTCTCCCACTTGGGGTCTGAAATTGTCATCGTAGGTGCATGTCCACTGTGAGAGACATACAGTAATCTAAAAAAAAAAAATCCAGAATTCACAATATATGATTTTTTTTAGCTATTTATTTGTGATACAGCTGAAAATAAGTATTTAAAGACCTGTCTATCAGCTAGAATTCTGACCCTCAAAGACCTGTTAGTCTCCTTTTAAAATGTCCACCTCAACTCTATTTATTATCCTAAATTAGATGCACCTGTTTGAGGTCGTTAGCTGCATAAAGACACCTGTCCACCCCATACAATCAGTAAGAATCCAACTACTAACATGGCCAAGTCCAAAGAGCTGTCCAAAGACACTAGAGACAAAATTGTACACCTCCACAAGGCTGGAAAGGGCTACGGGGAAATTGCCAAGCAGCTTGGTGAAAAAAGGTCCACTGTTGGAACAATCGTTAGAAAATGGAAGAAGCTAAACATGACTGTCAGTCTCCCTCGGACTGGGGCTCCATGCAAGATCTCACCTCGTGGGGTCTCAATGAAGGTGAGAAATCAGCCCAGAACTACACGGGAGGAGCTGCTCAATGACCTGAAAAGAGCTGAAACCAACGTTTTCAAGGATACTGTTGGTAATACACTAAAACGTCATGGTTTGAAATCATGCATGGCACGGAAGGTTCCCCTGCTTAAACCAGCACACGTCAAGGCCCGTCTTAAGTATTTGGATGATCCAGAGGAGTCATGGGAGAAAGTCATGTGGTCAGATGAGACCAACCCAGATAGCAAACTGACATTGAATCAACGTGGAAACATCGAAACAACGTTGATCTGACATTGTTTTGCTCATCGGATTAACGTTGAACCAACGTCAGACGCGTCATTCGTTCAAAACTAACGGAAAATCAACTTGAAATCAACGTTGTTTCAATGTTATGAAAGCAAACCGATTTTCATTTAGCTTTGAAGAATGCCGCGTCTGACGTTGGTTCAATGTTAATTCGATGAGCAAAATCAACGTTGTTTCGATGTCATGAGAGACGTCGTTTCCACGTTGATTCAATGTCAGTTTGCTGTCTGGGAAAACAGAACTTTTTAGTCATAATTCCACTAACCGTGTTTGGAGAAAGAAGAATGATGAGTACCATCCATAGACAGCATAAGAAATGGACAGCAATCTCATTGTGATTTCTGGATTTTTTTTAAGATACTGTCTCTCACAATGGACAACGATTGGAACTTTGACTTCCATAGTAGAAAAAAATAATGGAAGTCAATGGTGCCAAAGTTCCAATCGTTCTTCAAAATATCTTCCTTTGTGTTCGGCAGAAGAAAGAAACTCACCCGGGTTTGGAACAACTTGAGGGTGAGTAAATGATGACAGAATGTTCAGTTTTGGGTGGAGTATCTCTTTAAGGGTTATCACTATGACCCTATGCCACTCACCTGCCATGTCTGGACGCTGTATACACTGTCCCCTCCTCACTGCCAACTATATAATTATTGACGTCTCCAGTGGGAAAGGCCATCCCAGTCACAGCCACTGGCTTAGACTTGTTATAAACAAGCTCCATGCTCTCCTACAATTGAGCAGGCAGACTTTTATACAGGTTTGATAGATGCTGGTAGTATCAGGTGTTGATCAGATGTGCCAGAACTGACCTGAGGCTGCGACAGCATATCCAGGCTCCAGGAACACATACGTCCATCTGTGGACACAGTGATCAGGTTGTTGGCGTTCTGGGTGCCGACCACATTGACGCAGTACACTGGGTGCTTTGAGAAGAAACATATACAGCATGTCACATACAAATTCGTATACAGTACCAGTCCGCATGGGATATTTGTTGACCCAACAGGATTGATTAAACCATTAATATATGAGGAAAATGTTTCATATATTTTTTTAAATATCAATATGAGGGAAGAACAAAACACAAAACTTGGTTGAGGTATTTATCTGACAAAATTATTTGGCAAAAATAATCTTGGTTTTATTTTACTATGCAAAAAAAAGCATACATTGACTACAACATAACAGGTTTATATTTTGTTGGTTCTCTTGTTTTCGCATGTGTTCATAACTTCTTCGTATGACAGCCTGGCCAAGAATTATGTTGCACAATTTGGCACGTTTCATTGCATTCTCACGAAAAAAGCTATTGATTCCAAGTACAAATATGCAAAATGCTTACAAAATCTATAACAATTTAAAAATATATACAGTATTTGAATACAACTGTATGGCCAGCAAACATGCTGCAAAATTAAAGCTATGAACTGAATGTGTACACAGACACAATACCTAGCCTGTGAACTAACATGGCTCGGGCATCTGCCTGTCTGCAAATACAGTTGATTGTGTGAATCCATTATGTCGTTATTGCCGTCAATTTGATTTTGTTTTTTGACCAACAATGGGCTCTTTCAGATGAGCCGGTGGAGTGGTGAGACGGCGGTCGGGACATAGGCTTTCATTATTGAGGGCACGGGAGTTTAAACCCTCAGCATGTATGGCATTCAGGGGCCGTGTGTGTGGCAG
The DNA here is from genome assembly GCF_016745375.1 of Pimephales promelas. The sequence goes on from NW_024121233.1 coordinate 3,348,633, forward strand.
CTGAGCACAATAAGGGTCTATGGACGTCCCTTTTCTCTGCTACTAGGCTGTACTGTCTTTATTGCATGACAAGGAGTTAGATGGGGCTCATTGAGCCTGACTGTGCTGACAGACGGAGTCTAGCCCTGGGTAGACTTTTGCACAGAGAGAAGACGAGGTCAGGAAAATGTTGAGGGGTGATTGCTCCCGGTCCCAAAATTATGTCCGATTAAAGGGATAGTGCACTTAAATTTAAAATTCTGTCAGCATTTACTGATCCTCATGCTGTTCCAAACCATTTTCCTTCTCCAGAGGATATCAAAAAGAGATGTTTTTAGAGGGATGAATGTGTATTTAAAATGGGCCATTTACGTATGTAGAAGAAATGTGAAATTATTTTTGAATTTGGAGCTTTCTAGACTGAGAAAAGCCAGAAAATGTATTTTTCAACCCGCCCATAAAGGGTGCGATCTCACTCTCAGAATGAACACACAGTGTCTGCCATCTTTTTTTGGAAGCTAAGCTAGCAGGCTCTTGTTCTGTGGAGAACGCTGAGTAATAGGGGTTACCATCCTCTTTTTCCTTGACATGTCTGGCCGTAGATGTCCGGGATTCAGCTTTTGCTTTCTGCAGTCGCCATTCATTGTTTACATACACACTTTTGTTTCAATTTAACTGAATTCATTCCGAATGTAGTGTTTACATGAACGCTAAACAAGTGATCGGTTGATGTGCGTTTTAACATTGCTAAGAAAATTCCCGCTCCTCCGTGAGATAAGAGACTGGTGCGTCTCACAGGTGTCGCTCATCGGTAATCACGCCACCGGCCTCGCGTCGTTCTCCCACGGCCCTCACTCGTCCCGCTTGCCACAGTAAACATCATGAATGGCGACTGAAGAATGCAAAAGCCGAATGCCGGACATTTTGGCCGATCTCGAAACACTTTTTCGTTTGTTGTTTTCACTTGTTGTTTAACTACTGTGCTCTGTTATCGGTAGGCGTGGCCTCCTAGGGCAGCAAAGCAAGTGCATTCTGGGAGTCTTTCATCCACATAAGCCAAAACATGCGGGACAGACCCTACTACTGACTGTAGTCTTGAGCCTCTGGCCAAAAAATCCTCCGATGACACAAAATGGCGATTTTTGCGTCATCAGAGGATTTTTTCCAGACAAAAAAAAAAACATAAATCTCTCATCTCAGGGGGATATGAGGGCGGAAAACATGGTAATTTGAAAATACTACAGGTTTTCTACTAATACAAAGCTTAATGCTAAATCCTGAAGTATCCATTTAAGAATATTCATGCCATACAGGATAAGTCGTTACTTAATGAAAATCTTGCTTGACAGTCGTGTTCAGCATTTACATTAGTGTATAGAATAGAGCGGCTTGGGCATTCTGATATAATATCTCATTTTGTGTTCCACAGAATATCACTCTTTCACAACACTTTGGTCTTAACTTTAAATTGCCCCTATTATGAGGTCATCAAAAAGTATTAGTAAATAATATTATATTTAGGGGTCTCTAACAATAGGTTAATATGCATCCAAGATCAAATAACACTTTAATTTTCTCAGAATATACATTGCTCATCACCTCATTTCTCAAAGAGCCTGAAAACGGTTTGTTTGAAGATTCAGTCTCTCTAAAGCCGTCGTTTCCGAGAGCCTGCTCTACTCTGATTGGTCAAACGGCCCAGTCTGCTGTTATTGGTCGATCGCTTTCAGCGTGTATTGTAAAGAAAATGTCAATTACCATATCTGAATTTTAGCTCCGGAGGCTTCCTCAGTGCTTGATACTCAGTGATATGAACTAATAATGGCGTCAGTTTTACAATATCAAATAGGTTACGTTCCCAAAGCAATTTTTTTGTATAGGTGTTAACATTGTTGTTTGAAATGTGGCCAATATCAGATTCCAGTGTGAACAGACTGGGCAATGTATTACTAAAAAAGTCAGAACTTGGATCAGATTCGGGTAATAAGGTAGAACAAACAGAAGAGAAATGGTGATTAAATGCTTTGGCAATAGATAGAGAGTCATGCAGTATTGTATTAGTAACTTGTATTTGATTAATACAATGTCCGATGTATTATAATAGTTTTCACTTTCTTCCAGAATTGTTTTGTATTCTACTGAGTCACTACTGAGGCTATCCTTATAATAGTTGGATTTTGTGTTACGAGTTTTAGTCTTGCTCATATTTCTCAGCTGCCTGTGTATACTTCCCAATCTACATTAGCCCTTGTACGGCAAAATATTGACCATGCTTTATCCTTGCCTGCTTTATCCTTGCCATGCTTTACCCTTGACCATAACTTGTTTATCAAAATGAACAAATCTTTTTTCGTGTCATTTGGTTCATTCAACGAACGAAATAATGAGTTGACTCTGGAAAAAATGTGTTCATTTTGATGAACGAGTTCGAATAGGAGAGTCACAAACGTGCATCACAGAACAGAGCAAGGCCATTTGAGCTTATAAAACTTAAAAACGTTGTTAGTTATTTTTTAAATGAGCGATCGTTTGCTTGATAAGACCCTTATTCATCGTCTGGAATCATTTGCAATGAAACTGTCATTTGGACCTTGAACCGTTTGGTTCCCATTGAAGTCCATTATATGGAGAAAAATCATGGAATGTTTTCATTAAAAATCTTAATTTCTTTTCAACTGAAGAAAGAATGACATGGATATATTGGATGACATGGGGGTGAGTAAATTATCAGCAAAATTTTTAACATTTTTTAAAAAGTGAACTACTCCTTTAAGGACGATGATTGTATCTCTTACTGTATGCGCTGCAGCGGACAGGGGAGTCCTCTGAACCGGTGTTCTTCTGTGACTTCGGTTGTCCCAGAGAACAATCTGCCCCGAATATGTGCCGCCCACCAACAGGTTAGGATGAAACCGGGCAAAACCCACCGAAACCACTGGAGACTGGAAAAGACAAGACAAAATCTTTAAGACAAAAACACAAAGAAAAGAGAGAATGATGAAGGTGATGATGAAGGCAAAGGAGTAAGGGTGGGCAGAGTCCCAAACTATGCTAAGGATTGTGGGAACAGCAGTTTTATATTACAGCATCATAAACAGAGTGCACCAGAGCGAAAAGCGCTGGCTTTTGTTGTGACAACCTTTCCCTCCATCTTCACTTTTATTGAGTTTTTGGTTCCTCTTCAGTGCCTGTCACATGAAACGTGCCCTAATGCTTACATATTTCCACACAAAAATCTCTGCGGCGGCCTTACTAAGCGCTTTCACAATTATCTCAGGAGACCAATTACTGACAGCAAGGAGACAACGACATTTTGTTTTACTTGAAAAACTGCCCTTTTCGTGGTCATGTGACAGGAGTGGGACAGAAGTGTAAAAAGCGTGTTTTTATTGCACTCTCCAGTCGTCAGTAAAGCAAAGACTAGGACTGTCTCCCTTCATGCACCGCACCATCTGCGGCCTCGCCGTCATGCACACAGAGTTCATTTTAAAGTGACTGGAAAACAAACCAGAGAAAAAGAAAACACGCTTCTCTTTTCTTTCATTCGTTCCCCCCTCTAAAAAAATACAGCTTCTAAGAGGCTTCGGGAGCTGCTTCACATGTGAGGTGGTTTTTTAAAAGGACTCAAAAATAAACCAAGTTGGCGGGGTAAAAATAAAGGCGAGTTGAGTTTATTTACACTCAGGACACGCAGGCAAATCTGGTTTAAAGTTTAAACGCATTAAGACAAAAGCGTTTGATGGTTGGACTGGAGATTATTTGACTGATTGCGTGATTGACTGCGGCCTGATGGAGAAATACTACACGGATACAGAGAACCGGTTCTTTACAGACGTTATTCCCTTCATTTACATACCAGAAATTAATGACGTTATGTTTCGCTAAAGTCACCATGAAATCTAAATTCTTATTTCTACCAGAAAGACTCTTCCTGGCAGAACTTACGCTAAAGCTTCTATCCCTTTTGTGGAATATCACATATAGATCATTTATACATGCACGTCATTATTTTTTTTAACAATCATATGCAATTGTAATCTTTAATCAAAATAACTTCCTCTCCCTCTCGCAGCGACATCTCTTCTCTGATGATATGTTTACCGACACTCACATCCACCAATAGCAAACCACAACCATCCAATCAATTGGACAAAACCAAGTCCCGCCCTACATTTTTTCTTGTTCGAGAAGCCGTTCTACTTGGATAGATATCACAATAATGAAGAAAAGACAATCACAACTTCTGTTTCATGCCGACTGGCTTTCACGCGCGAGTTCTTTAAAATAAATACTCCTGGAACTGTTTTTCAGCGGTGTTGCAACAGCACAAAACATACAGAGTGCAATCGGTTCTTATTGTAGGCCGATTCCCGAATGACTCCTGAGCTGTTTCTAAACACAGAATACAGGAACTTTAAATACATGAGCAACCAGGGTATTTTAAATCCAAACAGTTCTCAAACAATTGACTCTTTCAGTTCTTTATAGTGAATCAAAACATACAGCGCACACCCAGGATAAATCCAAACTATTCATGAACAAATGACTCTTTTGAGCGAGTTCTTTATAGTGAATCAAAACCATACAGCGCACACCCAGGGTAAATCCAAACGATTCATGAACAAATAACTCTTTTGAGTGAGTTCTTTATAGTGAATCAAAACCATACAGCGCACACCCAGGGTCAATCCAAACGATTCATGAACAAATGACTCTTTTGAGCAAGTTTTTTTAGTGAATCAAAACCATACAGCGCACTCCCAGGGTCAATCCAAACGATCCATGAGCAAATGACTCTTTTGAGCGAGTTCTTTATAGTGAATCAAAACTATACAACGCACTCCCTGGGTCAATCGAAATGATTCATGAACAAATTACTCTTTTGAGCGAGTTCTTTTTGGTGAATCAAAAATATAGAGTGACCAATGTAGTCGAGGCGATTCTTTTTAGTGAATCAAAACCATTCAGCACAAGTGTATTCCAAATGATTCACAAACAAATGACTGTGAATGATTTGGTTCTTCATAGTGAATCAAACACATAGAACTTACTCACGAGACTTAAATGAGTATAGCCAATGATTGGTTTAAGATCCTGTAATCAGTGGAATTTTATAAATGTAATGTTACCACATTTTTGTTTGTTTAGTAATATTAAATACAGTTACAGACAATATTTGGATTGCATTTATGCTGCCTCTAAAAAGACTATGAATAGTTGCCGAACAAATGACTACAATCTAAAATGCTGGGTTATTTCAACTCAACTTTGGGTCAAATATGGACAAACCCAGCCATTGGGTTAAACTTTCAAACGACATTTTTAACCAAACATTTGGATTTGTTCATATTTGACCCAAAGTTGGGTTTAAACAACCCAGCATTTTTTAGAGTCTATCTTTAAAAAGTCACCTTTTGCAAGAACTGATTTAAATGGATTGCCTAATTTATTTTGATTCCCACCCCTAACTACAGTATCATGATAGAAATAAAATAGAAAGTAGATACTTGAATGTTACTACACCGGCTGCAATAATACAACCATTGGACATCAAAAGCCAACATTTTAGTTAATAAATTGATTAGTATCTTTTAAGGGGTTGAAAAGTTTCACTCAAGTCTTGATTAGTCTGATTGCCAGTACCGCTGGAAAAGGATCTCTGTTCGGTGATTAATGATCAGTCAGTCCTGAATGCTAACACAGAGACAGGGGAACATTGCTGCTTAAATACACGGCTATTTCAATCAGAGCAACAAGCCGACCTCTGAACCAAGTCTCTTTCTCTCTCTCCTATAGTCATGTGTCAGGGACACGCTCCCCAGACCAGCGCTTCATTACTGGGCTAATGAACATGAGCTGGGGTCACCACAACAAGAGGGTAATAACTCCACTATGAAGCTATTAATCAGAGACTTAATGAAGTATCGTAACCTGAAACTTCAGCTCAGGAGAGCAGACCAGCCAACAGCCAATCACAGGCTTCTCTGGCCTCCCCGCACACCACTGTTTTTATCACTCGTCTGCTGTGCTATCATCACTGTCCTGCAGCAACCTCTGAAGACAGTCTCCATCCCTGCATTTTCTGTTCCTTAACATGCTAATTCTATATCGTAACAGATTCATTTTGATTGGATTAGCTGATTTGTGTAAATGTATGTTAATACGTTTACAAAACTTTACTGTCTTTGGACAACAACCAGTCTGACCTCATGGCAGGGTTAATATTTCTAACTAAAACTAAAATGATTAAAAACATGGCACCCCTTTAGTTTAGGGTCCAATTCTCACTATTCACTAAAGTTGCTTATTAGCATGCATATTACTACGATATTGGCAGTTTATTATAATTATGCATGACCATATTCTACATAACCAATACCTAAACTTAACTATCTTACTAATTATTAAAGGAGGACTCCAGTCAATTTGAACATTTAATTCATTTTTTTGTACATTTGGAGTTCTGTCAGTGCAGACAAAAACAACAAAAATTGATGTTGCCTACACCGCGTTATCCTCTTTTTAAAATTCGCACCCTGGTGACTTCAATGGGGCATGTTCTAAACCTGCCTACCCTAATCTAAAGTGAAAGCTGAAATTAAATAAAATATTAATATTAGTTGAAAAAAATGTGAAATGTTGCATTGGCAATAAACTAAAGACAAAGCACTGAAATTATTAACTGTAAATAAACTAAAACAGAAATAAAAATAAATAGAAATATTTTAAATAAACAAAAAAAAAACCTAATAAAATGATAAAAGCATAAAACAAATTTCCTAAAAACGAATCTCAATTTAATAGGAAAACTAAAAATATAAAAATAAAATTCAAAATATTTGTAAAACCATAATAAAATAAAATAAAATAAATACTAAAAATACACATTGGCAATACTGGATCTTTTTAATTTAATTTAAAACAAATTCGATAAATTAATGTTTCATTGGAATTCATACAAAACAAACACTGAAATGTTAGTTAATTAAGCTTGAGTGAATATAGAAAAATATATCAAGGTAAATATAATTTATATATTAAAGAGATTAAGGCTAAAATGGAGGCATACATAATGTATGACAGTTTCTTGATGGCAAAATCACAAACTTACCTAGATCCAAAGTATATCTTTTTTGAAAGGGTCAAAGAGGTCAAATGCTCAAAACCCAAAATAGTTTGGAATTTGAGCACTGGATGACAATGCCTTGCTATGGGGTAACACTGTAGTCGTTCCAATCCACAAAGTTCAACCCCCCGGACAATGCTGACATAATGTGAACGGGCCTTTAATGATGAATAACATGTCATAGGGCAATCTCAGTTTATAAAACATCAGATGTATTCTTCCCTCATTACTGTAACCACATAAATCCATAGAGACCTTTTGCTCTATAACGAAGCGCAGAGAAATATGACAAGTATTTGAACTCTCTTTAAAGTCATAATCTAAACATGGCAGAGGCGCAAGACGCTGAGAGGAAACTGGATGAAAAGGCTGTATATTCACACCATATGGAGAGCGCAAGTTAAGATCTGTCTATCTTCAACGCATGGATTCTGAAACCACCATCTCAGATTTACTGAAAGCCCACAAACACTATTCGAGCACTGTTCTCCACATGCAAGCTTTCGCTACTGGAATTAGCTCACTTTGTCCTGTACAACTGTTGGCTGTGATCTTATCTGTAGAAGAATTACAATGCGATAAATCCATTTCAGGTTTTAGTTTGTTCAAGGGAAGTTGGGATACATTTCATCCTTTTATTGTGTCCGTCTATGTATTATTTACTTGCAAGAATGTAGCCCCTACCAAACTTGTACACACCGTTAAGACATAGGCTTACTGATTTATTTAGTTTTTGACGGGCAGCATCGGTCGGGCACCCCTCCTCCTCCTTTAGCTCACTACAGCGAGCGAACGCTGGACCAATATTGATCCTTGTCCTGCCTTTTATTTGGTCACTCTCTCTTTTTCTCTTTTACTGTCCTTCGACAAAACCTTTGGGTTCTTGGTTTTGCATGCTGCTTCAGACATGAAAAAAATTTGTTGGGTTCGAACGTTAGAATTTGAGTGATGTATGCCGTAAAGCGGTCGAATTTTGTAGTTCTTTTTGTGCTCGGGTTCCTACCCCAAACCCGAAGTTACATGGTGCCAGTAAAAGAAATACAGACACCGTCAGGCTATGGCAGACCTGTCATTCAACCTATTGTAAGTCGATGTACCATCAAAAGGGTTTTGGAAAAATACTATAAAGATGGAAAAAGTTACATAGTGCTGTTTTAATTAAGATTATTTTAAATTACAAGCTTAGCTTGACGTCTAACAACCCCAAGCTCTGATTAAGGTCATATAGAAAAGTAAAAAAGACAATCCCACAACACCTTCCCGGTTTCACTGGGACTAAGTGCTTCGGATAAAATAATATCAATGGGAATGGTTCAGTATGGGGTAATCCACAAGACTAACCCTGGCACGAGGAACACTCCCTTCTTTGTTGCCCCCTTTTTCTGAGGGCCGAAAGGGAAAAGAGGAAGAAAAAAAGTCGGAGCCATTTGTCAGGGAGCAGATGACTGTGTAACAGACAGTACATTCACTGCCGCCTCCTCCTGAAGCACCACAATCATGTGGTTCTCAGCAAAGCTTATCAGCTCCAGATGCACTCCTCTGTCTTCCACCAGCATCCTTCGCTCTCTACCTCTTTTTTTTTCCCAAACGGCACCCCACGGATTTTGTCACTCTGCGGTTACTGGCACAGGCCTTGTAATACCATATCTCCGTTTCAGAGAACAATGGAGGAGAAGCCAGTGAATGCGAGTAGTTTGATCTCCCTCTTTTACCTTCGGACAAGAGGAAGGAACGGCCGTGTCCCAGTCAATATGAATGAACGGTATTCTTGGCATAGTCAAAAATGGATGAAATGCAATTCTATACTTTATACTTTCATTTGATTTGGTAGAGCACTTATAAAAGTGAATTTGATCCCCCTCAAAATACATAAATCTAACAATTTAGTCAACATGCTCTCAAATTCAACTTGCTCCACAACCTTACGTCAGTCCACTTTAGATTGCATACACTTAAAGGGATATTTCACAAAAAAAACCCTCAAGTTGTCCCAAACCTGTATGAGTTTCTTTTTTTGTGTGGATAGTTCACCCAAAAATTTAAATTCTGTCATATTTTCACCCTCATGTTCTTCCAAACCTGTATGTTAAACTGAAAAGAAGATATTTTGAAGAATGTTGGTAACGTCAACTGTCTGGTTAAATTTTTGGGTGAGCTATCCCATTAATTCCTAAATAAATCCTATAGACCTTCACTGTTGGCCTACAGTTAATGCTACTACATCATTTCAAAATGGTCTGGTCAGTGGATTTCTTAAATTAAGAATTTTAATTAAAACACCTGAAAAAAAATAAAAAAGAAGAAAACAATTCCAAATGAACTTGTCAACCACCATGACCCATCCCCCTATCTACATTAAAGGAGTAGTTCACTTTTAAAAAAAAACGTTTGCTGATAATTTACTCACCCACATGTCATCCAAGATGTCCACGTCATTCTTTCTTCAGTCGAAAAGAAATTAAGGTTTTAGATGAAAACATTCCAGGATTTTTCTCCATATAATGGACTTCAATGGGAACCAAATGGTTCAAGGTCCAAAAGACAGTTTCAGTGCAAACTGTTCAAAGGGATTTAAACGATTCCAGACAATGAGTAAGGGTCTTATCAAGCTAAATGATCGCTCATTTAATAAAAAAAAAAAAAAGTTTAAGTTTTATAAGCTCAAATGCTCACCTTGCTCTGTTCTTTGATGTGTGTTCGTGACTCTCCTGTTCGAACTCGTTTATCAAAATGAACGAATCTTTTTCGTGTCATTTGGTTCATTCAACGAACGAAATGAACAAGTTGACTCTGGAAAAGATTCATTCATTTTGATAAACAGGAGAGTCATGAACGCACATGAACAGTTTGCAGTTTGCACTGAAACTGTCTTTAGGACCTTGAACCGTTTGGTTCCCAGTAAAGTGCATTATACTGTATGTAAAAAAAATCCTGGAATGTTTTCATTAAAAACCTTAATTTCTTTTCGACTGAAGAAAGAATGACATGGACATCTTGGATGGCATGGGGGTGAGTAAATTATCAACAAAAGTTTTTTTTTAAAAGTGAACTACTCCTTTAATGCTTATTTGTGGATGCAAGAGCCGGCAGTAAACCCATAGTGGACTGGAGGTCTCTGCTCTTCCTGTCTCAAAAGCTGTGAGTGGTTTTGAAGCCTTTCTACACTCAGCTTTATGAGCACATGCAACTCCATCCAGCATTATGCAGAGCGGGCATCTCTCCAAGCCTGCGAACACATCTTCCTCTGTGCCAGCGAGCCTCAGGCATCCAGCAGGGGTTCACACAGAGTCATCCTGGGTAAAATATATAAATGATATCAATAAAACACAGGCGATGCAGATGAGGGCTGACAGTATCGGTGAGCAGTTTTTCGGGGTGTGCCCTTGATGTGGCGAGAGGCAGCCCACTTTAGAAGGTCATGTGATGTTACTGGCGAGCAGGGCCTGCTGTGATGATGGGCCCGAAAGAACAGCGGAGAGCAGGGAGCCAAGATCACGCCACACAGAGCCCAAAACAAACCAAAACCACCTCGAATATTACAAAACTGTCTGAACAGGAGTGGCCTTTTGTAACCATCCAAAGCCAGAGAAACTGTGAAATGAAGAAGGATAAAGACAAACAGAAGCTGCGTTTCAAAACCTGGTGTGCTGTCTTCGTGTGCAGCATTTTTAAAGCGTTTTCCAGACAAGATTTAAGATGTACACTACCATTCAAAAGTTTGGGAGAAAAAAAAGAAGAAATTAATACTTTGTTATTTAGCAAGGGCACATTAAATTGATCAAAAGTAACAGTAAACACATTTACAATATTAAAAATTATACTATTAAATAAATGCTCTTCTTTTGATTTATCAAAGAATTCTGAAAAAAATTAAATAGTTCCACAAAAATATTAAGCAGCAACTGCTTTTAACATTGATAATGATAAATGTTTCTTGAGCAGCAAATCAGCTAATCATTTCTGAAGGATCATGTGACACTGAAGACATGGTCAATAAAAAAAATTCAGCTTTAAAATTACAGAAAAAAAAATCAATTTAAAAATTATTTTAATAGAAAACAGTTATTTTAATTTGTAATAATATTTCCCAAAATATTGATCAAAAAAATGGAGTTTTGGTGAGAAACTTATTTAAAAAACATTGAAAAATCGTACTTTTTAAACTTTTTGAATGGTAACGTATATGCAACTCAAGTATGCAACCTACTAATATACCCCATTAAATCCATATTCAAAGACTGCATTGTATGTGTCCAATGTGGAGATGCCAATATCAGAATGATGATAAGCGCAGATGAGCGCAGTGAAAAAATAAGTCCAAAATGTTAGAAAAAGCAGGAGAGATGCTATTCTAAAAATAAAAATCGACAGTATTTTTGAACGAATCTTTTTTCGTGTCATTTGGTTCATTCAACGACTCGGAAAAAGATTTGTTCATTTTGATGAACGAGTTTGAACAGGAGAGTCACGAACGTGCATCACAGAACAGAGCAAGTCGAGCATTCGAGCTGATAAAACTTAAACTTTGTTTTTGTTTTTTTAAATGAGCCATCGTTTAGCTTGATAAGACCCTTATTCATCGTCTGGACTCGTTTAAAGCCCTTTGAACAGTTTGCAGTTTGCACTGAAACTGTCTTTTGGACCTTGAACCATTTGGTTCTCATTGAAGTCCATTATATGGAGAAAATCCTGGAATGTTTTCATCAAAAACCTTCATTTCTTTTTGACTGAAGAAAGAAAGACATGGATATCTTGGATGCCATGGGGGTGAGTAAATTATCAGCAAAAGTTTTTTTAAAAGTGAACTACTCCTTTAAGTAACTTTGCAAGTACGTATCACTCCCAACTTATTCTAACCCAAACCCTAACACATAACAGTCTACTAATACTAATACTAATACTGAGATTTAGTAGATATAACTAGTTGCAATGTTACTTATAGTTAATAAAATAAAACATTGAAATAAAGTGCCTCCCATGTATGTGATGTATTGAGGTACCGCCAATGTAGTATGTTCACTTGTGTTCATCTGTGACGATTAGGATGCTGCTTAAGTAGGCAACGAGGCAGCTCGCTGGGTTTTTGAACAGAGCTAGACTGTGAGAAGAAGTATAAGGAGAGAGAGAGATGTGACATAAAAGAGGTAAAGTTGGAATAGCAAAAAGAGAAACTAAGGGAAAAGTGGGAGCTGGCGGTGCTGGAGGGGGGGTTTCTGAAGTATCCAGCACATGAAAGTTGCGGCTGTGGGTAAATCTGGAAAAACGACTGCAAAACTGCTGAACTCCGCCGTACGGCCTGCCAAGAGTGAGGGAAGCCGCAAAGGGAGAATAGGCGGGGAGAAGAAGAGAGGAGAGGAGCGTGTGGGGGATGAGTATATGGTTCTTGCATGCGTGTACCTCAGAGGGAATAAGATCAGTGTGGTTTGGAAAGGTTAAGCAGCAGAACATGCTCGCACATTAAGAGCCATCAGATTCCCGGTCTAGTGAGAGGGGAGCACCACCGTTTAGAACAGAGCCCAGAGCGAAAAACAATATCTCGGCAAATTGGCCCAACATCTTTCATCCTCAGCCAACGGCAAAATGTTTGGAGATCCTGTGCTTCTCTCTCCATTTCTCTCCTCATGATGAAAAAGGGATGCTTGAACCTCAGGACTCACTGAAGGAAAGCTGTGAAATGCCATTGTGTGTTATTCATCTTGTATTATACTTTCTGTACGTCCCATCTTTCCTGTAGCCACTGAGCTGTAGACTACAGAAGGACAGAGTGAGGAAGGTCGAAGTGAGTCTTGATTTACAAGACACCACAAGAGCACTTTTTACAAATACCATGCATTTTAGTGTCCCGAATACTTTTTTTATTTGCTAAAAAGGGAAAATATATATAAATATATATTTTTAATGTTTCAGGGTGATTTTTTTAAAGGTGCCAAATTAGAAAATTATCTAAAAACTTCTCTTATGATTCCCGTCATACAGACCTTAAATCTCTCAGAATGGCAACAGGAATATTACAGAAATGTCTCTCTATGGAACAATTCTATATAAAAACAATAATGGATTAAAATGGTTTTAAAGTAACCTTCTCCCTTTACACACTTTGGTCAAGAATAATGTATGCAAATTACTGTAAAAATTATCGTGATTTTAATGGTAAAAATGCTAGAGTGAAAAACTGTTCATTGGTTAACAGAAAGTTTCCTACTATGGTAAATAAATGTGATGGTATAGTCATGGTATAATTTACAGTGAAAAAAGTGTAAATTGACATTCCCACACTTTTTTTTCTAATCAATTATGTACATTAGGGTTTATATTACATTTAATGTTGTTAAATTAATGTTTATTGCATTTTTTAAATTTCAACATGTTACCATGATGGTGTTTAATGTTTGTGTGTGAATGACACTGTGCAGCTTCTATATATTAGTATTAACTTTTTGTGGAAGAGCTGCTTATGACGAGCTTTGATTGCTCATTTGACTCTCATTACTGCTGTGTTTGTTGGCCGTCAGTATATTACAATGGAATAAAACAGATATTAATACTTCAAAAGGTCAGTAAATTAACATTATATCAGATAATGAAAAACGCTGTATTGCTGTAAAATTATATACAGTTAAAAGTCTGTAAAAACTAAAATGTTGCTACCGTATTTTACAGGAAAATTCTGGTAACCACAGCTGCCAGGTTTTTTTTTTTCCATGTAAATTTAATTTTTTTTTTAAGTGCAGTTTTGTGTCTGTCCTTGTTTTGTTCAACTGGTCGAGGTTATATGGGATTAGAAAGTAATTAGTCATAAGGCAATACTTTTAAGAGAGAGTAATTAGTACAGTAATCTATTTACACTGTTGAAGCTGTAATTAGTAGCTAATTTACTTTTTTAACTTTCAATTATATGAAATTATATAAAGTCAATGAGAAAAAAATGACTATTTTTATTTATGAACATGTGTTAATTTGGCATGTCTGAGTATGCTTGGGTTGTAAGTGTGAGTAAACGAACATGTATGTGTGTGAGAGGTGCTGGGCATTGGAAAAGCGGCACATGCGCGAGCAGTCCATGTGGGTGGGCAAACATATGCGGCTGTTAGGATTAGGAAGTGGTAAGCCACATCTTTTTATTACAGAAATGTCTCTCTAATATCTCTCCCTCGCACCAGGCTGTCGCCTCCCAGACTTGCTTACTTGGTCGTCTCACTGAAAAGCCTCCCAACCCAGAGTCTTTTATAATTAGCGTCAAAACCGACACCAGATATGTTTTATACACAAACCTCAGGATTTTTTTGGGCTGACCCAAGCGGACACACACCGTAATAAGGTGCTCTGTTCCGTTGCGGTACTCCAAGGCCAGCGTGCACCTTTAATTAAATATCACCTTACCCTCATTTAAATCCATGTCGTCATCTGAAGTGGCACGCTCCATTACACCCCCCTTTTATTGAAGCTACCACTTCCTTTATCATGGCTTTCCAATTAGGTTGTTTTGGTATACATTTATTGTGTATTTACTAGTGAGCTGCTTACAGCACAGTATGCACAACCTGCTGCCTACAATATTTTTTAAATAGTATGCAATATATAGCACACACTGTGTAATAATAAACATAACGATTCATATATTTTTAACTCAGTGAATAATTAAATATAAAATAAAGAATTATTTTTCCATTTGAATAAGAATTTGTGCAAAATGTCTTAACTTTGTATAACACAATTTAATTTTTTTTTTAAAAAGGTGTTATTAATATCTCTGTTCACTTGATATACTTTGTGAATCAAGTCAAAGTGCACATATTGCAAATTCTGAAAAATGCAAGAGGTCATTCCAAGGGGTCTAGCTGTTGTCCCAATTTAATTCTATGACATCTTTAAATATAAATAGTAGGCTTGTAGTCAAGACCGTCTAAACCGAGACCAAGACAAGACCAAGACCAAGTCGAGACCAAGACCAAGATAGCCCAGGTCGAGACCAAGACCAAGATAGACCAAGTCGAGACCAAGACCAAGACCAAGTCGAGTCCAAGACCAAGACAAACCAAGTTGAGACCAAGACAGACCAAGACCAAGACAGACCAAGACCAAGACAGACCAAGTCAAGACCAAGCCGAGACCAAGACAAAGACCAAGTCAAGACCAAGACCAAGACAGACCAAGTCGAGGCCAAGACCGAGACCAAATCGAGACCAAGACCAAGTCGAGACCAAGACAGACCAAGACCAAGACAGACCAAGTCGAGACCAAGACAGACCAGGTT
Organism: Pimephales promelas; assembly: GCF_016745375.1. Next base: position 3,363,992 of record NW_024121233.1, read on the forward strand.
AAGACCAAGACCAAGACAGACCAAGTCGAGACCAAGACAGACCAAGTCAAGACCAAGACCAAGACAGACCAAGTCGAGACCAAGACAGACCAAGTCGAGACCAAGACCGGAGAGGAAAAACAGACTAATGTTGTTGAAGCTAAGCAATAACTTGTAATTTTGTAACAAAATAATTTTGTTTTGCATTGCCTGCCTATCTCTGCCAATTGTGAAGTCTCCAAAGAATACATTCTGCAACTTTTAAATACATAACTATATTTTCAAAAACGAAATTATAAGCTTAAGTGCAGCATCACACACACACACACACACACACACACACACACTCACACACCGTTGGCGGTGGGCTCAAAGTCATCACTTGTGCAGTTACACAAAATCTCCTGAATGAAGTTAAAAAAAAACATCATGTCACTGATATGTGTTTTACTAAATATTAATACATCAGTAACTGGACATGATATGTGTTTTTTTAAATTGAATGATCAAAGTGCTAATTGCCGCTGCGATCATTGTCTTGTGTGGCTCAGCACACCACAATGTCTTCATTTGGACCCGCGCTTCAATCCGTTGCGGATATCGTTGTGGATATTGTACTATTGTATTGCGAAATCCCTTGACCACTATGTCGGTCTGAGACAGCGAGACCTAGACAAGACCAAGACCAAAGACCGCCAAGACCGTGACAAGACCATTTTCTCACCCTCATGTTTCCAAACCTTTATGATTTCTATCTGAGGAATATAAACAAGATATTTTTAGAAATTAGCTTTTTTATATAAGTCAATAGTCACCAAAACTGTTTAGAGTTCTGTGGAAGCAAGAAAGTCATACCGATTTGGAACGACTTGATAGCGAGTAAATGATCACAGAATTTCCTTTTGTTGGGTGAACTATCCTTTTAACACTCTCCGGCACTCCTTTAATATTCTGTGTGACATGATTTTCGGAGGGTAAGAGTGTAAAGTCATGCTGTGTTAAGGGTTTTCACCTGGCAGTGGTAGATGTACTCTGGTGTGGTCTTCTTGAATTTCATATTCCACACCAAAGCCACACCGTCTGGCTCATGAGGAGCGTCTTCATTGTTGTTGTAGGAGGCCACCAAGAGCTCAGGGTACTGGAAATATGGAAAGATGAAGAGAAGATAGTGAGGGCAGGAGAAAGATAGAACAGAGAAGAGGATGAGAATGATAAAGCTGACTGAGAGACAGAGTGAGGGAAGATTCCCCCTTTTAAATGAACAGGTGTTGACATCCAGGGAGAGGTCAGAGAGGGAGGTCAGTCTACCTGAGGGGACCAGTCCAGACAGGTGATGACCCGATGCTTTGACCAGTGCTCATCATAGAACAGACGATTGAGAGAGAGACTGGAGCCGCCCTGCAGATCTCTGAGACGGGGAGAAACTGATAACATGAGCTCTGGGCTTTTAAAACATACTTATCCATATATATATATATATATATATACATATATAAATATTAACTAAAGCAAAAACGATATATATATATATATATATATATATATATACACTTTATCATATATAAATGTTTATGTGGTGTATCAAAATACTTTAAAATGATACAAAAAATCTAAAAATATATTATTGTATTATCTATTAATATAAGAAAGTACATAAATGTAAAATGTAAAAAGAAAAAAAATCATAAAAAACAGTGTTTGTATTACGCATACAGAAGAGCAAAATGAAAGCTTGTTAATAGATGACATACTTGCGCAAGAATTTCTTTGAAGAACAATGTACACACACACACACACACACTTACTGAGGACATACTAGAGTCTTCTGTTTTCATATTAGCCTAATTATAAATACTACTGACTAGCACAAACGCAACCAAATTTAGCTATTTTTATCTCATTTAGCTGAAAAAAAGGTTGAAAATTGTTTTAATATAACCCTAAATAAAACCAAATGTTTAATATAACAATAAAATAGAATAATATAATCTAAAAGTATTTTTATTCAAAAATAAACATAAATAATAGATCAAATACCCAGAAATCATGTTTTGTTGTCACTCAGCACATTCTCACCCCTCTTTATCCTCCAGGTCTCGTCCGCTGTAGTCGAAGAAGACGTTGGAGTCCTCAGCTAAAGCTCTCTCCATCACACGGATGCTGCGGTCAAAGAAGATGAGGAACTCCTCCGAGTGCAGAACCTGCTGTTTCTCTTCCTCCGTCAGCTCCCGCGGGTGGCCTGATACACACGCCAGACAAAACACAACAAAACTAAGACGTAAACACAGCTGCAGAGTAAATAAATACAGAACAGGCCATATGTTTTAATACACAAACACACAAAAGCACATGTCACAACCGCAGCGATGGCCTACTTGTTTATACCTACTACTTACATACAATAACACTAACAAACGGATCTAACCACAGACAAAATCAACGCCGTACAGCATAACGATGATGAGCAGTAACTGTACAAACTGAACCTAAACAAACTCGCCCGCATTCTCCTTCCTGACTCCCAACAAGCTTTCAAGGTAGTTAAGTCAATTAGAAGGGAGATATGGGCATAAAAAAACAACAAACAAACAACTAAATGAATAAGCAAATACACACGGCTCTTAGTTCATCTCTCCATAATGACAACACGCCCAGTTTTTCTCCTCCTTTTTTGATGTTATTGCGTTTCTCTATTTTCTCCCAGACTATTAGGGGCCCGTTCCTTTGATCCAAGCCCACTTGATTTGCGTGCCTTTTTTGATGACTCATAAGGAAGACAAAAGCGTGATCAAAGTCAGCGTGGAGTCAAAGCCCTCGTGTGCTTTCACAGTCTGCCTCTGTCCAGCCTCCCTCTAGTTATTTACCCTGTACACTTGCACAAAGAATGCACTCTCCACTCGCTTTGAAGTCCACTTGCTGGGGTCTAGTGACATTAAAGTTCGATCAGGCCTGACCCAGAATGCCGCGGCCCGATAAGCCCAGCCCCCAGACAGTGAGAATGCCATCTGATACGGCTGCGGGGTCACACGCGAGTGGCCACTCAACGCTCTGCTGATCCTGTTTGGTGACTTTGGGAATTTGACGTGTGGGAGGCCCAAACAACGACTAGTTAAATCAGCACAGGTAGGAACAAAAGTGATTTGTACAGTAGTGGAACTGTTTCAATCATAGTTTTAAAGAGGACCTGTTAAAAAAAAGGGTTTTACTTAGGGATCATGCACCGATATGAAAATTTTGGCCGATACCGATAACTGATAATTCTTTAATAATTCGGTTATATATTTTATATATACATTTATTTTCCTTTTTGAAGTGATTTCAGTCATATTACAAGCAATTCAAAAGCAGAATGGCGAACAGTGTGCATCTGAAGCGTCTCAGCTTAAAGGGATGGTTCACTTTGAAATAGATTTTTGATATATTTTAGCTTGCCTCAAGTGTATCCAAGATGTAGGTGTCTTTGTTTCCACAGTATTTTCAATTTTGATATTTTTCGGTCAAACCGTTCGTGTCTGTCAGTCATATAATGGAAGCCTATGGGGTCCACCTCAAAGAGCATGCACAGAGAAGTCAAAATTAAACATGATTTAATGACTTGTAAATGTAAGTACACATTGATGGCCTAAGACACGAAACGAGCGGTTTGTGTGAGAAAACGAACAGTATTTATATCGTTTTTACCGTTGTAACCACAAAATAACCACACCGTTTGACCTAAAAATATCAAAATTGAAAATACTGTTGAAACAAAGACACCTAAATCTTGGATACACTTGAGGCAAGCTAAAACATATCAAAAATGTATTTCAAAGTGAACTATCCCTTTAAGGAAATACACAATTATGTTAAAAAAAATTGCATATATCGTCCGATACCGATATGGTGGCCGATATATCGTACGTTCCTAGTTTAATGCTTGAATGTTCAAAAGAACACATTATTTTTCACATATTTTTCATTTTTGCAGCTCCTCTCTTCCCAGTTTGTCAGTAACGATCTGTGGTGTGTTTCCCGAAAGCATCGTTAGCCAACTATGGTCGCAAGAGTTTCTAAATTGCATGACGTGGTCTTAAATCCTTATCTTGAGCAAAATAAGCAAGCTGACATTCAATACAATCTATATATTTTATTTAGAATGCTTTCAAATGTCATTTACCTCTTTTAGTTGGTCAGGCTATTTAAATCACCATTTTCGAAGAGTGCGCATGTGCGAACGTGCTCTACGATGTAAGGACGAGCCTATGATTAAATCTGGAAATAAAGCAAAATAACTGAGAAAAATTTGAAATATTCCTCAGATGCCATGTTCGTAATTCATAGCAAAACATCTAGCATTAAAACAGTGACGGTGATATAGAGAGTGACACTTATGTACTCTTTTTTTAAGGACTTTGTTCTTTGCAACTTTGCAGAACTTTTTCATGCTCAAACAGCAACATTACACACTAAAGAAGTTGAAAATGTAAAAAAGTATGATATGTATTCTTTAAATGACCTTTTTGGGAATCTTTGTCACTGAAAATAAGTTGAAAATCATACATACTGTAATTGTAAGATACACACATTACTTCACTGGCGGAAGGTTTACATAGAATGGCTTACAGTGCAAGCTGTAAATCACATGGCAAATTATTAGAGGTGCTACGTCATGTTAATAAACCCCTCAATGTCATGTCACTCCACCCATGGCTCATTAACTGCTAACAGGATGCATTTCCCTTTGAAACATCAAACGAAGGCCACAATAAAATTCCAGCTATGCCAACACAGAAGGAATTGCCCTTGTGGAACAGCCACACTGAATGTCATTTTAGTCAGTCTGGGTAATTTATCTACAAATCTGTTATGGTTTCTATTGGCACTTATGGAACATGTGTGCAGAACATGCGTCTCAACGCCAGCATTTGCTGTAAAGAGACGTCTCTCTCGTGGAGTCTGAACTGAGCAGATGTTGTTCAGTATAACATCCGACATACAGAAGTCAAACGTGCTAAATTTGTGCCAGGTGGAGGCTGTTGGTTTAGGGAACACACACACCTTTACTATCTAAATAAGGGCACACCACTTTTTTTTGGATTTATTTGTTTGTTTTGTTTTACATACATTTGTTAAAACAGGCTAACCTAAAAACTTAAAGAATAAGTTCTGGATTTAATTTAATATTGTTTTTATTCTATTCTAATCTAATCTAATCTAATCTAATATAATAGAATATAATATCGGATTAATCGCATCTAAAATAAAAGTTTGTGTTTACATAAAATAAAATAAAATATATGTGTGTGCAGTGTATAATAATTATGTTGTATATATAAATACATATGCATGCATGTATATATTTAATAATTATTTGCACGTAAATACTGTATATATATATATATATATATTTTATATATGAATAGCACATTTTATTAAATATATACATGCATGTATGTGTATTTATGTATACAAAATAATTATACACAGCACACACACAAATATTTTATGTAAACACAAACTTTTATTTTGGATGCGATTAATCGCAATTAATCTGTGCACAGCCCTAAATATAATATAATATAATATAATATAATATAATATAATATAATATAATATAATATAATATAATATAATATAATATAATATAATATAATATAATATAATATAATATAATATAATATAAGTAACACTTTAATAAGGTTTCATTAGTTAACATTAGTTAACGAACTAAGAATAAACAATACTTCAACAGCATTTATTAATGTTACCTCATTTACTCATTCATTACAAAAATCAATAGTTGTATTTGTTAACATTAGTTAATGCACTGTGAACTAACATGAACATGAGCATTTTTATCAACTAACATTAACAAAGATTAACAAAGACTGAACAAATGTACTGCTCACTGTTAGTTCATGTTAGTTAATATTAACCAATGTTAAAAAAGAGACCTTATCGTAAAGTGTTACCAGTTGTAATAGCTTTATTAATATGAATAAAACACTTAGTTTAAAGGTATAAAATTATGATTACAAATTTGAACCCTAGGTCTAAAAGAAAACGTTTTACAAACTTAAAAAAGGTGATTAAAATATGGTTCATGTAATCTCCGTAATTGTGTTCTCACTCACTTTCCTAACAAGCGTGACTGACGAACAACAAGCAGAATCTGCTCACCTTCAGCAGAAATGAAAATGAAATGAAAACACACTGCGTTAGACCCAAATATGTGAAACTCGTCCAGCTGAGGCAGAGTAAGAGGGATCAATCCAACTCGAGTTTGGAGCAGGCATTGTGAAACCTGGAGTGTGAAAGCACCAGCCAACACTCTTACCTTCTTTTGTTTCCTTGCTTTCTTCCTCTTCCTGCAGGTCAGTGTCTGGGCCAGCTTTCGCTTCTGTGACCTCTTCATCCTCCTCTTCATCTTCTGAAAAGACACACACAAAAGGTCACGTTCAGTTTCTGTTCATGACACCTGCCAGAACTCCACTGTGTGACCCACCCTGAGACCCATAATAATAGCTTACAGATCTTCTGATATACTGACTCCATAGACTTCCACTCATTTTACACACAATCAGACTCTTTACTAATCAGACGCGCACTCAACTCAACGGCTTGTTTTGGATCAACACGGCCTGATGTTTTTTCGGTTCGGTGGGGATTTGCACAGCTGCTTTTTCACAACCGTGAGCTCCAGAGAAACAACACAGTCAGTTAAAAAGACACTTCCCTCAGGTCCCTAAGAACATGTGTGCTACACGTGTGTGCGTTGACTTCATGAATCCAGAGGTCCTCTCATGGAAAGGCACAGATACCCCACAGGAAGGGGAGCTGGTGAGTGGCGTGGCCTCTTTCTGCACTCGATCAACCCCCCAAAACCCCCCGAACGCCTGCCCCGGGGCCCCCAGGCCCTGAAGTCTCACCCCTTAATTAACCTAGTCACCCCAGTCAAAGACCCCGGCCTAGTGCTACCCGCTCTCAGCCACCTGCTACGCCGTCCGTACCCCTCCTCGGCCCTGAAGTGCTGGCCATGTGTTCCTAACCTTGCCCCATGCCTACAGATGGCGAGAAGGATGACGCTTAACACCCTCAGAGGCACCTGTAGATGGGGCACACACACAGTCACGCTAGCATACACACAGAGCTCTGTGGGATTGTTTTCTTGTTGAACCCCAGTGGCAGAGGTTAATTATCCGAGGTCGGGCTGACAGTGGGTGCCCAGTCCGCAGAAGGAAGTGATCCCATCATGCCAGACGTGTTGCTGCTGACTCTCAACACCAGTGTATTTGTGTTCACACCCGTTAGGGAGGAGGCAAGGGCCTGGAGGCGCGCTCAACAATGATTTAAGCATTGCAAGAATGCAGTTGCTAACATTGTAGTGAATTATGCTGTAGTATGACAGATTTGCCGCCTTATTGGTGTTTAATCTCAAACAATAATGTTTTTTTTTTTTTCGTATATTTATTTTTAACCAATGGGTTCTGGAAGAAAAAAAAAGAAACAAAAAAAAAACAAAACAAATTGTAGCGAAAGCTAGCAATAATGCAGACTACCATTTAAAAGTAAATTGTTAAAAAAGCAGCACAACTGTTTTTAACACTGATAATATCATATTAGAAAGATTTGTGAAGGATCATGTGATCAAGATTTTAAAATATATTAAAATAGAAAACAGCTACTTTAAATTGCAACAATATTTCAAAATACTGTATTTCTAAATAGATTTTTACAAAATTAGCTAATATTAACTAAGCATGCTGTAGCGTTAGGACATTGCTTTTTAATAAGAAAATATAATTTTTAAAAAACTTAATTGATCCTCCACTAAAGTTTCTAATGAAAATACCTTATTCTGTAAGTGACTCTGCAACATTATTGCAGTATTATTGGACAATTTCTGTAAAACTGTGTTTAAAACTATCCAAACACAAAGATTGTCGATAGGCTTACATAAGAAAAAGCATCAATGACAAGAGTTGTTAATTGGTCAGTAACGTTCCAAACCTTTATGACTTACTTTCATATGGAACATGAAAGAAGATATAATGGTGGTAATCAAACAGTTTTGTTTTCCATCGACTTCCATTGTATTTTTTGTCCTTAAACTGTAAATAAAAAGTGTTTTACAAGAAAACACAATATCAGACTTTCTATTTCAAACTTTCATGTTTAATTCAATGTTTTAATTGCTTTCTTTGATATTAGTGGTTCCAATTTCCAAGGATCGGCAGGCCAAACCGTGAGTCGTAGAGACTTAAAACTTTGAGGGATGGTTCGACTGTCACACAAAATGTTCGGATATTTTGGATTTTTCGAAAAACCTACTTTTGCGAACTAGTCCTAGGTTTTTTTACCCAATCGGAACCAAACCATTGCAGAAAGAATCTATAGAGTCTAATTGTAAACGTAAAGGCCTTGAACCCCATCAATTGCTGCTTGCAGCTATATATTTTCTAAAGTGAATCCAACACCAATTTTTGTTTTTCAGTCAATAGGAACAGTAGCATCTGATTGCAGTACACAAGATCCAGGGGGCGGAGTTGGGTCCAGACCTGAGGGGTGGAGTTGGGTAGGTTTAGGGGTGGGTTTAGGGATCCAGGGGTGGAGTTGGGTAGGTTTAGGGATCCAGGGGTGGAGTTGGGTAGGTTTTGGGGTGGGTTTAGAGATCAGGGGGTGGAGCTGGGTAGGTTTAGGGGTGGGTTTAGGGATCAGGGGTGGAGCTGGGTAGGTTTGGGGGTGGGTTTAGGGATCAGAGGGTGGAGCTGGGTAGGTTTAGGTATATCTAAGGTGGGAGGAGTTGGATCTGGATCCGACTCCTCCCCGTGCATTTCATGTTCTGCAGTGAGGACCATCTCAATAGGAACGAAAACTGTTTGGTAACCAAAATATCTTCTTTTATATTCTGCATACAGGTTTTGAATGACATAAGTGTGAGTAAATTCTGACAAAATTTTTGGGTGGACTATCCCTTTAAAGAGAAGCCACTTCAAGAATCTGTTCTTCATTTGCGTCAAATTAAATATTGCATCTACCTTGACTAGGTGCACACTAAACGTTCATTCCCTCTTAATACATAAGCATTTGCTTTGAATACAATGTGCATAGAATATAAAATGTATGTTGAATTCATAATAATTGAATGCTTTGCGTTAATACAGTATGCATTGTGATTTAAATCCATAGCATATGAGTATAAGCACTGAGACAATTGATTCCCCAGAGGTTGAATGTGTATCACTGATGTGAGCCGAGTCTGGCCAGGAGCAAGTGTGGTTTAGCTGCTGAATACAACTGAGCTTCTGAGCCAGAGACCAGCGGGGAAGAGAGGAGTCCTTAGACCCAGACAGGCAGCCAGCCAGCCCAGGCCGACCACAACAACATGGCCTACTCTGGCCTTCTTTATCTTTCTCCCTCTCTCATCTGTTTTTGCCCTGTGAGGAAGAAAGAGCCCTGCCATTCATTTTGAGTCTGCTCCTTCCCTCTGGGGCCTGACAGAAAATAGCACAGGCAGAGAACGGGACACCTCTTGCATACCAGAAGACCCACATGCTAGACAGACTATGTCAGAAGGGTTTGGATCAGGATATCCAAGTGTGGAGCGGGACGTGACCTGATATAACCAGGGCTAGAGGAAAGTCATTCACAAGAAGCCACCAGAAGTGTTGACCACACAGACGGAGGACAAAGAAACAACAGTCCTGATTCATGGTTGTGGTCCAAAGGTTTGCAAACAATGTTCAAGAGGCTCGCACTATATCAGCAGATCCCTGTGGCTTCTTGCCTAAAAGCATGTTTTCGTGACACCCCATATCGCTCTGCAAAACATCGACACCGTGGGCCAAATCCCAGGGAACTTTCAAACCAATTTGTAAATTAAATTATGCCCTTAAATCCATTTTTAATGCATCAGACCTTCCCGTCCACGTCAAAATGTTTATTTGCGCTTCCCATGAGGTGACGGCAACCCACATGGCATCAAGGGATCGGTTGGAAGGATTGAAAGCGATGGAGAGAAGGACAAACGAGACAGCTTTAACACACTCTACCCTGGTGCTTAATACGGGTTTACTCAGTGGGAAGGAACATTAGGAACCATCTCCCCTGTTCAACAGGTTGATGAAACTCTGGACGTGCCGTGCAAGGTAATAACATCCCCCTCTATCTTACCAGCCTTCAATCTCCTCTCAGTTCCCTCAAGCTGCTCAGAGCAATTCAAATCCATCGCTTGTCAAGCTGCTAGTTGTAATGACCATCACAGCAGCTGCGTCTATCAAAACAGGACTTCCATCCTTAAAGCCACAAGCTTATCTCAGGGTGTAGGACTCGAGACATCCCAGCTAATTAACTGCTTAATTAGGCACCAGAAATCGCTATTTGTGCAACAGTTGGGTGCAGGGTGTTCGAAAGATTAGTTCTACATATTAGAGTCGCAATGGAAACGCAAAAAAAGGTTTGATTCGTTGTAGAGGGTGCGAGAGCGAATGCCTCTGAATGTGGTAAAGAGGATCTTAGCGCTTCCCGCTGCTAAGACGCTGCACGCGATATACCAGATGCAAATGGTTCACAGATGGACGTGGTCTTGGAGACATCAGTGTTAGAGGAGAGTTACGGTACACTTCCATTCAGTTTTCATGATGGTAAAGCATCTTAAACTGGGTTGATTTGAGATCAGGGATTCTCCTAGGCTAAGGGATGTAGAATATGGTCATGCAGAATAAGGCATTCATATGTGCTTAAGTATAAACAGCGAATATCCTAGACATATGCATCCTAAGCAACTAGTTTATAGTGAGAATTGGACCCAAAAGAGTTACCAGTAAACTGTCGACATAGTCAAATTAATTAACCAGAATTAATTTTGTGATTCCAGAAGTTAAAAAAAATACATGTTCAGATTTAATTTTATTTCAAAGATAAATAATTAAAAGGATTATTAACATGAAATATTCATTCAATATATCAATAATTAGTTATAATATAAATTAATTATATGTTGTATTATTATTATATAACAATATGAATTATATTGATAATAACGTAAATATAATATCATGTGGCCTCTTTAAAGGTTTGCTGAGAACAACTGTCCTAGACTTGAAGAGAAACATTTACATTTCAATATAATATATATCTGTAGCACTTTTAATACATTTCTGAAATAAGTCAAATAATAAATAAAACAATCGTCAATTAGGTTTTGTTAAGAAAGCAGAATTACAGTAATGTCAAATCGGATTAAATATGCAAATATATATTTTATATGAATAAAGTTAATAATCTAATATGAATTAGTGTTAACAGTCTTTAAAATATAATTACATAAAAGCCCATTATCGACTAGTCGACCCTCATTGTCACCTCTATAAAAGGCACGTGGCATGGTATAAAGGAGTATAGTGGTGAAAAAATGCCGCCAAAAGCAGTAAAAGATGCCATCGATTAAACAGAAGAAGGATGCGCCTCAGTCTTTCATCCAGCATTTTATTGGACCAAGCTGCACAGCTCCAGGCCTCTGGATTGGGATATGGAGATGATTAGACAATCAAAAAATCCCCTCATCTGACAAGTGGGGATTTTTTTTTTCTGTCTGTGAGAAGGCAGAGGGTGTTTGTTTTCCTCAAGGCCTCTGAAACACAGAGAGAAATTGAACTGAAGGGCCAAGGGTATTTCCATATGGGGCATGAGACAAGGAAGGGAGGACACCCCTGCCCACCATACTGACTGACAGACACGCTACATATATCAGACACACTTTCAGGCCTACATTCATGCAAGTGTCGTCCTCTTTTAAGAAGCACCGCATACAGACATACTGAACTAAGGCTTCAGAAGTTGGGTGTCGAGCAGCCTGCAGACCACAACTGAGGCAAAGCACTGAGGAGGCGGCAACAGGAACATGAAAGAGGACTGTAATGTGGAACTGGCACGGCAAACTTCACATGAGACAATCACTATCTATCTATCGCACCTCTGTATGGCACAAAAACATCCTCAAAATCACATTCTACACACTAATCGCCCTCAGACAGAGCAGATGCCATATAGACTTTGACACAAATTAGTTTTAAGCCAGTTTGCTTGTCTTAGCTGGTATGAAGTCGACATTAACCGAAGTTGTGATAGTCTTTTTTCCCGAGTGAAATGGCTATTCGAACAAGAACAAATGTAGGGCGGAACCTGATTTTGTACATGGATTGATCGGATGGTTGTGGTTTGCTATTGGTCGATCGGATGTGAGTGACAGTTTGCCCCGCCCTCACGACAGAAAACACATCATCAGAGAAGAGAACGTCGCTGCGAGAGGAAGAGAAAGTTACTTTGATTAAAGGGGTCATGAACTGGCTTTTTAAACGTTATTATACTGTTGTCTGAGGTCAACTTATGACGTTCGCTTGGTTTTTACATTCAAAAATATCAAAATGAAAAAGTAATAGGCTATTTTCTACCCTAGTTTTGAGCCTAGCTCAAAAACGCTCGGTTTTTATGGGCGTCTCGCACTGAAGACTTGGACGTAAACGCCCACTGCTGTGAGTGGATAACAGTTTTGCATATTATAATGAGTTTCAACTCACTCGTCAGTTCACGTAGGGGAAATTGTTTTGAAAACGTCCAATGTTGTAAAATGGCGACCGAAATGATTCGCCCATACATGTTCGACCCAGAGTCCGTGTGTTGCACAATTCCTGTCAGATCCAATATAGACGGCACGAAAATATTTTAATCTTTTCAAAATTACACTTTTGTCTATGCCTGGTGCTAGCAATGCAGAACGGTTAAAATACAAAACTGTTAAAAATGCCATATGCATACACATAATGCAAATGTAACCAATTCAAACTACAATGCAAATATTAAAATAGTAACAGGAAAATAAGTCGCATCAAACTAGACTGAGACACGATGATAGATTCCGCACACGCTGCAGTCTGCAAACTGTGACCTATCCAGCCAACAAAAGCTCTTCTCTTTCCTTTTCCCGTCTCTCTCACTCAGACACACACACACACACACACAAAGAGTGTCACACTGTCTTCTGAAATCAGATGGAAAAAGCTGTGGAGAGAGTACTTGTACTCCTGGCTACTTGCTCATCAAACACACAGAGCACAGGCCAGAGTGGAGTCAGGTCCTTGAGCCGACACTCTTCTCGGCCTCCTGCAGATGTGTGTGTGAAAGCCCATGGCAGTGGAGACTGCGTTTGCATTTAATAACTATAAACCACATGGATGCCTGACAAACCAGCCATGCCGTTTCTGCCCCTGCAGCTACAATTAAGAAAGAAAAAATCAAATTATTATAGTCCAAATAAATTTGCAAATGTAAAATCATACCATCTCTCACCCCAAGCATAGACCCGTTATAATAATTTGAAAATATTACACACACGCACACATGCACGCACACAAAAATAAATTAATACTTTTATTCAGCAAGGACACATTAAGTGGATCAAAAGTGACAGTAAAGACACTTAAAATGTTACAAAAGATTTATATTTGAAATAAGTGAACTCTCTATTCAACAAAGAATCATGCTTTCAACATTGATAATAATAATAATAAATGTTTCTTAAGCAGCCAATTAGCATATTAGAATGATTTCTGAATAATCATGTGACACTGAAGTCTGGATGGTCTGGAGTAATGATGCTAAAAATTCATTTACATTTTAAACATTTATTACAATAGAAAACATACAGTAAATTGTAATAATATTTCACAACATTACTGTTTATTTAATTCTGTCTTGGTGAGCGACAATTATTACCGACCGCAAACTTTTGAATTTGACTTGTACTATAAACATTGGACTGCTTATTTTACTTTTCTGAACCACATTAATAATTGTTACACTATACTATCATTTATACCCAATTTACAGTTTACCATAATATATTTATGTGCTAAATTTCTGCTTGCACAGCTAATTAGTGGCATATCATTGGCTCTGCCAGATGAAAGACTATAAAGTTGAATCTAAAATAATAGTATGACTCAAACTTCAGCGAGAGGTAGATGAATGAATCAAAAGCACAATGACAAATGGTGGAGAACATCATCATCAAACCATACACATAAATCATAGCAAGCCTTATCTTTCTTCTCCTCTTCTGAGGATCTTCAAAGTTTGCTGTTGTGGCAAATAACGCTTTGACTCTTTACTGGAAAAGCAACTTCACATTTGGGCATGGCCTTTTGTTGGCCCTCCTCACCATTGTCGTTTGTCATCATTATGACATCATTATGACAACGGCTGAGATTGATCATGAAGTGCTTTTGAGAGTACCGCTATCTCGAAGCCCAAGGCCGCGCGGATCCGACCTGCCTTCCCCTCGGAGACTGAGACGCACTCTGGGGTCTGGAAATGTTCAGAGTCGGGAGAGATAAAGAAAGCCAAAACTTTGAACAGATATCTGCTCAGAAGCGCTGCTAACGTGAACAGGAAATCTTTTAGATTTGAGATTTGGACTGAATATTTTAAGTGTGTGTGTGGGGAAGTTATCAGCTTCTTACAGTTCTCATTGTATTTGACTATTTTACAGTAATTCCCACTATTTAAATGGACTTCCATTTGATAATGTGTAAACATTTATATAGTTCATTTGAATTTATACTCAGGTGCAACTTTCGTCATCATAAACTCTTAGTCCATTTCTACAGTTGTTTAGACACAATCTTTTCAGGAGTAAACAAACTTTGACATTGGCTTGAGAAATCTTAATATTAAGAGAGAGTTAGTTAGTTAGTTAGTTAGTTAGTTTAAAAATTTGAAGGTTTTAAGTCGGTCAGGCAAATCGTTTTTTTTTTTTTATTTAGAGGTCAAATGCAAAGACGGAAATTTTTTGATTTATATTGTCATCAGCGTTGCCGTTGATGTAAATCAAATTTGCCAAATTTGGCCTCTAAATAAAGGTTTTTTTTTGTAAGAAATCTTTTTATGTTATGTGTGGCTTGTTGAACTTTGATAAAATTAATTAAGACAAAACCATTATTATTTTTTTAAAGTCTAAATTATTAAATTATTATTTAAAGTCTAAATTATGTCTAATTATATTCTACTTGATTTTTTTGGCAGTCATGTAATAGTAAAACTACGGGCTACTACAGTACATATTTTAGATTCAACTATTGTCATTTTCAAACAGTTATTACCACATAGCATTATGAATCAAAATGAGAAAATATTAACTAGGAAATATACTCTGATATCTAATCAGAATAGAACATGATACTTAGCTCATTGTAGCTCAAACTAGTTCCAACAATAAGAAACTAGATACTGTTTCAGGCTTCCATTAACCATCCGACCAAACTAAACCAACTAGTTTGGCTGTTGTTGATTACCTACTTTGGTATTTGTTTAACACACACACACATGCACACACACACACATGTCTGGTTTACTATCTTTGTGAGGACTCTCCATAGACATAATGATTTTTATACTGTACAAACTGTATATTTTATCCCCTTGCACTAACCCAACTCGTGACAGGAAACATTCTGCATTTTTTTTAAATAAAACATTCTGTATGATTTATAAGCATGTTTATCTATGGGGACCTCAATTTAGTGACACAAGTCACCATGAGTCTGTGTGCATTAAGGTTTAAGTCCCCACCGGGATAGAAAACCATGTACACACACATGCGCACACACACACACTCAGACAGATTATATTTCTTTTATTCAACCTATAAGTCACAATAATTGTCCACTGAAACAATGCTGTAATTTTTATTTAGCTCTATTACCCCCCAAAACCTCCAGGTATTTTAGTTTGCCTAAATATCCCTGGCAATTAAATTCAATATGTGATGTGAAATGAATCCCTTGCAGCGTCACACCAACATTAATCACAAACGCTAATGAAAATGATTAGTTCCTCCTTTTACTGAGCGTCTACTGTTCCAGATCCCATATTCCTGACCTACCAAGACTCTGGTCTGGTAATGAACCTACATTATGCAACGGGTCTCTGGCCCGCAAATGTGGTGCCAGTGAAGCTGGCCTGCTCCCAGAACCACATCTTTAAGGGAGTCATCATGCCACGCCATGCACAGACTGGCCACAGAGCATGATTAAACCTCATGATGACTTCAAACTTTCCAAACCCTGGCCTGTCAAAATGAGCAACTCAACCCAGGCACTTTTCAACAAGTCACAAAACAGAGATGGCACATTGGCTAAAATTCTTCGATTTCAAGAGTCAAGCATTTGGATAAAATTTGTCTTGAAATTTATCACAAGCTCGGCGATAAAACAAACCAGTTTATATCTTTCAGCAGTGAAATACACTTATTTGAAATACACGAGAAACAGCTCGGAATGGCATTTAAATGATTTAATAAAGTATATCATGTAATGTTTTTACTGTAAGTACACAATTCATGGTTTTTCATAGCAGCAAAAGTCTGAAGGCTTCTGCAGTTTCTATTACGTCGATGTGCTAAGAGTGCCCCCTAATGTCCCCTGTAGGACATAACCAAAACAACTCATTCAATCACTCACAAGAATTTTGTTCCATAAAATTGCAGCAATACATACATAATGTAACTTTCTTATAAATGTAATATTTGAATGCCTAAATTTACTTTAGCTAAATGTCCCTGCTTAATGTGCACCTCAAACAAAGGTAAGTGAGGTTCTTGTAGGTAAACATGACTTTTGAAATGTAATATATATATGAAGAGTTCAGATGCAAAAGCCTCTGAGCCATTTGTAATTTTCTTCTAGAATGATCATTTTTATCAAGCTTGATCAGTAATTTCACTTAAAGGAGTAGTTCACTTTTTAAAAAACTTTTGCTGATAATTTACTCACCCCCATGTCATCCAAGATATCCATGCCATTCTTTCTTCAGTAGAAAAAGAAATTAAGGTTTTTGATGAAAACATTCCAGTACTTTTCTCCTTATAATGGACTTCAAAGGGAACCAAACGTTTCAAGGTCCAAAAAACAGTTTCAGTGCAAACTGCAAACTGTTCAAAGGGCTTTAAACGATTTCAGACGATGAATAAGGGTCTATCAAGTGAAACGATCGCTCATACAAGAAAAAAAAGTTTAAGTTTTATTAGCTCAAACGGTCGCTTTGCTCTGTGTCTGTGATGCTCGTGACTCTCCTGTTCAAACTCGTTCATCAAAATGAACAAATCATTTTTCGTGGCATTTGATTCATTCAACAAACGAAATGAAGAAGTTGACTCTGGAAAAGATTCGTTCATTTTGACGAACGAGTTTGGAGAGTCAGGAACACGCATCACAGAAAAGAGCAAGGCTCTTTTTTTTCTTATATGAACTTTAACTTATACTTTACTTATATGAACTTTTAACTTTAACTTATAACTTATAAACTTTTTTTTCTTTTATGAGCGATCGTTTTGCTTGATAAACCCTTGATAGACCCTTATGCATCATCTGAAATCGTTTAAAGCCCTTTGAACAGTTTGCAGTTTGCACTGAAACTGTCTTTTGGACCTTGAACCGTTTGGTTCCCATTGAAGTCCATTATGTGGAGAAAAATCCTGGAATGTTTTCATCAAAAACCTTAATTTATTTTCGACTGAAGAAAGAATGACATGGACATCTTGGATGACATGGGGTGAGTAATTTATCAGCAAAAGTTTTTTTTTTTTAAGTGAAAAGTGAACTACAATGAAGATTACCTATTAATTGTCATTTAAGTGAAATTACTGAACTTAAATATACAAGCTTGATAAAAATGAAAAAAAAAAAAAACTCATGTATAAACTGTAAAAAATATTTTCATGATTTGTAATCACAACATTTTTTCTTTTGTCAAATCAACTTAATTTACGTAGTTCAGATAACAAAATATTTTGAGTTTTTGTTGATTAAATCAATCTCCTTCATTGTATTAACTCAATTTTTTCATTTCAATAAACTTAAAATTTTAAGGCAACGAGTTAAACCAACAATATTTTTTTTACAGTGTTATATACTGTATATATGATGTAGAATTTACTTGAATGGTAGTGTGTGTGTGTGTGTGTGTGTGTGTGTGAGAAGCAAATCAGAATATTACAATGATTTCTAAAAGATCATGTGACACTAAAGACTGTAGAAATGATGCTAAAAATTTAGCTTTGTCATCAAAGGAATAAATTGCATTATAAACAGTTATTTTGTAATAATATTTCACAATATTTGAGTTTTTCCTGCATTTTTGATCCATTAAGTGCAGCGTTAAAAACATAAAAAAATCTTCCTGAACCCAAACTTTTGAATAGTGTGTGTGTGTGTGTGTGTGTGGAACTGAAATGGTTGAATAATAGAAACCCTCTGGAGCAGCAATCCTAGGACCACCCAGACCTCACCTGACTTTACAATGATCCTAGAAGTACCTAGGGAATATGGGACTTTCAAATTTTGTGTGCTACATGGGAAAGTTTAACCGTTCAAAGGAATGAAACAGAATCCCATCTGATGCTCAATACACATCAGACGGCAAATATTATTATAGTTGCTCCGTGGACACGGGCCGTATTTTTGGCTGAGCTGGTTTCATGTATCTTACGTGGCGGTAAAAGAGGAAAATTGTAATCATCTGGGTCCAGATTGGCATGGTCCATCTACAGTGAAAGACATTGTATTGTCTGTTATCAGTTTTTTTTTTTTTTTTGACTGGCATCCCACCTCGATCCAAACCATTTGGGATTCAGGCCTTTTTGGGCTTGAAACCAGAGTCAGATGATGGTGATGAATTCAAAGTATAAGCATTTCAGCAAAGGGAGAAAAGACAGACATCCCCTCTAATGCCACCAATTAATTTTGACATTGCAGATCAAAAGAGAGTAAACGTAACAGTATCTAAATGCGACATGACGGAGATGGAGGGAAAATTGCAACCACTGTTGTATGAAAGCGAATTTTTGGCTAACCTTTAGTTTTGTGAACACTGACACCCTCAGCTTTTCTCTTGTATAAAAGAGCTAAAACAACACGCCGGCATGAAGCGCTTCCATATGTGACCCATTCGCCCGGCTCAACCCAGACATCAGCGATTAAGGGCGAGCTGGTGCTGAATGGCAAGGCTATGGGCAAAAGCCTTGACTACAACTATCACGAGGTCCTCTGAAAACCGCCATACATAAGACGCCGACTGCAACGCACTCTCAACCAGCCAAAACAGTGATATTAAATACATGTGGCAGAACACAAAACATTCATAAGTGGTTAAATTAGGCCCTCTTTCAAGGTGAATATGAATTGAGTTGCTCTTGAGAATGACCTGAAAAAAATAATTAGCCTGACTGTTAATAAACATTGTCATCAAACACTACGATTATTTCAACTCTTGAGAAATTCAGTCGTCAAACATTGACCCGATAACACGATTAATTAATTGAGTCAATATGCTCGGCTGGGATCAATTGACATTCACTCGGTTGTTTTCAACAGCTTGGTTACGGTGGTCTCTGCAAAGTCTCTGTAATGTCTTTCAGATTAGCAGTTAGTTAGAACTCAGTTTGCCCGGCAATTACGAACCATTACAGGACCACCACATGTTTACCAAAAAAGTGACTGTAAAAAAGTGAATCACCACTTCCCACTGGAGACCCCCAGAGCTAATGGCCCTGAAAAATTCCAGCAAAAGAAGCCTAATACACACACACACACACTCAAATGTACGTGTGCACGTTATATAGAGAAAGAGGGAGATTGTGAGAAACAAAGAACCACA
The DNA here is from genome assembly GCF_016745375.1 of Pimephales promelas. Next base: position 3,383,660 of record NW_024121233.1, read on the forward strand.
TCATTTCCATGACCTTCTGAACTGTTCAACTTCCTTGAGATTGTTTCCAGGGCCGAGTGCAGTACAGAAATGACAAAATTCAGTATTTTAATAGTTGTAACTAAGTTCTATGATTTTAAACCAACCTTAGGCCTCGTTATCTGGCTTATGGGCCTTTGCACAGATGAAATACTTGGATTTTTTTTTACAGAAACAATTCATATCGATCAATGGTAATTAACGGTATAGAGCCTACGAAGACTTTTTAAGTCTTATGGCTTACTTGGAGATCCGAGCTTTGCTGATTTGGACCACATTTTATTGATCTGTCCACTTGCACCAAGAAAAGGGGTTGAAGACTATGTGTGATGGATCAGAAGACCCTTGATTAAAAGAATATTTGACCAAAAAATGGCATCATACAAAAAACAAACTTTAGAAACCACTTTTTTTTTTTTAAGATATGTGAATGTTTTTAAATACCATCATTATTATTATCACAATACAATTATTTATTAAAATAAAGTTATGTAAATGTTTTGTGTTCAACTAAAGAAATAAACTCATACAGGTTTGGAACCACTTGAAAGCGAGAAAATTATGACAAAATATTTTTTTGGGGGTGAGCTATCCTTTTTTTTTTTATAAACTGTTTTAACAGATTAACATTGAATCACTACCTCTGGTCCACTCATGGATGCCAAATTTTTAGGGGTCATTTTCTCCAAATATGCAGTGTGAAACATTGCACCAACAATGACAAAGAACCAGAGGAAAGTATATATAACTGGATAGCCAACTTTCCCTGAACCCCCTAACGCACTGTCCAGTGGATGAGCCATGCCTTTGCAATGCTATCCATTCCCATCAGCCTTTAAGAACTACAAGCCTGTTCTTTCATACAAATTATGTCACTGGAGCCTTGAATATGGCGTTCAGTGATTGGCAAAGTAATTCGATTGAGTGAAGAACAATGTACACTTAGCAGAGACAGATCTCTGACCAACCAACAGACAAGAACCTGGACACACATCACACTGCCCATATTCATAAGAGCAAAGCTGAGACGGAAATGGACAGTTCATTTAATTACATTTCCCTAAACAGAGTAACAAACACATTTAGATTGATGTGAGACAAACTAAGTCTTGAGAGAATAGGCTTCTCAGAGGGGTCAAAAGTTTAGATGGGTCACAACCCCTGAGTCACCAGTTCTCCTGAGTCACATTCAACACACATCCAGGGGCGTTGCTTCACAATCATGTCATTTTAAGGTTTGCCTCTGATGGTCAGATCTAGATGGATTTTATACCACGAATGAACCATTGGCTAACAGGTTTGACATTCATTTCCATCAGGGAAACTCTTTCTGAAGCTGTATCTATCAAGGGATCAGATATTGATGGAAACACATGAACCTGAACAAGACTAGACCTGCATCATGGGCTAAACTGGGGTCAACAAAACATCACGACCAGCTGATGAACACAAAACACATTCATCAAGGAGCTCTGACTCCACTGGGTGTGTTGAGACAAAAACATCAAATATTTGGCGGAAAAAAAACCTTCAAAGAAAGCAAGATTTTCTGACCTTTTGTACAAAGGAATTTGCATTGTTAGTGTCACAAATTTGACTGATTAGTGACCTAGACCGTGCAGAATTTTAAATATTTCTTTTTGATGTTTTAAAAATACTAAAACTTGCTGTTTTGGTCTGAATAAAAGGATAACGGCTACACTGTTACATTTTTACACAAGGGCCAGGTTTTTGCCCATACAATTGAAGTCAATAACACTCAAAACAACATTGAAAGAACATACTGTTAAAAAAAAAAATGGGGTCAGTTTTATTTTCTAAATAAATTAATACTAAATTAATTTTTAAATTTAAATTTAAATTAAATTTAAAATTAATACTAAATTAAATTAATTTTATTCAGCAAGGATACATTAAAATTGATCAAAATTTAATTTACAATACACTTACAATCCTTCTTCCAAAACGTGTTTTTGTCTTGCCCTGATTTACCCTAAAAAAAAATTATATGCTGTATCTAATCAATTAAATTGTGGCAACATATTACAAGCAATATTATTAATTAAATTGTACAAATTGGAATTAATTAGAATGTTAATTTGATTAACTATTACTCAATTCTAATTTGTTCAAATTAATAAATTGCTTGTAATTGCAACAATTTTATTTATTAGATAAAGCATATTCATTTTTACAGTGTACGATGGTAAGCCCATTATAAGTGTTTAACAAGCTCATCTTTTACTATAGTAAGTAGAGGGCATAATTACACTGCTCTGGTTAATTTGAGCTTAAACTACATGCCGGCTGCTGCCGGTACAAGGGTCTCCGCAGGCACTGCTGGCCTTCCTGACAGTGTTATAGTGCAGTCTCGTGGTTGGGGGGTTAACACCTGAAGTTCTTGGATCTCCCCAACTAAGAGAGAGGGTCAGAGAGGGAAAAGAAAGAAAAGGGAAAAAGGCATCTGCTTAGTTTCACCAATCAATGGACGAAACCTCAACGCCGGCCTGAACAAACACAGAATGCAAGCTGTAGCAGGTGGTGGAAAGACCTATTAAACCTTCCTGTCTCTTTCTCATGTGAGAGGTCTCACAGGGCCAGGGTCTCCCCTGCACACAACCTGTACCTACACACAGCTGTGAGCCCAGCCTGCATCTGTAGGCCGAGAGGAAAAAACAAATAAACTGTACAGAGCGCGAGCGCTAAGGGCAACGGCCAATCAAAGGCTTGTCAGCGGTTGCAATTGCTGAATAAATGACCCGCCTTGACAGGAAATTCCACCAGCAATTTTAATTCTGATCAGGCTTCAAGGAAGTGGAAAGAATAAAAACACATCAGTTATAATGACAGGAAGTCTCCAATCACATGGCAAGCAGCTGTTGCCAACGTAGGGATCAAGGAGCCGTGAGAGGAGGGAGGGATTCTGGTGAGAAATGCAGAAGATGAGTTTGAGGGGAATGAGAGAAGCGAGGTAAAGCCTGCGTGCCACAAAATACTCGTTTTTTTTGTGCACCGCTTGCAAAAAAAGAGGAAACCAAATAGCAAAAGATGTGCTTCACATCACGACTACCAGCAGCGGTGTTATGCAAATGCACCAAAAGCCGCTTGTTAAGGGGTTCCGTCCATATGGAGATGTTTAGGGTGCTTTTCCAACCATCTGCATTTTATACCAGGCCTGGCTCCCGAGTCTGGGGGATGCAATCAAATTAGCCGAGCTCTATGTGAGCTTCATTTTAACAAGGCTATAAATTCAGAAAATGTAATTGAAATATGATGCTTTAAATATGATTGGTTTCAGATATATGATTGAAGGCAATGGAGTAGAGTACACTTGTGGAAGAGGGCGGCTCAGCGCTGAGTGCTGTGTCGAGTTAGCGACTGTAGAAGCCAAGAAGTCTTTGTGGTATAGGAACCACACTTAAACTAATAAGGAGAAATATCCTGACATTATTCTTTTACAAACAAGCAAAAGTGGCTTTGATTAAGCACTTTCACATTTCATAAATCAATCAACTCGAGGAGTTTTATTAATACGGTCTCGTGCTACATGAGGTTATTATTTAGCCATTTAAAAAGTTCTACTTATTGTTATTATGTTTTTGTGCCATGCAAGCTTTAAAATCATTTTCAGTGTTGTTTTGAATATTGCCGTTCTAAATAACATATTTAAGTTAAAGGAGTAGTTCACTTTTAAACATCTTTTTGCAGATAATTTACTCACCCCCATGTCATCCGAGAAATCCATGTCTTTCTTTCTTCAGTCGAAAAGAAATTAAGGTTTTTGATGAAAACATTCCAGGATTTTTCTCCATATAATGGACTTCATTGGGAACTAAACGGTTCAAGGTCCAAAAGACAGTTTCAGTGCAAACTGCAAACTGTTGAAAGGGCTTTAAATGATTCCAGACGATGAATAAGGATCTTATCAAACGAAACGATCGCTCATTTAAAAAAAAAAAGTTTAAGTTTTATAAGCTCAAATGCTCGCCTTGCTCTGATCTTTGTGTTTGTTGAAACTCGTTTATCAAAATGAACGAATCTTTTTTCATGTCATTTGGTTGATTCAACAAACGAAATTAACAAATTGACTCGGAAAAAGATTTGTTCATTTTGATGAACGAGTTTGAACAGGAGAGTCACGAACGTGCATCACAGAACAGAGCAAGGCGAGCATTTGAGCTTATAAAACTTAAACTTTGCTATTTATTTTTTAAATGAGCGATCGTTTCGCTTGATAAGATCCTTATTCATCGTCTGGAATCGTTTAAAGCCCTTTCAAAAGTTTGCAGTTTGCACTGAAACTGTCTTTTGGACCTTGAACCATTTGGTTACCAGCAAAGTGCATTATATGGAGAAAAATGCTGGAACATCATTGGATGACATGGGGGTGAGTAAATTATCAGCAAAAGATTTTTTTTTTTAAAGTGAACTACTCCTTTAATTTCAAGTTACTGGTGCAAATGAAAAATCGAATAACTTAAAATGTTAAAAAGTTGTTTTGCATTTTTAAAAAAAAATATATAAATTAAAAAAATATATACATAATTTTATATATAATTTAAATACTTTAAAAAATTTCAATATTTTTAAGTTACTACTGCAAATAAAAAAATCTAAAAAATATTTGTTGTAAATTTTTTTTCTTTAAAAAAACCCCTCCCAAAATAAAATTATACAAAAAAATAACAATATATACAAAAACATACATGCAAAAAATAAAATCATTATTTATTTGGTAAAAATGTTGACAGGGCAAGGAAATAATATGAACTCCTGTCCAGCCCAAGCCAGCACAAAAATAAATAGGTCCTGCCTTTAAAGGAATAGTTCATTTGAAAATTAAAATTCCGTCAAAAGAGGATTGTAGCAAGGTTCAGGGAAGAAGGAGGCAGGAACCGGATATCGTTTCCTCATGGAACTGCTAGCTACCCAAATAAAACATAACAACCGGCCAGCAGCCCCTCGCGGACGACTGCTGGCTTACCAAAATAAAAAATAAAATACAAACAAAAGCAGGCCTGTTCCTCTCTCGATCATCCACTCCCCTTTTATGCTTCCACTCCTCCGTGAGAGATGCGAGACCGGTGTGTTTCACAGGTGCTGCTCATTAGCAATCGCACCACCGGCCTCGCAACTTTCTCACATCCCTCGGCCGTCCTGCTCATCACAAGGATATTTTAAGAAATGTGTTTTCTCTCTTCGTTCAAAATATCTCATTTATGTTCCAATCATACATGTATTGAACAACATTGAGGGTGAATATGCAATGATATAATGTATAATGATAGATTTTTTTTTTTTTTTGGTGAACTGTGCCTTTAAGGAAGTGTATTACAATTTAAATATAGATAGATTCTACAAAGGATTCATACATAACATCCAATCTTTTGAAATGTCATGCACATGAACAGATAGCGGACCCAACAATCTCAACAGAAAGCCGAAAGTAAACTGGAGGCGCAGGCACAACTCCAAGTGATGTTCTGATGATAGAAGCCATCTTGAATTACCCGTCTGCATCCACTTAAAGCCTGACTCAATGCCATTACTGTTCTGCCATTTCAAGCAGAGCCACTGATGGGCAGGCATCTCTTTTCACAAAAGCCGTCCCCCCCAGCCCCCCTCTCAGGAAATGGAGGCCGCGGCTGGTCAAATGAATCTTAATCTGCACAGGTTTGGAGCTCTTCAACGGAAACAGACGGTCAGGATGACAGCCAACCTGACAGCCATGAAAATCAAAGCTCTTCACCGAGCAGCCCGTTTCAATTTCCGAGCTTGTCCTAAGCTGTTTTACCATGAAATCCCAAATTGCCTACTTTTGATTGAGCACAGATAAAACTACATAAGTAAGTTATTGTAGATCTTAACTGTGACTGACAAGGTGAGTACGTGTACATTTGTAATTAAATGTCTGATTTTACGCTACATAAATATCACTTCACACAACGAGCAATTATAGTTCCACCTCTAAAATGGTGCTTAAAAAACAACAGGATTTTTATTTTTATTTTTGACTGATTGCTGATTAACAGCATCATTTTTTTATCCCACAATTTATGTGGTTAGAGCTCAGAGTTGGGGAATAATTAACTAAAAGCAATGCTGCTGCTAACTACATTTTTCATTAGTGTGACAATACCTCAGCTCCATATACCTTTAAAATAAGTAGCGGTGGAGTGTGATGTTTTTAAAGTGTGTCCCATTATATTATACACGCAGCTTCACAACTGAACGAATCTGAATCACATGGGCACTCCTAAAAAGATTCACTTTAGTGAATCAGTTCGTCAAAAGGTGCATGTAAATGAATTATTCATATATTCATTTTTCACATTTGCATAGAACAGAATATTTTTGTAGTGAAAGACTACCGTTCATCATCAAGTGTTTGAGTCAGTTATACAAATCACTTATAAATTATTAAACAAAAATGCATGTTTTAGTTTAAAGAATGAAAAGATTTGTGTACTGGAATTAATCAACACTTCCACAAGTAGTGGGCAAAAGTGATGTCCGTTCTAGGAAAATCTTCACTCTATTTTTAAGTATATTGTGTAGATGTTCTTGGAGTCAGTTGTTTTATTTGTGATAAAGCAATGAAATAAGCCAAATCGACTTATCTGTGTGCATAACACGTGCATGAGCAAAATATCAATAACTGATTATGTTGTAGTCAATGTATGCTTTTTCCTGTGAGCTTTTTGTTTTTCTTTGCATTATTAGCTTTTTTGCTAAATAAAATAAAACCTGTAGCTGTAGTTTGCTTTTTTTGCCAAATAATTTTGTCAGATTAATTAACCTCAACCAGACCTTAACCAAGTTTAGTGTTTTGTTCTTCCCTCATATTTAAAATATTTTAAAAATAACAAATATTTTCCTCACATTTTGATGGTTTAATCACACTTGTAGAATCATTCAAAACAAAAAATCCTCTCCAGACTTCACTTTTGACCACTAATGCATAATTGTTGACAATGTTGACAATGCTCACATCTTATATTATCTCGCATCCATATATTAATGAGACATCTGTCACCATCCCACAGGTGGGATGTTTGCCATTATATTTTTAAAATAATATCTTAGAAAAGACCTTCAGTAATATTGAACTATATATCATTTGAAAGCTTACAATCTCTAGTTTCCATATTTGGTGACTGGTTTCCAAAATAAATTACAGAGGAGCCGTCATTTATCACTTTGCAACAAGAATATTTTCATATTCCAAAGGCGTGTTCAGACCTTTATTTTGAAATAGTGATGAACATGAAAAATCATGAAAAAAAAAGGTAGAAACCTCAGTTTGTTTTCATGCCAAGCATTCAAAAGATTGCATCCATTCAATTCATTATAGAAAAAAGGTCTGAAAATGTTTTTAAATATAAAGAAAAAAAGAATAAATTTACCATTTGTGATGTGGGAGGAAGCTATAACGCACATGCGTGTTCTTTGGATGTGTTTCTTAGAGTTTGAATTCATATCAAAATCTGTCATACTTCCCATACTACTTCTGAATAGGATGTCTGCTTCATAAATTGTAAGAAAATTGTGGAAATAATGGTTAATATCACTCAAAACACATATGGAAATGGGCAGTAATGGAGTCTGGTTGTGCCCTAGTGAAAAAGTTTGGTACTGCGCCCAAACAAAATCTTACTGAAAGCTCTTTTTTTTGAGATATCAACCTAAAATTTTAAACACAACTTGTTCAGATTTTTGGCTTTGATATTTCTGCAGTTGTAGAGTAGCCCAGGTTTTGAAAATATATATTTTATATAAAATATTAACAATTCATTTTTTTTAACTTCTATAATTTTTTTAAATCTTATTTCACTTCTACAAAAATCTGCCAAATGTCTTGTTTAAAACAAGACCAATATTACGTCTATATTCCAAAGCATTCTTAAATTACAACCATTTAAGTTCGAAATGTGCATTTCCATGTCTATTCAAAAAAAGGGGGGTGACACAAACAGGTTAAATAGTTTAAATGTAATAAGCCATTTTTGTTGGTAGATATGCTACTTCCATTTGAATGTAGTTTAACCACTTTAGATCATGACTATATGCTACTTCCATTTGAATGTAGTTTAACCACTTTAGATCATGACTAGCAGCTTCACAAGCTACAGTAGAGTTTTAAAGAAGCATCCCCAACACTGTAGAGGGCAGAACGTATAGAATATTACTGTAACTATCTACCTTCAGATTGATGAGCTGCTAGCGGTGTCTGAGTCTCTTTACAGTAGGAAACCAACTCTCTGGGCAGGAAATCCACCTGAGTTATCTTAGAAGGTCCCAATCTGTGCGTTCGGCGTCTGGGGAGAAAGAAAACAGCCTATGAATGCCCTGCAACCTGACACACGTGTGCACACACTAGCATGCATGTTTAAAATACACCCAGTGCATCACAAAGACAAAATACAATGTTACACCCAATATGGTGCAGGGCTAATTATTCAGGTCTATGAACAGATTGTAAGTTTGGATGACCCTCGGTTGACTGCTAGAACTAATGTTTAAAGCATTCTCAGTACATGGCATGGTGCATCAATCACTGTCACACACAGCCCTGGGCACACAGCTGGAGAGTGACCAGCTGAAAACACTTGAACCTGACAAACATAAAAGAAAAGCGGAATGAGATAGAGGGAGCGAGCCAGGAGAAATGAAGAGAATGACGGAGGACAAGAGGTATAAAGAAAAAGTTGCTTACACAATGGTACACTACAGTACAAAGGCAGTGAAATAGCACACACACACACACAGATATGTAAATGTGGATTATCAATGTACAAAGAAATTAGAAGGGAACTGGAACACAATCAGTCTAAGGCCCGTTCACACCAAGAACGATGACTATTAAGATAAAGATATCGCTCTAAAAAAGAATAGCAGAGCCCACACGTATACAGAGTATATGGAACGATAAAAACACTGACAGCCAATCTGAATCCGTCCTGCTTTAAAGAGCTCAAGCATTTAAAGTGGTAACGCACGCTTAGAATAAACAGACCGATACTGCCCGCTGGTGTGGACTCTAATGTTATCTTTATATTTATCCTTCTTGGTGTGGATGGGCCTGAAATCTGTAATATTATAATATTAATTCATATATTATAATTAATCAACATGCAGTTCTTTATATCTATATCTATCTTTATCATTACCTTGTAGAGGCAATTTTTGGCATTTTTTAACATAATCGGCATCGGCCAATATCCAAGTGAGCAGCAGAAATGCGTTATTGTTAGAAGTTAAATAAAATAAAATATAATAAATCTTACATATAAAAAATTTAAATCATTTATATTTTTTTTCTCCTTTTTTGTGATAATTAGGATATGTCCATTTGTCTTTGTCCGTCAACAAACCAAACAAACCAAAAATACATGTTTCAGGACATTTTTTAGTTGAGAAAGTTTGTCTATCCATCCATCTACAATTTCAAACAAGACTTTGTCAAGACAATTTTATCTTGACGTTTACTGTAAGTATTATATAAAAGTATTTATATAAAGTAGTAGTCATATTTCTTTGCATTTAAATTTTAATTCTAAGTTATATTCTTTGCATTTTGCATTTTCAAATTTGATTTGCAATTTCACATTGTTAGCCCAATTCAAATTCAAGAATTCAATCACATTTTCCTGCACTAAATGTGAAAAAGCCAATACTGTAGGTGTCCAAAGAAATGCATGTACACATCTGCGTGTTGAAAAATGTTTGTACATGAAAAATGTCAGCAGACTTGCGTAAAAAAAAGAGAAAGAAAGAGACAGAGAGGAGGAGATACCCGAGCTCAGAGTCAGCCTGCAGTTGAAGAACAGAGGGGTCAGTGTCCCACTGCAAGGTCCTGGAGGGGGCGGCAGGGGGTGTCACGCAGGGGACAGGAGGGAGAAAACATGCAAGATTAACCTCAGCAGAAACAACACCATCATACACACAAACAGAAATATCAAAGCACACGCCATCAAACAACACGCCGGCCGCATGCAAGCCAGGAGAGCAGTGTGAAAGGACCAATCAAATCAACACAGGGATGCGGTTCAAAGCAATGCTAAGGAGGTTTAAGCATCATGTACATATAAGATACTCATGGTTAAGCACTTGGTAGAACTGGCATGTATGATACGGTAGAAGATTAAAATGATGTTAAATTATTGGAGAATATGATAAGTCACAAAGTCTTTCTTAGGCTACAATATATTAATGCATCTACTTATTGCAAAGAAAACACAGCTATTTTTACGGTGTAAATAGAATCTATAGCTTTCTTCACTTAGTGTGAATAGAATCTATTGCTATAGTGCCTAATAGAGGGTATGCGCGTGACGTCACCGTCGGCCAGAGTGCCTGCAGTTACTCACAGTGAGTGGCAAAAAGACTGAGCGGCTGTCTTTGTTTTCAGCGTGAATGTGCAACTAGATTTGACAAAAAATCGGAGGTATATTTTTACAGACTGCTATAGAAAGAGGAGCAAATGAATCGCTGCAATTCACAGAAACAACTGGACTCCAGTCAGCGAAAGGTGGATAGGTGCAGTTATCATTTTGTGTCAGTATGCTGAATTTAGGTGTAAAACCATACCCATATGTTTTGTATTGTTATATATACGTATATATATATATATATATATATATATATATATATATTAACAACTCATGAATTAAATATTTATCATTGCTTATTCTGCATTATTGGATGTTTTTTAATAAACACTGACCAAAAAAAACTATAGAGTTTTAGGGCTGGATGGTATGATGATATATACAGGCTATATATACTGTATAACACTGATATAAGTGATCACCCGGATTTAGACCTACCTATATTGTATTTATATAAAGCGTTCACAGGCAAATTTGCTTTATGTTTAGGTCTATATTGCTTTTATTTCCCCGGTGTCGAAATCAGGCAAACATAAATATCAGGCAACACGATTCCTGGCTGCATGTCAATATCCATGGATCACTGGATCTTTAGTAAGTTGTAAGGAACACTATATTGAGTCCAACATTTAGTTTAAATTGATAAAATTGTTCGTTTTAGTCACATTTTCGCAGTTTCTCCTATTAAATCCAGTCACGCAGCAGATCTTTTGCCACTCAGTCAGGCTGAGGGGGGTTGTTTTGGCGGGAAAGTGACGTCAATGCATGCATTCCCTCTATTCAAGGTATCATCTGATATTATTAGTATGCCATAGTAATGCCACAGACAGTACTTTTTTGGAAAGGCTATGTTCATAAGCTCAACATTAAGCTGACTAGAAAGATAAACAAACAAGGAAACATTTCATGTTTTGGTTGGTGGCCAGAATATATTCTGCATTTGTAGGCCTATATATTCTATAAAAACAGCACTCACAAAACCTCTAGGCAAAGCGTGAATATTTTATCCTATAGGAACAATTATAGGGTGTTGACCTTGTAAACTTTTTTCCTCAACCTTCAGTACAAGTCACAAACATGCCTATTATTTTTTTTCCGACTAAACTTACACAGTCAGAGAGGTAGCGTGTCAAATTGACACTCTGTTTTACCAGTGATGACATTTAAAAAACCATATTGTCATTCACATCATTGCAAATGGCTCCAATTTAACCATGCAAGAGGAATTGTTGAAGTCGAGACTCAAAGTGACAGCAGGCATCAGGCAGTCACACCGGGGGGAACGACCTAAACTGCTCTGCTTTTTTCAACTGCCGATGAACTACAGTGTGCGCTGACTTTAATAGCGGAGTGAACACAACCCCTTCAAAGTTGATTCTGGGTTCTGAGTTATGGTTTTGTTTGGATGCATACCTTTCATTGTGTGTGTACCTTTTGGTTCTTATAATGCCACTGGTGGAGGATAATATTGTACCCTAGATGGAAAACCTTAAAGGGATAGTTCACCCAAAAAAGTTCAATACTTCTGAATAGACTCAATTGCTCTACATGATGAACGGATTTAATTTAGTCTTAAAGTGGTAGTTGCGTAGCTTTCAATGTAGGGAAAGAAAGTTTTCAGATTTCATCAAAAAGATCTTCTGGGTTCCGAAGATGAACGAAAGTTCATTTTCGATGAACGAAAGACATGTTTGAATGATTCATTGACTTCACTTCAATGACTCATAAAGACTTAAATTCAATGACTCATAAAGACATAACTTCTTTCATTACAGGAGGAATTTTACAGTTTGAAATTGAATTTGTGGATACCAATGAAATGAATGAGAAGTGGCGTAAACCAAATGTACCCGTTGAGCAATTGTCCGTGACTTCTCTTATAAAACAGCATTTTTTATGGTGTAAACTCTAAAATTAGATGAATCCAAAACAAAAGCTTGAGAGCAAACATGTTAAAGATGAGCCGAAGGGCTGTCGATTCATTAAATGATAAACCATTTTCCTACAAAAGTTTATTCAGCGTATTGAAGCCTCTCCTCCGTTGACATCCTTTTTTTTTTTTAAACGGCCTCTGGTCAGCGTTAGCGACGTTTTTTAGTTAACCCTGCCTTCTTCTGTCATAGAAAATTGTCCTAAATGTAGTAAGAGAGTAGTTTACTAGTATTACTAATTCAGCAATATACAATATACAGATATAAATCACCTGTCGCCACCTACTGGTGTAGCGACGCAATTGATACAATCTTTATTTGAAGTGTTAAGTTACTTTCAAAATGTGATTTACTCTATTTTAAACGCTAGGGTAGTGTTTATATATCTGAACTATAAACTTTTATCACAGTACTGTGATAGCCTACTGATACTGTGTGCTTTAAAAGACCACATGTTTGTGAAGCTTTCGTCTATGACATCGGCTCTCTGGCTCAGCAGTACCATTACGCGACAAGCAGATTTCAACATTTGCTGTGATCGTACTTATCAATAAGTGTTTAATAGTTATCGTTCTTTGAGTGACCCGACCTAGAGCGGGACACCGTTACAACCAAGGCCGTAACCAGGGTTGAAAATTAGTGAGGTCCGGACCTCGGTGACCTCATAGCTGGCTACGGCCCTGGTTACAACACACAGTCTTCCTGACCTCGGAGCAAAAACAACTCACAAAATCCTATGTGACTATCATGCTATCACGAGGCAGGTCCTGTAGCCCTCTATCTGAAAATGAAGTCTTGTAAATTTCACTTCAGTCCAGTGACTGTTAGCCGAGCCCCCTGCAGGGAGCGATGACAGGGACAAACGCACACATCATGTGTCAAACGTGCTGCACGTCTGCATTACAGGCTTAATTACAGGCCAGAATCAACCTTTCCCTTTCCACATGACTGCACCTATCTGTCTACATTTCAGAGAAAGAAAATGACCCTGTTAACAACCCTCACTACTACAGACACTGATACACTCTTGGCTGTTATTTGTGATATTTTATGGTCAAAATCGATCATCTTATCTTATAAAGATTTCTCTAACTGGCAGTTCTCTGGTTGATTATTATTTCTAGATGCCTATTAAATTGATCAGGGATTCTAATAAAGTCATCATTCAGTATCAGTAATGTTTTATACCTCGTCCTTGAGACAGACTGACAAGTGAAGTGGAAAATCAGAAATGAGCACTAAGAAACACTACAGGAACCACAGACAGTGATTCTTACCTATATCTGTTGATCCCATATAAAAGACAGAGAAACATGACAGTCACACTTGTGTTACATCATCATAACTGCGTAAAAACAAGCTATTACACTTCTAATCCAATACAATTATTATTAAATATATAAACAAATATATACTAGAATACAAATTTTACTCTCTCTCTCTCTCTCTCTCTCTCTCTCTCTCTCTATATATATATATATATATATATATATATATATATATAGGGCTGTCAAACAATTAATCGTGATTAATCGCATCCAAAATAAAGTGTGTATTTACATAATATTTGTGGGTGCACGGTGTATAGTAATTTTTATATATATATATATAATTTTTATTTTATATATAAATAATTTTATTTCATAAATATACATACATGTGTGTGTATTTATATATATACAAAATAATTATACACAGTGCACCCACATTTATTATGTAAACACAAAGTTTTATTTTGGATGCCATTAATCGCGATTAATCGTTTGACAGCCAATAGTTCCTAAATTTACACTCGCTCAAAATTTTGGGGTCAGTAAGGGTTTTTTTTTAAAGAAATGAATACTTTTATTCAGCAAGGACACATTAAATAGAATTTTTAATGACAGTAAAGACTTTTACATTGTAACATAAATGTATCATTTCTAATAAAAGCTGTTCCTTTTAACTTTATTTCCATCAAAGAATCCTGAAAAAATATTATTCAACTTAGATAGTAATACAAATGTTTCTTGAACAGCAAATCAGCTTCATAGAATGATTGATTGATCACAGGAATAAATGATATTTGAAAATATATTAAAACAATTTCACAATAAAAGTATTTTTACTGTATTTTTTTTTAAAATAAAAGCAGTAACAATATTTACCAAACCCAAACTTTTGAACAATAGTGTAAATAAAATAAATATATTAAATAATATTAAAATAAATTAAAATTACTAAAAAAGAAATTGTTACAGGAGAAATAAATGGTCTTTATAAATTTATGATGGTGAAATACCTGCCAGCTGCCGCTCCGTCCACAGAGTCCTGGCTGCCCGTCTCGCTGGGGGTGCTCATAGACTTTGATGGAGACATTGGATTCGGCACTACGTAGAGACAAAAATCGTATTAAAGGAGTTCACTTTTAAAAATACTTTTGCTGATAATTTACTCATCCCTGTGTCATCCAAGATGTCCATGTCTTTCTTTCTTAAGTCCAAAATAAATTAGGGTTTTTGATGAAAACATTCCAGGATTTTCTCCATATAATGCACTTTACTGGTAACCAAACGGTTCAAGGTCCAAAAGACACTTTCAGTGCAGGTTCAAATGGCTTTAAACGATTCCAGACGATGAATAAGGGTCTTATCTAGTGAAACGATCTGTCATTTCAAAAATAAAATAAAAAAGCTTAAGTTTTATAAGCACAAATGCTCGCCTTGCTCTGTTCTGTGATGTGCGTTCGTGACTGTTCAAACTCGTTCATCAAAATGAACAAATCTTTTTTCGAGTCATGACTCAAAGGGTCCTAGATAAGTCCCTAATTCATCAACTGGTGTCGTTTAAAGCCCTTTGAAGCTACACTATAACACTCATCTGGTCCTTGAACCATTTGGTTCCCAATGAAGTCCATTATATGGAGAAAATCCTGGAATGTTTTCATCAAAAACCTTAATTTCTTTTCAACTGAAGAAAGAAAGATGTGGACATCTTGGATGACATGGGGGTGAGTACTGTAAAGTGAACTACTCCTTTAAATATTGCTTTATGGAGCCCATGTTTGTAATGTACAAGGCTCTGCACTAGATGGCGATAGTAGCAGAGAAATAGAATGGATTACAACCACTCTCAAAATAAACACAGGGGTGAGTTTAATTTGGGTCTTAGTTTCCTTATGTTTAGGAGGTGTCTTTGATAAAGCCTAGAGTACAGTAGACTACAATGTGGTAAAAAGGGCAAAATCCATGAGGTAAAAAGACTGGGGAAAGCCCACAGAATAAGGAATTTGGATGTTGTCCTATTCAAAACAATGAAGCAAAACCCGAATATAACACAGCCTGATCTTGGCAAAGGTAAAAAGGCCACGTTCTGATGCCAGGCGTTGTTGAGTGAGATGTATATTTCAGTGCGGTCCAGTGGTCTGTGTACTGTACCTAATGGAGGTTCGGGTGAGATTCCAATGCTCTGGAGGAGGGCCTCCGTCTCCCTGCGCTTGCGGTCCAAATCTGAGTCCTCAGGAACAGCCTCCGCTTTCTGTTGAGTCTCTGACTGCTCACGTTTACAAACGCACACATACAGTATGCATGTTCATGTCATGTTCATGTTACGTCATGTGAGTCTCATTAAAATGTCATCTCACCTCTTTCTTCTTTTTTTCTTCCTCCTTTCTCTTTTTTTCCTCTCTGATTTGAGCAAGGCGCTGTTTCTTGCGCTCGAGTTCGGCTTTTAGGTCACTCTTATCAGCCATTTTGTCCTGCTACAAAATAATTACACACCACAGATCCACAATTTTGCACATCTGTGCTATATGGAGACTACAGTAAGAAGAACTATTTTTGGACTCTTTGTTCAGTAAAGGCTATTGTTGGAGTGAAAATCATTTACAATTTGAAGGCCCATTTGTGTTTTCGACTGGATTATACTTGTAATATAATAAATTCATTTGCAGTATTTATGAGGCATTCATTTGATGCTGTAACAGCACAGATAAAATAAAATAAATACTATTGTTTATCGGGTGTGGCAGTTGACTGTATCTATAGGAGCAATGAATAATAATTCTTAATATTATTCTTAATTAAAACGCTTTAACAAATGATAAATGCTTAAATATGATGACATGTACTGGAGTGATATTAAAAACAAAATAATATCAAATGTGGAAGAAAAAAACTTTATTAAAGCATAATTACAACCACATAAATGGCATAAAACAAAAAAAAGAAATACAAACATGAAATAACTTTTAAAAATACAAAAATACATAAAAACATATATTTTAATGCAAATTTGCATGCAAACGTCACATTTATGATGGGGACAGGGGGTATTCAGAAGGTCCAGAGACAGTTATAAATGGATGCCACATTAGGTTGAATATCATTTATCACAATGCTAATTTTGCCGTCTTAATAGGCGCTTATGTGATTACAGAATAGGCTATTATTGATAAATCCAGTTATACTTCACAAATGTCACAATGATACATCTGAATGTGCAAATGATGTCAGTGTGGCTATTGCTAACATTGGGTACCAAACGCACAATGACGTCACAATCCATATGCGATTATGAAGTCATCCACCATAAAGCATGAAACACAGCGCGCCATTTCAACAAAACACACGCATGAAACCTCACAGATATGTGAGCGTGAGAAACATGCACCCGGTGTGTGTGACACGTCCTACCTGCTCCAGTGTGGATGCTGCTGTCCACTGTAAATATGCTGTATCACTGCTGATGTACACAATCTGCCACCAGCTTTAATACGACCCTTGTTTTAAAACATGTCTGAGATTATATGGTAAGATTATTAAGACATGCAGCGATGCTGTTGGCAAAATTGAAGGCTAATGGCCTACATTTTTTCAGAGGAGGCAGATGCTCAAACAGCGCCTTTGCTGCCTCGAGATAACTAAACAGATCCCACCTCGCTTTACCCTTCCAAATGCTGTCAACATAGAAAACGCTGAATACACGACAACACCGCCACCTAGCGGATATTATGTTGCACTGACGGACAAATGTAAACATTAGACGGCTTTTCCACTGTCAGTCACTGTCGAACCACGTCGTTAACCAAAAAACAATAATCACAATCTAACTCCATTACCCATTGCTGAGGAAAAAAATACCCAGCTTGAACCAGCCTAAAATGGTTAACTGGTCTCATCTTGTATTAGCAGGTTTTAAGTGTGTGTGTGTGTGTGTGTGTGTGTGTGTGTGTGTGTGTGTGTGGTTTTAAAGTGGCTTAATTTTATTTTAAGCGGACAAAATAATAAAAAAAAATGTGTAATCTTCATTAAACGAAGAGGTGTTCACAATTTCTATAGATCAGTTTAGCTAAATCACTCCATATGAAATCTGAACATGAAAATGGTGTTGTTTCAATCGGTAAACGCCACTAGATGGAGCCATATAGTCCAAATGAGCGAGGTAGTTTATCTTCTGTCATTCAACACCCTACTAAAAAATGTCTTTAATCAGCCTAAAGATGGTTTGCTTGTTTAGGCTGAGCTTCACAGCCTAAACGTGCCTAAAATGTAAATGGTCAATCAAAAAGCGATTTCACACATTCTAAAAATAGGTCACTACAGGAATTCAAAATAAAAATGTAGTAGGCCTATTTCTTACTTTTTGATTCAAGATCGTTTGAGCTTCTGATTATGTTTGCCGATCATGTTTAAACGTGAATAAAAGCCTAAATTAAAACCGTTCGATATAAAGCTATCAAGTCTCTTCAGAAAATTTGGACTTAGCCGCTCAATTCTTTTTACGATCTTAGTTTTACTTTTTTATTTTTGTTTTAATTTTTTATTAACATTTTGCAAGTAAGAAACAGCAATTAAAATCTATTCCATTAACATAAATCCTACTGACATTGAAACTTTTAGACGCGTCACCGTAGTTGCGTAGCTGTCGAGGGACACAAATCTCCGATTTCTTTAAAAAGATCTTCATTTGTGTTCTGAAGATGAATGAAAAAGACATGAGGGAAGACAAAGTTGGAAAAGTTGGGAAGACATGAGGGGGGGGGGGATTATTTTATTTTATTAAATATTTTGGGGTGAATCCCTTTATTATTTTGTATTAAATTGTTTAATTAAGGAAACAATAAACGTTACAGTAAGTGATATGACCTCTGATTGTTTTAGAGGATGCGGAACACACTTTACAGCACACTGTCGGTACACGATCCGTTCCACCTGCACGATCGGTTCTACGTGACGTTTTCTTCTACGTAATTACGCGCATGCGTAGAACGGATCGTGCAGGTGGAACGGATCGTGTACCGACACACACCACTAAAATGTGTCTCGTCTCTGCCCCACTCCCAAAAGACCTTTACTCTACATCCGCTATGCGCATGCGTCAACACGCAGGGCGATATAGATGTGCAGCGTATAGATGGCGGTGCCCATTTCTATTGCCTGCGATAGGAACAGCATATGATAATATCATACAGCACTTCTCTTTTTATAATCTGTATAATGAGTAATCACGTGATAACTTTCTATCTCCAGATAAGAATGGAGCGAAATAGTTTGATGTGTGGGTTAAATTCTATAGTATAATATCTCTATGCAGAGTGGAGTAACAGTCTCCCCTCTCCCCTCCCTCTCTTGTTATGTTTGTACCCTGTTTTGTACCTTGTGCTGGCCAGTTATTTTGACTCAATGACAAATTAAACCGAATTAGAGTCATTCAGGAGGACTCTTCCGTCCGAACACACAGGATTTCTGCGGAGGTCTTTATTTTTACGATGAAGTAAGGCTGTGCTAGAATGTCAAACTTTGCGAACTGCGTCTGATGAGAGACCAGGACAACAATAACTCGGTGAGAACATTTCAAGATCTGCGGATTTCACTTGAAGATCAACATGAAGTTCGCCCAGATCATGCTAAAGAACGGCTCAAAGCTGAACATACCCAAACAGGTGGACAGATTCTCCAAGTTCTCTCCGTCCCCGCTGTCAATGAAGCAGTTCATTGACTTTGGTAAGTTGTTTACCTGTTTGAAATGGATCTAATGGTTCCAGCTTACTGTGGTGGTGTCCGAAAACCTAGTGAGCGCACTTACAAAAAGTACCATGACATTTTTGTAGTAGCCTACTAAATGGACACAATGTAAATACCGTAATAAAAAATATGGGAAATTATTCAGTACTATGGTTTATAAAAGTATAATAGTATAACTGCCCCATGGGATCCTCATAGTAACAAAAAATCCATGATATGTCAGCATGGTATTTTGGCAATTTTTGGAGGTTTGCATGTTATATAACATCAAAATACCACAGTATTACCATAACTGTACCATAGTACTTTAAAAAAAAAAAAAAAAAAAAAAAAACAGCCTGACGTTACTTGCGTTTACAGTATTGTGTGCATCATAAATGCATACTTCACCTGAATACGGCTGTATATGTATCTAGGTTTATGTCTAGGTTTTGAGATGCAACCATTCTCTATTGTTATTTGGTAGGTGACAGCACATAAACAATCTTGTTTGTTGTTGGTATATATAATTACGTATTATTTAATATCTACTCTCCAAATAATTTGACAATTTTTGTTGTTTTTAATAAGATTTTATTCTTAACAACTGAACATTGTTTATGTTCAAACACGTACATATAGAGATATAATCATTCAAGAGTGAAATTCTTCCTAACACAGTCCTGTCTTGCTCGCAGGATCTGCCAACGCCTGTGAGAAGACCTCTTTTATGTTTTTGAGGCAAGAACTTCCCGTCAGGTTAGCCAACATCATGAAGGAGATAGACTTCCTCCCGGACAAACTGCTCGGCACTCCTTCACTGAAGCTTCTTCAAAGCTGGTGAGGTCCATAACTGTACATCGTGCATGGACATGTGCTCCAAATGAGATGAGTGTGATGAATCCCAGCCTACTGTATCTGTTTACTGTTCACAACGCATATGACATAAATGACCTATAATCCACTGCTGCACATGCCTTAAAAAGAGAAGTGTCAGTGAATTATTTTAGAAAAGGATCTTTAAAGTTGCAATTCAAAGCACATTTAATGGAGACATTACATTGTAGTTTGAGGGATGATGACCGATTTCTCATCTTACTAAAACTCAATGAATTGTCAAATGCGCTGTGTCCGAATTCGAATACTTCCCTACTATATACTGTAGTATACTATATAGTATGTGGGAAAACAGAACGGCAAAAGAATCAATGTATTCGGAAACACAGTAGACAAAACGTCCCCTACTTTCACAGAGATTCTGAAGTGCGCATTCAGTGGACACTTTACTATCCCATGAGGCCGCGGGAAGGGATTTATGAATGACACTGAAGCGACGCAACTGGCACTGGTAGATCACATGACAGTAACAACATGGCGGATGTAGTAACAACATTACAACATTTCCGATGTCCGAAATTCATCCATACCAAATACAAATGGTATGCAAGACTACCTACTTGGTATGCGATTTTGGACACAGCGCTAGACTTTTATATGGAATATCGTAATAGTATATTGAGTTTAAAAAGTACCAAAGTTAATTTTGTTTACTTATACAAAACAAATCAATAGGCTAAAAGGACTTGACTTTTTTGTTTGTTTTTAGTGTTCATTGTTCATGATGATCAAAAATAGATCAGTTCCAGACTGAATAAATTGATTTTGACCTTCAAAGATACCCCTACTTTGAGCTACAAGGTTGTTAATCGATGGTATTGGCTTCTGTTCTGTTATTTTAACCTATTTTTTTAAATAATCGTGCTTAATAGCGGAATTCGTGGAAACTACATTACCCATGATGCTTTACGGAAAATTGAACCAATCAGAGAGTCTCGATAAGCAAAATGCAAGAAAATATCTCGTTAGATCCGCCCACTTCTATGAAGTACTGCAAATGACATAGTGAAGTCGATCTCCCTACACTTTCAAAATATTTAAATATTTGTATATATATATATATAATATATATATATACAGTGGTGTGAATAAGTGTTTGCCCCCATGCTAAAGTTGCCTAAAAAGAGGAATAAAAAATCATCTTTTGGATATTGATCTTAATGCCTTAATTAGAAAAATGAGGAAAACTCCAACCTTTAAGGACACAACTTTTCTTTGTGAATGAATAATGTATCATAAATAAATAAATGTTTTTCCTTAAAATACAGGGTGCATAAGTCATTGCCCCCCTATGTTTAATTCCCACAGAGTCAGGCAGATTTTTATTTTTAAAAGCCAGTTATTTCATGGATCCAGGATAATATGCATCCTGATAAAGTTCCCTTGGCCTTTGGAATTAAAATATCCCCACATCATCACACACCTTCCACCACACCTAGAGATTGGCATGGTTTTACTTCAGTTAGCCTAATAGCTGGTTTGATTTACATTGAAAGATGATCTCATGGAAAGTACCCCATGCCAATCTCTAGGTGTGGTGGAAGGTGTGTGATGATGTGGGGATATTTTAATTCCAAAGGCCAAGGGAACTTTATCAGGATGCATATTATCCTGGATCCATGAATTAACTGGCTTTTAAAAATAAAAATCTGCCTGACTCTATGGGAATTTAACATATAGGGGGGCAATGACTTATGCACCCTGTATTTTAAGGAAAAACATTTATTTATGATACATTATTCATTCACAAAGAAAAGTTGTGTCCTTAAAGGTTGGAGTTTTCCTATTTTTTCTAATTAAGGCATTAAGATCAATATCCAAAAGATGATTTTTTTATTCCTCTTTTTAGGCAACTTTAGCATGGGGGCAAACACTTATTCACACCACTGTATATGTGCCTATTTTACTTTATTTTATTCAGCAATAAACGTCAAAATATTGTTTATTGTTTGTTATTCACGAATGCTTTAACAAAGACGTTTTTAAAATTCTAATGAGTGAAATGAATGGGAAAAATACTTGTTGCACTCCATTATTAGGGAGTGATGGTATGTTTCTATGAAGTGTGTTGCGGCTGGACATACTTGTGTTGGTATAAAGTGTCGATTCAGCACATTGTTTATACCTCTTAGCAAAATCGCAGGATGTCACCAACCTTCGTCAGCATTTTTTAGTATTTTACTGCTATTCTAGCAAGGTTTCCATTTGTTTATCTAACATGCACACAGATATTGCTTCAGAAATTTGAACCTGAGGTCAAAGTTATGAGTGTTTTTTTTAGATCATGACAACAATAGTGTTGTTTACATCATTTTACACCATAAAGTAGTCAGTTGACACAGGCAGGTGAGTAACAATCTTTCTTAGTTAGATTAACATAATTAGAATATTAGAAACTAGTTTTTGTAAGTGTATGTCATTTTGAAGTTGACAAAAATACTGTATACATGCAGAACAGCAGGAACTGACAGTAAGAGTCGTTCATCTCGTGAGAATGTGGGTCAGAGTCTGACCTTTGACACGTCCTGATCCCTGTCCCGTAAACTTTCCTGTCACTCAAGTGTTCTCTGTTAAAACCAATTGGCCATAAGTACATTTTAAATCAAAAATAGGAAATCATGGGTAAAATATGTATTTCATTTGTTGACAATACTGAAAATAAGTAAACACAAGGACATTTATGTATTTAAATATGTTGTTTGGCAAGGAAGGTTTTTCAGTTTATGAATAGAACTTGTTTAAGAAGTTCTGAATGGACGGGATTTTGAAGGACAGAATGATTTATAAATTCAAATTGAGCTGTTATTGCCCTTTGTCTAAGGTTTGGCAGAGGCTTTGTGTTCAACATGTCAACTGGAATGCTTTGAAAATTATGTAAATGGGCATTATGTAAACTATGTTTTCTGCTGACTTTGCTGAATTAGGCTATGTAAAAAAAAAAAAAAAAAGAAAGTAAACTATATGTGACATTGGGGACAGGCAAATCACAAATAAGCAAACATTTACACTAATGACACAAAATTATCAAAAAAAGTTGTTTATTATTCTTATTATTTATATAAATTATTACATTTTTTAGTTTTCTATTTTAGTACTTTTTTAATTTTTAGCTTTTTTATGTTTTTACTTTATGCCGCTTATTAAAACCCAGTGGATTTTGCTCGTAAAAAAAGAAGAAAAAAACTACACATGACAGAGGACAGGCAAAATACAAACAAGCTAAAAGTATGACAATTACTCTGCATTATACTCATAGACTGTAAAAAAAATAGATTATACTTCAAATTTTATCTATGTCTGAAAAAAAAGATAAATATGAATATATATATATATATATAAAGACAAATAATATATTTTTATATTATTATTTTTTATTATATATACATTTATTTATATGAATTTAAATATATGTTTATATATAAATAATTATTTTTTTTATTATATTAAAACATTTTTTTGATAATTTTTGAATTCATTCTTTTCTTACATTTTTTTATTTTCGTACAAATTATTTAATGCATTTAGATCATATAATATTTTTATAACTTGAATTTTAAAGTCTCATGTGCTTCAGAGTCCTCAAGACTAGAATCTGTGACTCATGCTGAGATCAAAACCTGAGCTAAATGTAACTTTCAAGTGTGTTCATCGAAATGTTATGCAGTGTCGAATATCATGAGACACTGAACACAAACAAGTGTGCACTATAACCTTTCCAAAGGTCTGAAATGTGAATAAGTCCTCCTTGACGGTGCAGCACACTGACACACAACACTGTCTTCCAGGTGGATGGTAGCTAGCACAGTATGTCCACTGTCACATGACAGTCATTCCCAGTGCAGCATGTCTCCCATTTACTCCAACCTTGCAATATCCTTGCAAAACTATGTATTCACCATTTAAGTTTCGTAAGAAGCGATCAGTGGTTAGAGTAAATACCCATCAGTGCTATACAACTTCAGCCAGTCAGACAAATTAATATATACAAAGGAAATGATACACAGAACTACTTAATGTGTGCAGTGCATTATGGTTGTGTTTAAAATATGGCTGGATATCGGTACAGATGCAATTGGATTCCAATACACAAGTTCTCAATTCAGTGTGATTCTGATCTCAATTTGATTTGATTCAATATCGATTTATTTGGAAAAATTGTATTATAGTTCTTACTTCATGCCTCTTTATATAACCCAATCTAAAGATAAACCCTGACTGTTTGTTTACTCTTTACGGCAGGTATGCGCAGAGTCTGATGGAGCTTGTTGACTTTTTGGAGAAAGACCCTGAGGATAAAAAAATCCTTACTAAGTAAGTCAGAATTAAAGAGGACCTATTATGCTTTTTACATTTGCAACTTTCTTTAGTGTGTACTGTATGTGTAATCCTGTTTAAGCACAAAGCCACTCTAAAGGCAATTATTCTCTATCAGTGTCACTGTTTTTGAAACGCCTTGATTAGTCTTGAGTTTTCGTCTGGAAACGAACACGTCACAATTGAGAATGAGGAGTCACATGCCTATTTTGGCGGGGTCTGAGCCGGTCGGCCATGATGGTAGGAGACGCTATCGGTTACCAGGGTTTTTATCGGTTTTTAACGCAGCAGTTACTTCTAGGCATGGTAAAACAGTGCGGTATTGCGAGAAACTCCTCTACTACCGAGCTAAAAACACACGTAATCAATACTGTTTTGTCGTGGGAATCCTCCCAACATGGCGGAAAGGGTAGGGGCACTGTAAAATGACGTCAACTCCTCATTCTCAATAAATAATTCTTGGCAAATGCACACGCAAAATAAAAGCGGCGAGGCCTGACTGAAGCCCTGTTCACACCGCCAGCGACACGCAGCGACAAAGCGACATGATCCCATTCATTTCAATGGTGCGCTGGCGACTTCAGGCGACACAAGCGACAGTGACCGTTGGCGACAGAATGTGGGTGTGTCAAGCGACAAAAGTTGAGAAATTTCTACTTTATGCAAATAAGAAGTGAATTTTGCGAGCGACAACCAGTAAGAAAGAAGACGCGCCACCGTCTCGAGTTCAGGCAAGACAGAAGAGTTCGAGGACGATTTCACTGTTTTATATGATTTGAATGTAACCACATACATGGATAGTAAAATTATCCATGGAAAAGAAACTGTCGACAGTCTCAGTGAGTTTAATTCATACATTTAACGTTATATTTCGAGTGTTGTAATTTTATGATACATGTTAGTACTGCTGCAGTTAATTTTACAATTTCCCCTGCATTACATTGACTATTAGGGACAAGAAAATTGATTTTGTCAAATGCGAATGATGATTTAATAAATTATGACAGTATGAGTTAGTTTAAAGTCCCTGTGAACCGGAAGTTGCAAACGACTTTTCTCCACTGTTGTGACGTATTTCGGAGAGAAACGGAATACTAAATGAGGCAAAATAGTGGGCGTGGCTTTTTTTTCTAACTAGCACCTGATTGGATCTAGAAAAATGGGTGTTTCATTCTGAAATGGAGGATGACGCAAGTTTACACACGCTGTCAATCAATGCTCGCTCGGCGCTCGCAAACACACAGCAGCTGTCAGTTGGAGGGGTGTGGTTATGGATGTTAAGGAGACACCCAAACCGTAAAGCCTAAGTCATCGGGCAAGGTCCTCCAATGCAGAGGGGAGGGGCATTTTCAAACTTTGATTAAAGATTACGAAGCCAAAATTTTTTTTTGTGTGGATTGACTTGCATGTATGAATTGTTCACCACAAAACGATCAATTTAGGCAAACAAAGTAAGTATGGTCAATTTTGATTTCATAGGGACTTTAATTTGTTGATCGATCGTTAATCTAGTAAATAATTTATTCTACTGAACACTGCTGTGGTAATATAAAAATGCTCTCCCAACAGCATGTGGTTTCTTTTTAAAAGTAATTTATTCCAAGTCAAATTAAAATGATAGTTGTTGTATATATCACTTGTGATGGTATTGTGTATAGATATGGCCAGACGTGCAGTCTACCAATAACATTAGAGCGACCCACAAGCGACTTCCCAGTACAAAGCCCAGCGACACACAGCGACAAAGTCGTTGGCGGTGTGAACGGGGCTTGAGTGACATGCTTAAAGTTGTTGACCAATCACTAGACACTGATCCAGTCGACCAATCAGAGCACATTGCGCTTTTTGGAAGGAGGGGCTTCGTAAAGACAGGAACTAAACCGTGTACATGGTCAAGTCATCAAATATGTGAAAAATGTGTGTTTTTTACATTTAAGCACAAAAACTTATTTTAGTAGACCCCCAAAACAACTTTTTTTTGGTAACAGGGCATAATAGTTCTTCATGAATCTTACACAAGTTTATCTCATGCTGCAGCCTGCTTTAATGAACTCTAATAGTGTGTTTAACTCGATGGCATGTCTTTTAGATTCACAGAAACACTGATCAATGTCAGGAACAGGCATAACAATGTGGTGCCCACCATGGCTCAGGGAGTACTGGAGTACAAGGAAGCCTTTGGTGTGGATCCTGTGACCAATCAGAACGTCCAGTATTTTTTGGACCGCTTCTACATGAGCCGAATCTCCACACGCATGCTGATGAATCAGCACAGTAAGATTTCAGGATGTTTCCTAAAGCCCTGGCCAATACGACGGATATTTCTGTCTTTGCTGAAACAATAGAATAGGAATCTGCTGATAATGTAATGCACAATGGACCATAGCTGCATAACTGATAAATTGACAATATATTTAAAATAAATTCAATAAATTCAAATTCAGTTTAAATACTTCAAGTGAATGTAGGCATTGCAATATTATAATGTCCAGTATGAAAAATGGATATTCATTTTGAGTTTTGCTAAAGATTCTTTTAACAATGTTATTTAAATCATTAATGTTTTTATAGATGGACTTTTTTTAGACGATAAGGGTCAGTGGGATTTTTTTTCTTTCCATGGCTGCATTTAATAGCTAAAAAATACCTGTATCCAAAAACAGGAATACGTAGTATTAAATATGTTATTACAATTTAAAATACCTTTTACATTTGAATATATTTTAAAATGCCATTTATTCCTGTGATTCTAATATAATGAATTTAAACATTTCTTATAATTATCAATGTTGAAAACAAAAAGTTCGAAGAAACATGTTTTTCTGACAATGTAAATGTCTACTGTCACTTTTGATCAATTGAAAGCATCCTTGCTGAATAAAAGTATTAATTTCCTTTAAAAAAAATCTTTCTGACCCCAAACATTTGCACAGTAGTTAAGATCCAGTTTATCTCCACAATACAGTTAGTTAAGAATCATTAATATTAGCAAATAACTGATGTAGAACCCATATGTCATGCATCCCTGCAATGAAAATGTATTTAAAATGTGTGTTAATTTTAGCGTTAATCTTTGATGGAAGCACCAATCCAGCCCACCCCAAACACATAGGCAGCATCGACCCAAATTGTGATGCTGTGGAGGTTGTAAAAGGTAATTAATCATGTATTGACTGTGTTACTACTAAACTGCAAGTGAAATCGACATTGCGCATCCTACTTTGGCCGACTCAAGTTGTTTCTCGCTCGTTCCCTCTCCAGATGCCTATGAAAGTGCCAAGTTGCTGTGTGATCAGTACTACTTGACTTCTCCAGAAGTGGAAATCAAACAAGTGAACTGTGAGTGAGAGCTTTCTCAAACTTTACGTCTTTGTGTGCTCTGAGTCCTGAGGTGAACTCTGCATTGAAGGTTATCTCTACAGTGTTATTTACACCACCGTGGGATGTGGGATGGTGTTGGCTGGGGATTATGGGTATGCTGTAAAATGCCACATTCTTGTCCTGCATGATATAAAACATGCCTGGACTCTTTAGTGTGCAGTTATGCTAATCAATCAAGCATGACCTTGAATTCAACTTTGACCCTAAAAAGACACTACCTTTTAAATTTAGTTTTTTTGCAAGGACGCATTAATCAGTAAAGTGACAGTAAAGATGTTTATAATCTTACAAAAGATTCTATTTAAAATAAATGCTGTTCTGTTGAACTTTCTATTCACCAAAGTATCCTGAAAAAATGTAGCCGTTCCTACAAAAATATTAAAGGGGTGGTTTACTGCTTTTTTTCTTTGCATGATTGTGTTTATGGGGTGCAATATAACATGTATTTGTGGTTTTTCTTTTTTTTAAAGTTTTAATTTTCATAAATTTTACCTAAATTGTAAGCCGTGTTCTCTGGTTTACATCCTGAGTCTATTTAACCACTCCCTCAGAAACAGGCAATGGGCTCAGATTGTTTAGTTTGGGCCGGTGTGTTGTGATTGGCTAAACTAGTGCACGTTGTCCGGATAGTTCACGCCCATCCTCTTTACGGGCGAGGTTGCATGTGTTCCTGTCAAATGTAAATATGGTGTCGATACTGCAGTATCAGACCCAGAAAGCGGCGATGAAGAGAGGCAAGCAGAACCTCTCCACACACGGCTCTTACAAAACGTTTCTGAATGGTATTTGTCTATATTTTTTTTAAACTTTATACACGTTTGTTTTACACAATAGCATCGAACTGACTGGCTACTGTATACACAAACAGCGTTGGCATTGGTTTACGTTCTTGATCAAATTGAAAAATAACGTCATAAAGTATATATACATGAAAAATACATTTACAACATTAGTACATATACAAATTCAGGTCCAAAATGTTGGTACGCATTTGTCGTAGACACGAAATAGCATAACTAAGTGGCTATAAAGCCAGCGCTGGCATTTGATTAAACTAAAACATTACGTCTGAAATTATACATGCAAATACATTTAAAATGATAAAGTCTTAGCCTACTTACAGGTTGTGGCCCAACAACTGCTGCCTCTGGTTTTAAAGTTGGAACTGCTTCATGTTTTAGTAACAGTTTCTTGTTGAATCCGGCATTGAATTTGTGGAGATTCTGGAAGCTGTCTTCCGTAAAATGCGCAGCACAGAGTGCTAAATTACGATCATCATTTTCAGGAACATAATCAAACATAAATTGTATCCATTGTTGACGAACTACAACGTCCGTGGGAAGCCCGAACACAGAAGACCTGACAGCTGGATGAAAATGAGCCGCAGAAATATGGCCATGCTCTTTTTTGCATATTCCAGAGGGAGGGTTGATGCAAATGTATGGGTTAGTGACGTCTAAAACCCATTGTAGTCCCAATCGAGTCGTTATTGTAGGCAGACGATATCTCTGCTTACATTTAACTTTCAGCGCTGCAACTTTGCAGATACTGTTCATGCACCAACAGCAACATTACACACTATTTAAAATGAAAAAAGTGAAATCGCAATCAACCACCCCTTTAAGCAGCACAACTTTTTTTAACATTGATAATAATCAGAAATGTTTCTTTCTTCCATGCTTACTAAAATCGACAAAAGTTATTTTATGTCATAATAATGCTGTTTTTCAATGCATTTTTGAACAATTAAATGCAAGCTTGATGAGCATAAGATGTGCAAAAGAATCTTACCGAGCCATTTTGAAGAGCTGTGTAACTGTTTAAAATTTAAGATAGTAAGAAATAATTGTGTAGAGTATTTGAATTTGCTTAAATTCAATATAGTGTATATATCAATAATAGTGTAGTGTATTTGAATTTGAAAAGAAAATGAAGCAAATATGAAACACAATGAGTAAGTTCTTGAATCACCTATCCGTGTAGACAGAAATAGCGCTTTATAATCTTATCTCACTGTGTGTCTATGGAGAAATATATTGGATGATATGATTTGCACTGTATACAGTACTTAGTTACACATTGGCAAAAAGTTGGCATGATCTCACGGTTTATCTTTTAGTCAGGTAAATAGCAGTGTATTATTTTGTCAAGCCAAGAGAACCTACAAGGTCGAGTGACCACCGTTGCAGCTGGTCACCTGTTTTATCAACACATAGTAACAAATTAGCCAGCATAACCTCTATCATGTGCTTCATAGCTGACTAATTTGGGCAGCATGCCAATGTTGATTTCTTCAATGCATTTTTTAAAATTATAAGTTCATGTGGGATAGCATGCTATGGAAGAGATTTCTGGTTTACACAACTGTTGCTGAATCAATATATCTGTTGTTATTGCAGTTAAAGGACCCAATGATCCAATACATATAGTTTATGTGCCTTCTCATCTGTACCACATGCTCTTTGAGCTCTTCAAGGTACTTGAATCACTTTATTGTGGCTATAGCCCACACACAATTATAGTCTTATATAAACACAAGAGCAAAAATTCTGTCATCATTTACTCACCCTCATGTCGTTCCAAATCTGTATGACTTTCTTTCTTCAGCAGAACACAAAATGAAAGGTTTTATGAAATGAGATAGATTTTTCAGTGAATAATGACTTCGATTTTGGTCCGTTCCCCATCCAAATTTATCATATGGGTTCAAAAGACTTGGACTTGGAGAAGTAATTAATTAATAGCTACTAATTACATCTTCAACAGTGTAATTAGATTACTGTACTTATCACTCTCTCCCTAAAAAAGTATAGCATTTGTTATTACTACACGTATCAACCTCGACCCATTAAACAATACAAGGATAGGCATGAAACTGCTCTTTTAATTCTTTCAAATAAAGAATGTAAAATTGCATAAATGAATCTTGAACTAATCGTGTATTTAAAGCATTCTAAACACACATTTTATCATTAGATGTAATTAATGCAATTACATCAGAAGTAACTGTAATTCAATTACAGAAAAATTAAGAGTAATCCTTTACTTTTACTTTTTGGGAAAAGTCATTAAATTACAGTATTTAATTTTTTAGTGAGGCATTACACCCAACACTGATATATGGAAAAAAGCAGCATGAAGATTCAGCTAAACATCTCCTTTTGTGTTCCATGGAACAAAGACAGTCCATCGGGTTTGGAATGACATGGCCATCATCCATTTGATGATAATAAAGTTGTTTCTCCATAACAGAATGCAATGAGAGCAACTATTGAAACCCATGAGACCAGCCTACATCTCCCACCAATCAAAGTGAGAGTTTCTCTTGGAAAAGAAGATCTGACCATCAAGGTGAGCTTTCTTTGACAAACACTCAAGCCCCGTTTACACGTTGTATGGCGGAAAACCACAGCAAGTGCTTGGGAGCACTTCGACTCGGCGCAGTAATATGCTTAATAGGGTATTCCGCCATACAATATAGTTATCCACTTTCAGTGGTGGAATGTAACGAAGTACAAATACTTCGTTACTTTACTTAAGTACATTTTTCACGTATCTTTACTTTACTTAAGTAGAATAAATAGTGCATACTTTTTACTTTTACTTCGTTACATTTTGCAGCAATTATTATACTTTCTACTCCACTACATTTCTATAACTTCTGTTACATTTTCATTACATTTTCTGATCAGTTTTTCCCCTGCCAAAACGTAATCTGACCGTCCGTTCGTTGCACGTTTGTCTCACCAGTGACGTTTGGTTGCCATAGATACATCAACTAAACGCGTCTTGCACGCAGTGTGTTTATCCTGCAATTTATACGCGAAAATTAGTTTTTACGTGTATAGGAAACACACCGTGTGTAATATACGTTTGGGATTATGGCAAGCCAAGAGGTTTAGAATTACACCATAAATTAATCGCGTTTACTGGCAAAGTTATTAACATATAGTAAGGATATGGCTTATATTGCCTAATTGCAAGCTTGTTTCAGAAATGGTGACATTTTTTTTTCCATCATTATTGAACATCATTATAGGAGTATTAGGTTGAATGAGTTAGAATTAAATGTTTTAGTGATCATTAGAAAATAGTCATTAAGAGAATCAATTATTATGCAAGTACTTTTACTTTTAATACTTGAAGTACATTTAAAATCAGGTACTTTTTACTTTTTACTTAAGTATGGTTGTCATTTTTTTACTTCTACTTTTACTAAAGTAAATATTGATCTGGTTATTTGTACTTTTACTTAAGTACTGAGATTCAGTACTTCCTCCACCACTGTCCACTTTACACGCTTAAAAAAGCGCAAAGTTTTATTTTGCGTCACCGTCCTAGGTCGAGTTACACTGCTCGAGTAACTGTATTTAAATAGGGGAAACATGGAGGTGTTTGTTGCTTCTCTGCTTAGCCCATATTGAATGAACTGGGCTAGTTAAGTGCGGTCAAAGTGTCTCGCGCCAGAGAGATTGACAACAGAGGTATGTATCAACTCGTCTTAGTTAAGGGAATAACATAGTTTAATATGAAAAAAAATGGTGGAGGATCCCTTTAAACCAATCTACATTTTTATGTAACTGATTCTAAAAATTTAACACCAATCTTGAAGAAAAAAATTGGATGATTAACTTATGACTAGTCTAAGCAATTTATGTAGCCACCCCAAGTCTGTTCCCCCTATCAGGGCTCAAATATGCTGCTTAGAATTCTTTTCAGTCTTAATACCTAGTCAGATTGGAATGATATATTAGTTTTACAGGAAATATATCATTTTTGATTGCACTTTCTAAAGATATGGCCATGATGTGCAGTCTAGTACCAATAACAATAGAGTGCCAGCACATGGAACGATAGTAAGAGACTGTGTCATACAGCTACAGAGTTGCTGGCGGTGTGAACAGGGCTTTAGATTCACAGATTAACGGTTCAACAAAAGTTGAATATTTCTCTTGAATCTCTTTTTTTAACTCACAACATGCTGGCAAGAGCAGTGAGGGTCAAAACTTGTTTTGTAATGACTTGTGTTATTTTAGATGTCTGACAGAGGAGGTGGGGTTCCTTTGAGGAAAATCGAAAGGCTTTTTAGTTACATGTATTCAACTGCACCGAGTCCTGTGACTGAAGACACTCGCAATGCTCCACTGGTAAGATAGTCAGATAGTCTTTGTTGTGCAATGTTAACACATAGTAAATCTTTGATCCACAGTGATGTTTTTTGTGAGCTGTGAGCTTACAGATTTATAACAATGTTTGTTGTTTACACCAGATTAGTATTGTAATGCAGTTGTAATGCAATGTTTCTCTTTTTCTCACACACTCACTTTGGCTTTTTTTCTCACACACTCACTTTGGCTTCTCTGCAGGCTGGTTTTGGCTACGGTCTTCCTATTTCCCGCCTTTATGCCAAGTACTTCCAGGGGGATCTGCAGCTCTACTCCATGGAGGGATACGGCACATCGGCAGTCATATACCTAAAGGTACACATACAATGTTGCATTAAAGGTTAGATTCATTGGACCTTGTATATCTGTGACATGGCCGCAAAACTTCCCGCAACATTTGTGATGTGAATTTACTCATTGTGAATTTACTCATTTGTCATCATTTACTCACCCTTATGTCGTTTCAAACTGGAATAGGTTTCTTTCTTCTGCAGAACACAAAAGAAGATATTTTGAAGAATGTTGGTTACCAAACAGTTCTGGTTCCTATTGAGTAGTGGAAGTCAATGGGAAACTGTTCGGCTACCAACATTCTTAAATTACATATTTTTGTTCCACAGGATTTATGACATAATTTTCATTTTTTGGGTGGACTATACCTTTAAAAGAGGAAATATTATGCTTCCGTTAGTGCGTATCGATGCAGTTTGAGCTTAAAATAATGTCTGCAAAGTTACAAAGTCTCTCCAAAGTAAGGTATTCTGTATATCAGTATCAGAGTTTTCTTCCGGGAACAAACACGCAACAATATTCCTCATTTAAATAATTGATTAAAAAAGGGTTGGTTGAGTTAGTTAGTGTTGAGTTAGTGACTTGTAACATTTCCAAAACACACTGAAAGTGGTTGACCAATCACAACACACTGGTCCAGCTGACCAATCAGAGCTCATTGTGCTTTTCAGAAGGAGGGGCTTCATAGAGACAGGAACTAAACAGAGCATTACGGAGAGGAGCTGCAACAATATGTGAAAAATTATGCGTTTTTTTTTTTTATATAATGAAGTAGGGGTGTGAAACGATTAATCGCGATTAATCGCATCCAAAATAAAAGTTTGTGTTACATAATATATGTGTGTGTAGTGTGTATAATTATTTTGTATATATACATACACACGCATGCATGTTATATATTTAAGAAATATTTGCATGTATATACTTTAAATATATTTCTACAAAATGAATATTATACATAAATACAAATATTTGATACACTAATAACACATTTTTCTTAAAGAGTAACTAAACCAACTTTTTTTTTAGTTAATGAGCTGTAACAATGGATCTTTATTAAAACCAGTCATTGATTCGAGTAACTTTTTTGACATTTGTTTATAAAGTGTTTTATTTCTACAATATATGGTGTAAAAACTAGAGGTCTTCACAGAGCACCCGAGACCCGTCGGCCCCGGACCCGACCCGGGACCCGTACGGGTTCGGGTCTATATTTTAAATGAGCAGCCGGGTCCGGGTCGGGTCCGAATCTATTACTTCGGGTCCCGGGTCTGTTTAACATTGTGTGTAATACCAACGCATTCTCATCCTTTAGCGTCATATAGGACGCGCTGTATAACAAAACGGCGAAATACTACTCGCATGGCACCCGTTATCGTTAATATAACACGCGCTGAGAACGGGCTGGTACACGTGCGATTGGAGTGCAATCTCAAGCGCGTGTCATGTTTCTATGGCAACCAGAGCAGAGCTTCCCCATTGCATTTTCTCCAATGTTTATAGTAATATAAATGAACCGTCTTGTTTAATCTTAAAGTTTTGGTGGTCAGATTCAGACTCAATGAAGAGCAGAGAGCACAGATATGATCAAGCTGAACAAGCAATCGTTATTATAGTTCAAAAGGGCAAACAGTTAAAGTTATTATGCGAGTTAACTCGAGTCAGAATGTGCATGTGCAAAGCTGCATTTTTCATCCATCACCGTGACATCAAGTGGACTTTTAAAGCTGAAATAATGAGTGGATTAAGCTTGGAAAAACGAGAGAAATAACATGGATAGAACTTTCTTGTCGGTGGATTGTAATGCATCACAGTCAGTCAGATAACGTCAGGAAGTGAGACGACGACTAGCTGCTACTAAAATTAGGTAAGACAAAAAGTTTTATTTTTCGCAACTCGTGTGAAATAAAATGTGACAATCGGGTCCAGTCGGGTTTGTGACCATTACGGGTCTCTTCCGGGTCGGGCATGAATTTTTGGACCCGTGAAGACCTCTAAAAACGTCTTAGTGCTGCCCTCTTCAGGTTGAACGGTGGCTACTGCAGTTGAATTTTCCTATTGGATGTTCCGCACTTCGTGACGTACCCAGGTTTCAGCTCACCACGCGAGCTACGCCCTTGGCAGTATAAAAACTATCTTGTGTCGTCAAAACCACAGTAGGGAGTCAGGAATTGGTATTGTGAGTATTGAAAACGATCAGGATAGAGTGTTTTAGCGTCTATTTCGTCCCCTCTATCTCCGCTGGGGTCTGCCCACTTTTTCAGCATTTTCAAATATTGCCAGTGGGTGGAGTCAGGGTCTGACCAGGGGTTTAGTTACCCTTTAAATGTATACATGCATATGTGTGTATTTATATATACAAAATAATTATACACACTACACACACATATATTATGTAAACACAAACTTTTATTTTAAATGCGATTAATCATGATTAATCGCTTCACAGCCCTATTCTAGTAGAACCCAAAAACAAAATTAAGACTTTGAAAAAGGGCATAATAGGTATTTTTTAAAGTACGTTCACAAATTTTACGAGGTCCGTTGGCGAACCCGTGCGACCAACTAAAACCAGTTACAAAATCTGTCAGGAAATCCTTCAGGACACTCCCAATCACTTGGACTCGTATTTAAAATGACTGAATTTCACCCACAAAAATTCGTAGAACAAATGTAAAAGTGACCGCAATTTAGAATTTGGCTGAAATTCTTCTAAAATTCATTAATATATTAAAAAAGTTTAATTCACTGTCTATTTTGTCTCTTTGGCCCCTTGCAGGCTTTATCCACTGAATCAATAGAGAGGCTTCCTGTGTTCAACAAGTCAGCCTTAAGGCATTATCAAACAAGCATGGAGGCGGATGACTGGTGCATCCCGAGCAGTGAACCCAAGAAACTGGGAAAGTACGAGTACGGTGTTTGAGAGGGAGAAGAAGCTCGTATGATAACCATAGTTAAGGACTGAACTATTGGAGGCCTTGAGTTATTTTGGATAACTATATATGTGACTTTATTTCAGAATTATCAAAGGGTTGATATAATGCTCTTCATATGAATGTTACAGTCTGAATAACAAGGGCATTTTTGTCTTCCACATGTCACATTGCTAATAATACACCTCACACTTAATTTGCAGTGTTAACTCTTTCATTCATAGTTTCACAAGACACGGTACAACATGTTAACTCTTCTGTGTCAGAGACTTCAGTTGAATGTACTGAAGCGGACTGGTTGTTTGAATATGTTGATTCCTACACATTACCACAGATTTAAACCAATGTGTTTTAGAGGATGTGAACTGGTGTTTGTCAGTGGGGCCAAGTTACCAGCTTTGTGTGAGTTTTATAGCATGTATCTTTAGCAAGAACACAGGTAACCAAGGCTTTATTGATTTCCTTGCATTCACAATGCAAACGTTAGATTGACCGTAGTTGTGTGTTGCTTGATTGTGAGCTTGAAATGTTGGGCCTACTGTCTAACACTCCATTTAGTTTTAAATGTAAAAATGTGAAGCTAACATCAAGGCCAGATCATTTCATAAACATATATTTAAAAATATGTTAACGGAATTCATTTTCAAAGTAAGAACAACAAAAGTTGTCATGATGACATCCAAGTTACTCCACTGACGTTAATATAATGAAAATAAATAAATAAAAGATTGAGTTGTCACAAGGAACCGACAAAGTAAGTTTGGGCCCAGGTTAGTAACTACAGTGTTGATTTATTTAAAACTGGCTAGATGTTGATCTTTGTTATGCGTGAAGCTTTTTATGACCACGATAATTTATGTTCTGAACATTTCAGGTATTCTGTATGAACAAAAATGACATGTAGCATTATAGTAGTTTTTTGTCTTAGCATGAAAACACTGAAGAAACAATATTTTTATGTCTGTATAAATGAAAAATATTGTTGAAATAATTTCTTGTTTTAAAATATATTATCTCAGGATTGTGCAGTTTTGCCTTTCTAGATTTTTTTTTTATCATTTCATTTTATTTTTATTGTTTTCATTTCAATGTAATATTTGTAAAGTTGGCTTTTTGAAAGCAATGCGAAGGACCTGTATTCATTTTTAAAGGGCACTCAAGTAGGAGCAGCTGCTCTCTGTTAAGTAATGCTCATCAAACTCTGGGTGTGTTTAGCTGCTATCATGTATTTGCCTCATACAGAAATGGAAGTACTAAGACAACCTCTGTAGATCATTTGCACATTTACAATTGTAATCTAGAACTGACATCTACCATGTTGATGTTATTCATTCATACCTCATAAGCTTCATTTTTTTTGCAGTTATATCACTCGATATCTCTGTCGTTGTGAAATCACGCCTGCTTCTTGACGTGTTTTAGAAACACAATCCTGTATTCACAAAGGAGCAACTGTGTTAATGAATGCTCAGCACTGTTCATGAAACTGTATTTTAATTTCACATTCAGTGAGAGAGTGCCATTTTATGTATTATTAAACCCATGAATGAAGAACAAAATTATTTCCTTTTGGTTTTATGTCCTTTTAGCAGAATTTATACATATGAAAATGGTCCAGTTTGGACATTTTTCAGTTTGGAGGGAGCATGGCGTATCATTTTCACACATGAAGTGGCTCCCCTTGAGTCTCATTGAAAGTCTTTGTGATGTGCTGGATGAGACTTTACAGTGACTTTACAATACAAGATCTTGACCTAGAAATGTTGATGTTATTTCCAATTGTGTGAAAATTATTCACAGTTTAAGTCTGGTGAATCTTGATTTTGTCATCCTGGAATATGGCAATGGTCTTCCTGCATGGTTTTTAAGAAATGAAAAGCTACATACTCCATCAAGAACTGTGTTGTGTGTGTGTGAGAGATTTTTTCGAATGGTATCAACCATCTTGGAAGTGGTTAAACAGGTATCACA
The DNA here is from genome assembly GCF_016745375.1 of Pimephales promelas. The sequence continues at coordinate 3,421,935 of NW_024121233.1, forward strand.
ATTCGCTTGGTCAGATTATTCTGAGTTGGTGTTTAAGGATAGTTTGCAACTGTAGTTGTTTATGTGTCATTTTGCCACAGATCCTCTGTTTATTTCTGGCCTGCACAGGAACAAAATGATCTGTCTTTTCTTTTGCACATCTACCAGTCTTTCCTAACAGCAGTAAATCTGGTGGCTGTGACACCAGAGTCCCGCCCTCTTTGGAAAATAGTGCTATTTTAAGAAACATAACTGCACCGCCTGTTGCCTGACCTGTCAGTCACTGACACAATTTCCCCTGTTTCTAAAACCACACAACTGCTGCTAGTCCTTAATGTCCAAAGGAACCACCATATACAGTGCTTGTTGCTCTATATTGTGGACTTGATTATAAGATGATACATTTTAATGTGCTTAACAAACTAAATATAATTTGACTTAATCTCATGGTCTATACAATTTCAGAATCTGAGCCTGAGGTTAATTTGTTAGTGGCTGTTTCTCTTCTGCAGAGAATGAATGGAAACAGGCTGTCTGAGGGAAAGAAGAATCAATGATTCCAGGTGACAGGTTGACTGTGTGGGGGTACAGAGAACGGGGGTACGATCGTTCATTTAAAAAATAAATAACAAAGTTAAAGGTTTATAAGATCAAATCATTGCCTTGCTCTGTTCTGTGATTTGCATTCGTGACTCTCCTGTTCGAACTCGTTCATCAAAATGAACAAATCTTTTTCTTGTCATTTGGTTCATTCAATGAACGAAATGAACAAATTGGCTCAGGAAAAGATTTGTTCATTTTGACAAACGAGTTCAAACAGGAGAGTCACGAACGCGCATCACAGAACAGAGCAAGGCAATGATTTGATCTTATAAACCTTAAACTTTGTTATTTATTTTTTTTAATGAGCGATCGTTTCACTTGACAATACACTTATTCATCGTCTGGAATCGTTTAAAGCCCTTTGAACAGTTTGCAGATTGCAGTGAAACTTTCTTTTGGACCTTGAACCATTTGGTTCACAGTAAAGTGCATTATATGGAGAAAAATGCAGGAATGTTTTCATCAAAAACCTTAATTTCTTTTCGACTGAAGAAAGACATGGACATCTTAGATGAAATGGGGTTGAGTAAATTAGTAAGTTTTTTTGTTTTTGTTTTTAAAGTGAACTAATGTTATTCCGAATGAAAAGCATCTCCCCTTATCAGTTAGCCTACCAAGTGCATGACTTGAGGTCACTGATGTCCACAAACTCTGCCACTGAGTAAAAGCCTGAATCCCGTATTAGAATTTTCCACAGAAAGCCTTGAGCGTTTCTTAAATATTATGGCAAGTTACATAGCAGCTATAGAGATGGTCGTCGATCATTTTTCATACATGGAAAAAAAAACTTTTGCTGATAATTTACTCACCCCATGTCATCCAAGATGTCAATGTCTTTCTTTCTTCAGTCGAAAAGAAATTAATGTTTTTGATGAAAACATTCCAGCATTTTTCTCCACGTTCGTGATGCTGTTCGAACTCGTTCATCATTATGAACAAATCTTTTTCCGAGTCAATTCGTTCGTTTCGTTCGAACCAAATGACTCGGGAAAAGATTTGTTCATTTTGATGAACGAGTTCGAACCTTTACACAGTCTATTCGAACAGGGAGAGTCACAAACGTGCATCGCAGTACATCGCAGTCTCATATAAGACATGGACATCTTGGATGACATGGGGGTGAGTAAATTATCAGCAAAAGTTTTTCAAAAAGTGAACTACTCCTCTAAACGAGAGAAAAAACAAGTAGGGTCTTCTTAAAAACCATAATTAATGTTATAGCCTATTAATAGACAATACTGTTAATCGCTGCACGGAAGTGAACAAGAGTGATTTGTTCAGCTAAAAGTTAGTCAAAAACTCGTCTTGCCTCTTAGGAACAAAGAGTTTAAAACTGTAGTCCACAAAATTCCGAACATTCATCCAGATTAACCATACGCCTGTTAACGTAGGCCTACTTTCTCTCGTGGATTGATTCTATCATTTTAACTTGTCAAAAAGAAAGACCTTTAATGCCCTTTTATAGCTTAAATTAATTGAGGCCCCTATAAGAGGATCCATGACTATTGTCAGCTCTCATTATTCAGGGTTAAAGCCTGATAAGCACTTCAGATTGTTCTTGCTTTGACCAAAAGACTAATGGCTTAGACATCTCATCCTATTCAGCTGTTATCTGTAATGTGCTACTGGCGTACTCCATGATATTATCCTCTTATGCTAAATATGGCTTTCCATTGTTCATTTCCCCCTCAAAAATGATCTAGTCTTAGCAGACAAGCTTAAAACTTGACTTTCATTATAGCACAGATGATGAGGCTTCTGGATATGTTGAAATCCCAATAACTTTTGAAAGTGTTGTAATTAATAGTGTAAATATATTTAATAAATATATAAATAACATTATTAGCATTCATATAAAATTATGCATTGTTTATATTTCATATTTATTTTTTTTTATTAAATATTCACATTAAATAAATCAGAGCAATTATTGTTGGCTGGTAAAGGATCAAATAAAAAATTTATTTTAAAGATAAGCAACAAGCCCAGCAAACAACAAACAAAAAGATGTAAATGAAACACCTAATGTCGTCAATTATGTGGAATGTCTGACAAGCAAACATGATGTATGGAGGATTTATGTAAAAGATGATGACTCTTCAGCAGTCATATGTCTGTAATGCAGATGGTGTCAGTATATGAATCCAACAGGCTCCAGAAGAAGGTATTTCTTCACCGATGAAGGAAGAATGAGTCGCTGGACACCCAGTTCACAGCGATTCGACAATGCGGCACGTATTGCACATCTGGCCAGATGCTGAAGAGTGCGTGGATTGTTGCTGCAGACGGCAAACAGAGAGTCATAGAATTTCCTGTGCCGCTAAATGAAGAAGAGAAGAAACAACATTTCATTAATGGACTTCTTGAATTCAAGAACAAAATACAACAGAGAAAGTATTCTTCGCTTTTTTTAGCATGTCAAGTCTGAATATTTAGATTGAAATGCATAAGAAAATAACATGTCTTACAACTGGAAGACACTTTGCAAAAAAAAAAAAAATTTTCAAGTAAAAACGTCACAAAATATTGTTTTCTTTACACAGCCCAATATATATTTGGAATCAATAATATTTTTAATGTTTTTGAAATAGGTATCTTATGCTCACCAAGGCATCAGTATACAGTAAAACAGTAATATTGTGAAATATTATTGCAATTTAAAATAATGTTTTCTATACTATATTTTAAAATGTAATTTATTTCTCTGATGCAAAGCTGAACCTTCAGCACCATTACTCGATTCTTCAGTCACATGATCCTTCAGAAATCATTATATGATATTTGATGCTCAATAAACATTTCAGTTCCAGCATATTTTCCCACTCATTTTAAATTTTAAAATAATAATTGTTTTATTTTAAATTATTTTAAAAGAATAATAAAGCTTATATATTTTATTATGTATTTGTGATATTTAATTTTCTAATCTTTTATTAAATAATAATAAAAAAAAAAAACGATTAAATAACAATTCCATTATTTGCAGTGTAGAAAAAGTTAGTTTCTGACCTCATATACAGCGTCAGGAATGGCAGCTCTCCATTTTTTAGTGTACTTGATATGTTCATATGAATTGACCATCACCTCCACTGCCCTGGGGAATTCATAACACTCCTGCAACACCTACTTACCAACCAAGAACAACAACTATTTTAAGACCCGTTGGCCATAACAATATACCAAAATAATAATGGGTGAGTGATGTACCTTGTGAAACTGTGGTGGATATACACGGGCTGCTCCGTAGTTCAGCAGCAGCTGATAGCAGCGTTCGGGAATGGCCCACGGCCTGATCTGCGTCACCTTCAGAAGATACTGTATAGCTGCGCATCCATTGACATCCATAGCGTTAGTCTCGGCACCGGCCTCCAGGAACATCTGGATAAGCACATGGTCACAATTCCAGCACGCTTTGTGCAACACCGTCTTCTTGTCTTCCTCATGTAAATAAAAGTTAGCATTGTGGTCCAACAGGATCCGGCAGACAAGATGGTGGTCTGGGCTGTAGGTTCGCTCACGCATGTCCATGGCCCAGAATGCAGCAGTGATCAGAGGAGTCTCCATGTAGCCGTTGACTGCATTAATATCAGCTCCTTGAGAAATATATAAATCCACCAGTTCAGGGACACCGTAGCGGGCCGCTGTGTGCAGAGGGGTATCTTGGTTCTCCTCACTGGGCATGTTGATATTTGCTCCTAAAGTCATATTAGAAGTGTTTTATGTGTTGTTGTTTTTTGTCCACACAATGAAAGTCATTGAGCTGCAGTGTTGTTTTGGACCCCATTGACTTTCATTATATGGACAAACACAGTTCAAATTGTTGTGTTCTGCAGAACGTAAGTCATACAGGTTTGTATGAAAATAATGATAAGAAATCATTGAGATACTATTTTAGATTTTATTATTTCATTAAAGATATTTAAATAACATTTTTATTAAGATCGTTTTTGTTACAATTTTAAAATTACAAGTTTTTATGTGCATTCATTTAATTTTTTTTTACATTTTTGTAATTTTGTTGTGTTTTTGTCTATTTTTTTAAATATGTCTATATAGGCCTAGTTTTTATTCTTATTTATTTCAGTACTGTACATTAATGCCCAGTTTCAGCCCCAGACTAAAATGCATGTTTGAGTTGTTATAACTGAAAGCAACTTGCACTGACAAATCTTAAAATATGTCATTGCCATTGTTTCGTCTCAAGATGCGTTTTATAAGACGTTTTATAAAAGCTACTTGAACACTGTAAAAAAATATTGATGGTTTAACTTAAAAAAGTAAGTAACCTGGTTGCCTTAAAATTTTAAGTTCATTGAACTGGAAAAAGTGAGTTAAAACAATGAAGGAGATTAATTTAACCATTAGAAACTCAAAATGATATGTTATCTGAACTAAATAAATTATTTAAGTTGATTTGACAAAAGAAAAAATGTTGTGATTACTACACTGTAAAAAAATATCGTTGGTTTAACTTAAAAAAGTAAGTAACCTGGTTGCCTTAATTTTAAGTTGACTGAACTGGAAAAAGTGAGTTAATACAATGAAGTAGATTAATTTAACCATCAGAAACTCAAAATAATAAATTATCTCAATTAAATAAATTCTTATAAAGTTGATTTGACAAAAGAAAATATGTTGTGATAACAAATCTTGAAAATATTTATTGAATATTGAACTAAGGTTTAATCCTGGCTTAATCTAAACTCTGTCTGTGAAACCAGGCCTAAGTTAAACTAAATGAAATTGAAAAATATAGCCTTGTGATTTAGGTGAAATACATTTTTTTTTATTATTATATGCATTTATTTTTATTTCAGCTAACCCTTATTTTTTACACGCAACAAAAAGGTATTTTTGTTGTTATAAGTTTAGTTTTAGATGTGTAATCATAACTTTTCAAATGTACGGACCTTTGAGAATTAGATGTTTGGCACAGTCCAAAGACTCTGATGTAACACAGTAGTGTAAAGGTGTGTGTCCACTGAGGGACATGCTGTTGATCCGTGCGCCCCATTCCAGCAGAAGTTCCACACAGTCAGCATTAGACACCGTACAGGCCACATGTAGAGGGGTCTTCCCATTAGGTTTCCTGTTGACCGCTGCCCCATTCTGCAGAAGGACTATGGCACTCCCCAAAGCGTTGTACATCATACACACGTGAAGACCCATCGCCCAGGATGTCTCCAACTTATAACCTGGTAGCCAATAACCTAGTGTGTTCACATATTTCATATTAAAATAGTACGCATGGTGCAGGGAATATCCTTTTAAAACGCAGCTTGCTAATTGGTAGCAGGCAGTATTAGGGGGCGGGGCATTTTAATTCTAGAGAGCATATGATTAGACAAAAATCTGTGAAGTGCATGATGAGTCATCAATATTTTTTGTTTGTTTTCCCAGAAGACAAATTAAGTTCAATTTTTCATCTCTATTTTTTGTGTTTATTTAAAATTAGACAAATCTGTTGTTTAACAGTTGATATAGTTCTTTAATGCTTCACTAACTAGCAGAAGACACTAGCAGGGTTTAAACCCCAGTTGTGCAGTTGGGGTATGTTGTAACACTGCGTTACAATGTGCCCCTATTAGAAATATGCTATTATATTATACTTTTATGAATTCTATTGAGAAACAAGAGAAACATGTAAATAAAGACTGAGAGTCAATGTTCAGAAATTATTAATTATTATTTTGTTTTGAACTATGCTGTATAGCTGTGTTTTCCAGGGTGTTTGTTAATTTTATTTTTAATTATTAAAAAATGCCATTATTTTATATAAAAAAGTTAATAATTGTATTTTATTAAGAAAATACTTTGGTTTGACTTGTATTTTTTTTTTATTAAATCAGATAGCATTTTAAGCTGTTATTATGGTGATGTTAATGTGCCCCTCACATACCCCACCAATGGGGCATGTTGTCACATTCACTTCCATTCTTTCAGGGTAAATCAAGAAAAAAGTATACACTGTATTAATAAAACAAAACCACATAATTGTACTAGACATGTGGTAAATTATTGTGGGGGGAAAAATCTCTAAACCCTAAGTAGATTTACACAAATTAACAAAGTCAAAAGGTGTTACGTTGTGCCCCGCTCTCCTCAAATATAACACACAAAGCCTAAACGGCATTAAACTCCTTGTTTTTTGATTTGAAGGGATACTGTGACAAATTAATTTAGTACAAAAAGCTTTTAGATTAAATATACTGTATAGCATATCACTGCAGGAGAGTGTTCAAGCGTGCTTCACTGAGGGCGTTTAGAAGATCTTTATTTGTGTTACTCGTATTCTGGCTCCACCCTGTGGCTGGATATCTAATTGTCATGCAATGTAATGATTTCTCTGGTAAAAAAGAGCGACTGTTGTTGTGCTGCCATCATGAATTACCTTGCTTATACGAGGCAAGGGTCATATCGCGGTCCTCCACGTCTAACACAGCGTCTATGTCGATGCTGGTGGTGCGAATGATTTTAGAAACCTCCGCTGCATCGTCACGCTTGAGCGCTTCTAGAAAGCGTGTCTTTAAAAGCTCCGTTGCTTCCTGCCGAGACAAATCCCGGTCATCTTCCTCAGCTAAAACGAGAACTGCTCGAAGCCCGCTCATATCTCACAAATACACACCGATTAATCCGCAATAAACACTTTCAGTAGGCTAAATGTAAGTGATACCCCAAAGCTTTGTGAATTCGGTGAACGTAGCTGTAACACAATCGGTAGAGGCAGTCACAGTCTGACTATGGCTATTAATAGACTGATGGAAGAGGTCAATGTATGGCATACTAAACTGGGCAAACACTCGTTTACCTTTTCAAAAACTAGTATTGTAGCTTACCGTAGTAGCCAAGCTACCATGATTAAATGCAGCAAAAATTGTTGCTAGGCTACACTCAAATAGCCTGCGTGACAGAAATATTCGACAAGTCTTCGTTTTCCATTCCATAAACATGCTGCTAAAAAACGTCTTCTTTGCTTTCACAAATTGTTAATTCCTTCCTATTCTAGCTTGTTTGGACTGGTTTTGAAACTTTGTTTAGCTAGCACTTCTGATATGCCTCCATAGCTATAGGCTATACAGTTAGGCCAACAATGACTGTAGCCTACTATATTATTTTGGGCAAAACCATGATTAAAATGAAGGCAAACGTAAATCAAAAGTTAAAGGGATACTCCACTTTTTTTGGAAATCATTTTACAACTCCCCCAGAGTTAAACAAAAGTTGGGTTTTACCGTTTTCATTGAAGAATATCAGTAACCAGACAGTCCTGGTCCCATATGTTTTCCTATACCATGGAAGTCAATTGGACCAGAAGTTATTCTGGGTGGTTGCTATGATGTTACTAGGTGGTTGTCACATATTAGGATAGACCATTTTGCAAGATGTAAACAACACCGGTCCAGAAGCACTTCCTGTTTCAGTTTTTTAACACTAAAAGCTGGGATAAAATACAACCTACAGAACATAAAACTTAATCAAAAAGTTAAACAAACATCTTTAAGATGTTTTCTTTACATGTGAAATAAAGAAAACAGTTACAAACTGAAACAGGAAGTGTTTCTGGACCAGTGTTGTTTACATCTTGCAAAATGGTCTATAGAGTTCTTAACATGTTCTTGGCATGATTTACCACTTAATTAATCAATATTATTAGCATGTAGCTAATTCACAGCTAGCATGTTTTGCGTTTACTGATATTCTTCTAAATATCAGAAAATCGGCTGAATAGATTCGAAAATTGTAAAACTCAACTGTTTAACTCTGAGGGAGTTGTTAAATGGGCCTATTTCCAAAAAAAAAAAAAAGTGGAGTATCCCTTGTCAAAACTGTGATAGGATAACTATTGGATAGGCTAGATTAGATATTTGAATTATAGTCTTAAAGTTGCATTTATGAAAATGAACACCATAAAGGCATAAGATGTTCAGTATTGTTTCCACAAGTCATTCAGCAGCAAACATTTTTAGATGTGCTAACAATAACAGTTTCTTAAATCAGCACATTAGAATCTTTTGTGTTTTCTGTTACAAAATTAAAAAAAGGACATTTGGGGAAGGAAATATCATTTTTAAAAAGTAGCTGGCTAATTGGTTGCAGGTGGTATTAGGGGTGGAGCATTCTTATTCTAGACAGCATCATATTAGACAAAAATCTGTAGTGCATGAAGAGTCATCAATATTTTTTGTTCGTTTTCCTGGAAGACAAAATCTTACAAAAAAATTTTTTATAGTATATAACCTTATAGGTGACCTCAAAACGCACAGGGACTAAAGGCCATTAAACTGCTGATTGTGATTTCAGGGGATGTTGCGAGTGCGACAAATTGATAGTCTCAAATTGATAATTCATTTGAGGTCATACAAATCACACGTACAATAATTCAACAACTGTACACATGTGAATCCACAAACTGCTTGCACATGAACAACTCGAGACACTTTGGATTGATCACGGACCAAATGTGTCATTTAAAGTGTATATACAGTCCAACATGACAAACTTTCACAAGGATTTTAATTTTTCATGAACAAAAATAAGATAAAATTGAGTATTTTGGAAAGAATGGGTAGGCTATGGCACATTAAGGTCCCTCATGCGGGTATGACAAAAGAAAATACATAGGTTAATGCTCTTTTCTCAGGTGTTGCGTGCAGCCCTGACTGAATCTGCTTTATGGTGGAAAAACAAAATAACCCACGAAAGAGAACCACATTTCTGTCCTCAAATCAGTACATGATTATCCTTGTACTCAGACATATTCAAACAGACCCGGTCTTCGGTCTCCTCATGGAAGTTTAAAAAAGCTATTGCTTTAACTTTCACATACAAAAGTCAGTATATTGTAAATGGATAGGCAGGTTAGATGTGGATCTACAGCAGGTTATTTTCCAGTTAGAAAGGATTTCACAATGTTAAGACAAGCATTCATGTATTTTCACAAGAGCATTGTGAGTTATGAAGAAACAAATCATCTGACTTTTTGATTACAATGTAAAACTGCTTCATAAATAAAGAACGTGAACTGATTTACAAACATTTCTTTGATTGGGAACAAAAATAAATAGACTATGACAGACTTCAAATTATTAAGATAAATAATTTCGGTAAGTAACAATGAATATAATCTTACATGGAGTCCCATTTGAGTGCTTATAATAAATCCACAGGGTCATCAGGCACTGCCTAATGTTCTCTGTACAGTGCCCAAGTACCACTGAAGCTGCCTTCGTGTTGCTATGGAAATAACCAGTAATTCAAATGTAAACATGAACATCATCATCATCACAGATGGGAGAACAGCATGTTTATGTGATATGGACAGATAAAACTGGTGGGCAGTGAAAGGAACGCGGGATTAATACTGTAAGACTCGTCAAAGCTGAATCTAAAATGCAAAAGCGACGTCTGTAGGCTACTGTGTTTTGTATACTTGCAATGGATACGTAAGGGAAATGTGTTGCATAAATTTTAAAATACAACCCAGGATAAATTGATAGAGGCTATGTTGGTTACTCTATGCAGTAAATTACATTATAAAAGACTTATTTACTATGTCACGGTGCTCTCTTTGTGAGTGTGTGACAAATACTGATATAAAACACAATGGGATCAAACTGAATAAAGTCTATACTGATAAAATGACATGCACTACCATTCAAAAGTTTATTCCTGTGATCCAAGCTGAATTTTCAGCATTATTAGTGTCACATGATCCTTCAGAAATCATTCTAATATGATGAAACACTTATTATGATCAATGTTTAAATCTGTATAAATGTCTTTACTGTCACTTTTGGTCAAAAAGGAGTAGTTCACTTAGAAAAAAAAAAAACTTTTGCTGATAATTTACCCGCCCCCATGTCCTCCAAGATGTCCACGTCTTTCTTTATTCAGTCGAAAATAAATTAAGGTTTTTGATGAAAACATTCCAGGATTTTCTCCATATAATGGACTTCAATGGGAACCAAACGGTTCAAGGTCCAAATGAGGGTTTCAGTGCAGCTTCAAAGGGCTTTAAACGACACCAGATGATGAATAAGAGTCTTAGAGAAACGATTGGTCATTTCAAAACTAAATAACAAAGTTTAAGTTTTATTACGCACAAATTCTTGCCTTGCTCTGTTCTGTGATTCGCGTTCGTGACTCTCCTGTTCAAACATGTTCGTCAAAATGAACAAATGTTTTTTTCGAGTCATTTCGTTCATTGAATTAACCAAATGACACGGAAAAAGATTTGTTAATTTTGATGAACGAGTTCGAAAAGGAGAGTAACGAACGTGCATCACAGAACAGAGCAAGGCGAGCATATGTGTGCTTATAAAACTTTTTAAAATGACCAATCGTTTCGCTTGATAAGAGCCTTATTCATCGCCTGGAATCGTTTAAAGCCCTTTAAAGCTGCACTGAAACTCTCATTTGGACATGAACCATTTGGTTCCCAGTGAAGTCCATTATATAGAGAAAAATCCTGGAATGTTTTCATCAAAAACCTTAATTTCTTTTAGACTGAAGAAAGAAAGACATGGACATCTTGGATGACATGGGGTGAGTAAATTATCAGCAAAAGTTTTTTTTAAAAGTGAACTACTCCTTAAAAAAATATTATTAACCCTAAACTTTTGAATGGTAGTGTACAGGGCTTGACATTAACTTATTTGCTCACCGGCCACTGTGGCTAGTGGTTTTCCAAAGAAACTATCCACTCAGCATTTTCACTGTCCACAATTTCAACATCGATACCAATGGAAAAAAAAAACTGCCATATAGATATTTTGAATATTATCTCATGTTTTGTCAGCAGGAATATTAGGCTGCTGTCACTTTAATACCTGACACACGATCCATTATACTATTACACATGCGTTTTCTTTCACTTAAAACATACAGTAAGTGACTGTTTACGTGAACATTTGCCAAGACCGGCAGCTGGATTCATGTATCTATTCTTTGGGAAATTAGTAGGGCTGTGAAACGATTAATCGCGATTAATCACATACAAAATAAAAGTTTGTGTTTACATAATATATGTGTGTGTAGTGTGTATAATTATTGTATACATCTAAATACACACATATGCATGTATATATTTAAGAAAAATGTGTTATTAATATATCAAATATTTATGTATAATATTAATTTTGTATAAATATATATAAAGTATATACATGCAAATATTTCTTAAACATATACATGCATGTGTGTGTATTTATATATACAAAATAATTATACACACCACACACACATATATTATGTAAACACAAACTTTTATTTTGAATCGCAATTAAACGTTTCACAGCCCTAGATATTAGCACTGGAAGTGCTAATTCAGATATTTCAGTATCGATATGCATCGAAAAATCTATATTTTTGACAACATACATTTAGAAGCCTTTTTAAAAGACTACAATTGAAAAATGTACATATTATATAAAAAGTTAAACCCGGCAAAGTGGCTAGTAGTGACCGTTACACGCCACTGCTGAAATACACCCGCATTTGGCAGGTTGGCGGGGGTTAATGTCAAGCCCTGGTGGTGTATATAGATACGGGTCTGTTTTAAGTGCACATTTGTCATCTGCTCTACTGGATGCCGCTAAAACAGACGTGCGTTCACACAACCGTGATCCAGATTTTAACCTCAAACCAAAAACCATAAAGCACTTCAAAAGGCAGCACTTGGGTCTAACTGAGAATCTACCTCACAGAGATGGAGAGGACTGAAGCAGGTCGCTGTGGAACAGAAGCAGCAGAGGGGCTTTTCTTGCTTTTTTCTTTTAGAGTACAAGTCTCGCATCTTTGGAGGATTCCTTAAGTATCGCATTGCCAGCACGTGACCTCCAAAGATCACTGAGGTGTCAAGCTCGGAGAAGAACATACACACAATACTGGCAGGTCGTTGAAGGAGATCCGAACAGTAGGTTCAAAGCGTACAGTGAAATATCCACAACGAGGGTCCGTGATATCCCATTTCCCAGAATGGCTTTCTTCTCGTCACAGTAAGGTTTGCGTCAGACTGTAGTGGTTCTTTTGAGCAGCACTCAAACTCTAGTCTGAGGTGAAGAGACACTCGACAGCAACACTGTCCATGACCTGTGCTTTGTCGTTTTAAAAACGTTCCAATTTCCTTGAACAAACTATCCTTGTTTTGATAGAAAAAATGGCACGTTAGACATATTCATATTTAGGTTTTCTGCATGTGTACATTGTCTAAAGGTGCTTGTAATGCAGAGTTATTAACTGCCATGGATGAGTTATGAGCTGATATGCTCTGGTTAACATGTACATATTCTCCATATGCAAATAAATAGATATCAATCAGACGTAAAACACAGGAAACTAAAAAGCAGTGATCATCCTGCTAAAACAAGAAAAAAACCTGAATATTGTTCAGTAAAAATAAAATCCATAACTGGACATTTTGGTTTTCTTTTCATCCAAAGGCAGCCCAATAGCAATAAGCCCCTTTGAGCACTGAATTTCTGAACTCATCTGTACTTATAATGGAGAGATACAGTAGTAGTGAGGGTTAAAAAGTACTGTCACTCAGTAGCGCCCTCTCCTGGTCTGGAGGAATTGCTATTTTTCTGGACTTGTTTCTGAACCTGCTCCAGTTCCTTCTTGCGCTGTTTCTCCATTTTCTCTCTGTTTCTGCGAGCTTTTTCCATCAACAACTTTAGATCCTTCAGCTTTTTCTTAATCAGAGCCCGATCCTGAGAGGATTCTACGCCCAGGGCCTGCCAAAAACACAGACAAACACACTTACGATATGTTCAGATGGGTCTTAAGAAACTATGCTAATCTCTTAAAGATAACTTTCTCATCACTGGGAAAGCAGATGGGACATGAATTATTCTAGACATGACATTGCTGAAAGCAGATTTACCTAAAACATAATTATCTATTGCACACATCTAATGGACTTCAAAATAAAATGAATCAAAGCTTTTGTAGATAATCTTAAAAATGTAGATATAATGATGCAATGCATAATATACAAACATCTAAATATTTATTTAATTTATTTGTTTAATATACAATCATTTTATATAACTCGAGGGTGGTGATGGCGCAGTGGATAAGACACATGCCTTTGGTGTGAGAGACCCGGGTTCGAATCCACTGTGAGACACTTAACCCCTAATTGCTCCAGAGGTGTGCGACCTCTGACATATATATATAGCAGTTGTAAATCGCTTTGGATAAAAGCGTCAGCTAAATGAATGCAAATGTAAACTCTAAATGTGCATAAATAAATAAAAATCTGTTGAAGTGTAGGGGAAAATATCATGCCAGAATAAGTTTTAAATTTACCATCAGCATGTAGTGTGATTAATTATATTTGGTATTTTATATTCATTGAATTTTTCACGTGGCATCACACCCAAACCCGGAAGGCAAAACAAGGCTTTCCTCCACTGCCCGTCAGTCATTTTTAACAGGTTTTACCAAGTACTAATGTAGTAAGACTTCTTTTTGAGAAGTGATCTAAATATTCATTGCTTGATGAACTGGCAGACCCGTGCTTCAGTTCTATGGATGCGTTGCCCTCCAGTTCACGTGGCTGAAAACTGAATAGAGACTAAATTATCCCAATAAATTCATTCCTCACCTTGAGTGCTGTGCTGTCCAGCTTCAGTAACTGCTCTCCATCCACATTCTTGGCAGTAAAAAGAGAGACATATTGTTCCAGGTTCAGACCCATGAGCCAACATGACACTTGTTGACATGTCCATTCAGTCACACTACGGTTCTGCCACTGATACGGCTTCGGAGGTGGACCGTCATCTAGAATCTGACACACACACACACAAACTTAGTGCACTGGATGGACTAAGTCATTTATGTGAATTGGCTTCCATGAATTTTACATACTTTTCTAGAAAGCACAGTTAATACACTTTGAGGAAACAAATGGAATCTAAGAAAGAATCATTGTTTGGGTCATGAATGCCAGAACTAGACAAAATATAGTGTTTTAAGTGGGAAGAAGAGCCATGCTGGGACTCAAACTCACCTCATCTTCAATCATATCCACACTCTAATGAACGCAGCATAAATAACAAGAGAAACACTAAGCCTTTGCTAATCATATATAGTATACACTATGCAGGCAGAACATTTTAGCATGCAAGTGATTCTTTAAGGTGTGTTCACACTTGTCAGGTTTGGTTTGAATAAAACAAACTCTGGTGAGATTGCTTTGTTTGTGCGGTTGGTAACACTTTACTTGAAGGGGTGTGCATAAGAATGGTATGACACCTTCACAACCATGACCTGACATATGTCTTGAATATGAAGTATGGTTTATTTGGGGTTTCATTTGGTTGATTCAACGAACGAAATGAACAAATCGTTTCGCTTGATAAGACCCTTATTCATCGTCTGGAATCGTTTAAAGCCCTTTCAACAGTTTTGCACTGAAACTGTCTTTTGGACCTTGAACCATTTGGTTACCAGTAAAGTCCATTATATGGAGGAAAATCCTGGAATATTTTCATCAAAAACCTTAATTTCTTTTCGACTGAAGAAAGAAAGACATAGACATCTCGGATGACATGGGGGTAAGTAAATTATCAGCAAAAGTTTTTTTTTAAAGTGAACTACTCCTTTAAGTTCGGTGTTAAAAAATGCCAGTGTGTACACTATAAGCAAACCAGGACTAAATATATCATTTTCGGACCAAAATAACCAAGGGAACCAAACTAAACGTGTGAACACGCCATAATTCCAAAGAAAGTCATTGAGGTTTGGAGCGACAGATTTTTCATTGTTGTATCCCTTTAAACAGAGACATCAGGTTAAATGCACACACATCACCTCATCCGAGGAAAGCGTGAGTGTTTGCGATCGGCCAGACACCTTAACATCGGTCAGGACACCACTGATCTCTGTGGAGCTCGTGCTGCTGAGGCTGAGGTCATCAGAGACACCGGGACCCTGAAAAGAGACATACACAGAGATACACCTGTAAGACAACATCGCTATCTGATTGACACGTTTACCCTTTTAACATGTTGATTGGCATGAACTGTTTCTCAATTACTCGAGAGGAAATTATGCAATTATTTTGCCTTCGTTCTGATTGTTTTATTGATTGTGACAAAGGATCATCAGTGTAATTAATGTTGATTGACAGTTAAACCAATTAAATCTCTTAAAATTATTGTAACAACCCGACGAAATGCTTTGAGCACATTGATACAGTCACTCAAATGATGATCGTGATAATTCGTTACTGAGTAATCGATTTGCATTTTTTCCTATTATGTATTATGCTTCTTTTACATTTCCAACTTTCTTTAGTGTGTAATGTTGCTGTTTGAGCATAAAAAAGGTCTACAAAGTTACAAAGCACAAAGTCACTCCAAAGGCAGTTTTTCATATCAGTGTCACTGTTTCTGAACTCCCTAAAACGCCTTGATTAGTTTTGAGTTTTCTTCCGGAACAAACACGTCACAATATTCCTCATTTAAATAATTTGAACCCAAGACTTTGAAAAAGGGAATTGAATGCATTTATTAAATGAACGTCTCTAACATCCTAAACCCTGATTATGAAAATACTATGAAATATTCACTATTCAGCACAGAGTTGATTCATTCTTCTGTCCTTCAGACATTTGCACAAAGCATTAATAGCAAGATTTCATTTATCCCAAGATCACAGTCTGAGCAAGGTCACTTTTTGTGAGAAGAAAACATTAAATCAAGAATGCATGCAGCTGAATTAAATTACCCGATTTCAGGTCCAAAACAGTCCATTTTAAATGTGTGAATCTCTATAATAATTAAGCAAATAATGTGCGACTATGTACTACAGCTAAAAGCAAAACTGATTCTTTTTATTGGATCTGAGCAAACAAGACGTGATACAGTACCACGTAATATGAATAGGAGAAGAAGCGTGGCCAGGAAAGAGATTTCTAATGGAAATGTAACAAACCAGAGGGAGATTATGTCACTAAACAAGCAGTAGACATTCATATTTGCAGTTTATTTTAAACCAGCTAAAAATAAAAACAAATACACTACACTGTAAAAAAATATATATTTTCAAGATTTGTTATCGCAACATTTTTTCTTTTGTCAAATCCACTTATAATAAGTTACTCCAGATAACTTATTATTTTGAGTTTCTGATGATTAAATCAATCTCTTCATTGTAATTAAGTCACTTTTTCCAGTTCAATCAACTTAAAATTTTAAGGCAACCAAGTTACTTAATTTTTTAAGTTAAACCAACAATATTTTTTTTACAGTGTACATATATATATATAGATATATATATATATAGACCATTTTGCAAAATGTAAACAACACTGGTCCAGAAGCACTTCCTGTTTCAGTTTTTTAACACTACATAAAAGTTGGGATAAAATACAACCAACAGAACACGTAAAGCTGAATCAAAAAGTTAAACAACATCTTTAAGATGTTTTCTTTACATGTGAAATAAAGAAAACAGTTACAAACTGAAACAGGAAGTGTTTCTTGACCAGTGTTGTTTACATCTTGCAAAATGGTCTATACAGTATGTGTGTGTGAGTGTCTGTGTGACTTTTCTTTCACCTTGCTCTTGCATCTTTCAGGACTGTTCTCTGCTGAAGGCCCTGTGGAGCTAAAGATAAGTTACTGGTTATTGAAGCTGTAACACAGGGATTCGACCCTTCTGTATATATTCTCAGAGGAAATAAGAAACCTTAAATTAGCCGTGCTTCTGCTGAGCAATTTTTAATCATTGATTAAGCAATTCTTTGAATCAGTGAAGATTCATTCAAATGCGAAATGTGTGAGTACGTTCTGCAGTCGGGCACAGTTTTGAATTAGGTGTGTATGCTCAGGAAAAATTAAAAAAGGAAATAGCTTGCACATTAAATCCAAGCGGAAAAGCCAAAAGGTGCATATAAAGTGCTCAGTGAAAGAGGTTCCTTTTTCATAACATTTTGACCTCTTAATATAGATTTTGTAATAAAAAAAATCCCCTTGGATGAAGTGTGGAAGCTCTTTGTCCCTTTTTTTTTTCAAGGCACACAAACGTACTTCACATTTATAAGACTTAAACTACAATGCATTTATTCTGACACTGCAATGAAAATATCTCTGAAATCATAAGTGGGCTACATGTTGTCACTTTTATTAGGTATGTGAGCCTCTATTTACCTTTTACCAGGAGATCCTTTTAGATTCTGCCCTTTCCCGTTGCGTTTCCTCAGAGAAGACCTGAAAATATTACCAGAAGTTGGATACATTTTCCAAATATATATAAATATATGAAGAGTTCAGATGCAAAAGCCTCTAAATGCCATTTGAAATTTTCTTCTTTAATGATGATTTTTATCAAACTTGTATATTTAAGTTCAGTAATTTCACTTAAATGGCAATGATAATTACCTATTAATTGTTATTTAAGTGAAATTACTGAACATAAATATACAAGTTTGATAAAAATCATCATTAAAGAAGAAAATTTCAAATGGCATTTAGAGGCTTTTGCATCTGAACTCTTCATATACATTTAAAGACATTAAAACTTTTTTTTAAAAAAAAGGATGCATTAAACTAATCAAAAGTGACAGTACAGACATGTATAATGTAATTTTTGTTTATCTATTTTTAATGAACATTTTAAGCAGCCCAGCATTGATGATGATAGTAATAATTAATGTTTCTTGAGCAGCAAATCAGAATTTTAGAATCATTTCTGAATGATGACACTGAAGACTGATTTACATCACAGGAATAAATTTCATTTTGAAATATTTTAAAACAGAAAACAGTTTTATTGAAAATAATAATATCTAAAAGCAGTAATATTTTATAACATTAACTGGATTTCTGACCAAAAATTACAAAAAGCTATACTGTGTATTTAGTCAAATTCACAAATGAACAATTAGCACTATCATACCCCAAGTCTAGTATTTTTTTGCCAGGTTTCTCATCTTGACTGGGTGAAGAGCCTGTGGAAAAATCATGCATTGAGAGAAAGTTAGCATACAACATTTACTGTACAGATGCAATATTCATTACTTCAGCTGTTCCTCTTGCTATATTATCATATCATTTGGGACTTTCTTTATTGTGTCTCTCAGGCCTTAAGCATAATTCATTAGGCCTGTAATTGAGCCCTAATCAGGTATTAATGGTTTGGTGCGTTTACCCTCATTATCAGCCTCTGTGGCACCAGACACTCTGGAGGATTGAGACCCAGAGCCCTACAGACAGAAACCAGAGAGAGAGAGGGGGGGTTAACAGACAAGAAAGAAAGCTCTTTGCAACAATAAGCTGTTTCCTGACTGTTTTTCTGACCCAACAGCACTTCCTTCTGTTTCTCTGCAGAGGCGTTTAATGGTTATTACAGACACCTACAACAGCTACACACACTGTGACTTTTGAATCCGGGAGAGAGTACCATGTAACCTGAAAAACCCTTCAGTAACGATAATTTGTTATTTGATATCTCCATACAAGAATGAATGGCATTGTGTACAAATAACATGTTTTAGTTTCCCCCCTATTGTGTTATCCTATCCCACATAAGAACTACTGTCAGAAAAGAGAACCAATTCAATTACTTTTGACTTTGATAAAAAGAGAAAATAGCAACCGTGGCCAACCATCCACCAGAAATGCATTCAATGATAATGTTACGAAATGCAGTTTAACAGAGTAATCCAGAATCGTTCTACATATACTCATGAATGGTTTAAACTGAACACGTCTTATGAATTGTTAAATATGAGCTTAGAATTGACTTTCACTGTTTAACAGTGCATCTGTCTTAAATGCCTGAATGAGAGGTGTTTGGTGTGTGTGTGTGTGTGTGTGTGTGTGTGTGTGTGTGTGTGTGTGAAAGCGAGTCTCACCCTCTCGTCTCTCTCGGTGTGAGTTCCACCAGCTCCTGTCAGCTCGTCCAGTTCTACCACACAAAACATATCCATACAATTACATAATACAATATAATACACAGAACAGCAACAAAGTTAAAGGAAAAGTAAGTGAACCCTTGCATTTACCATGAACGTTTGCATAAGTTGGTCATAGAATGTTCAAAGGTTTGGGGTTTAATAAGATTTAAAAATATATTTTTTTAAAGAAATGAATACTTTTATTCATAAAGGATGCATTGAGAGTTGTTTTTTAATGATACATAAAATTTCAATATTAAATAAATGCTGTTCATTTTAACTGTCTACTAAGAATATTAAGCAGCACAACTTTTTTCAACATTGATGATAATAATAATAGGAAATGTTACTTGATCATGTGACACTGAAGACTGGAGTAAGTGGATGCTGAAACTTCAGCTTTGACATCAAGTAAAAACGGACGTTTTAAAATATAATAAAATACAGTTTGTAATAATGTTTCACAATATTGCTGTTTTTGCTGTATTGTGATCAATTAATTACAGCTTGGTAAACTTTTGAATGGTGGTTTGCATGAAATAATAGCATTATTTGTGTGCTGTTTGTTCAATCAGACTGTGTTTTGTATATTGTGATTTTGTTGAAAATCAAATTCAATTTTATAATCGATCTTCATATATATATATATATATATATATATATATATAACTTTTTCTTGCAACTGAAGAATCTTTAAGCAAAAAAAAAGGACACAAAACTCGGATGCCATAATCAAATATCGGGTACTTTGGCTGATGGAAAAACATAATCCTACAACAGACTACTGGCTAGTTTGTTTAAATGTTGGATTGTCCTGTAGTGCCATATGCTGTTTACGGATATTTGAAATGAAATGGGCTCTTGCTGGAAACGATGCTAAAAGGTTTCCAGCCTTGTAAACTGAAGCGTCCCTGCGGCAGCACTTCCTCATAATCTGCCTCATTCAGTCACAATGCATCCAATCAGCTTTTCAGCGCTGTCCGCTCTTATCCCAGTGATCATAGTGGACTCAGAATAGGCAGATTTGAAGGGCCAGTGCACCCATTACAACTGAGTGTGTGAGGTGTGAAGCATCAAGCGCCTGAGATGAACAGTGCTGCTTTAACCTTATTAACAAAGCTCAGTTGTGTGCAGATGCAGGGTCAGAGTTCAAAGTGAAAAAGAGAGTGCGAGGTCACAGAGCAAAGTGATAGCTTTGCTAGACTACTGTTAGATAACAGGCAGAAAGTGGTCGCTGTGACCACTTTTGACACATATGAGACTGAGGGACAGTGTGTCCATGAATATTGTTAGTAATCAATGTATTGAAAAATAAAGTAATGGATTTTTACATGAATTATTATTGAATTATTCTACAAATATTTATCGTATTGATTATTACTACTACTGTCATGCTTAATTAGATTCTTTATTAGAATCGATGGCGTTATTCAATTTAATTCAATGGTGTTAAGAATCCGGTTTCATGTAGCCCTGTCTTGAGTTAAAGGGACTCTTAATTTGAAGTGTATTCCTGTTCCGATTGTTCTTGGGTTTTACTTCCTGTGTTTAGTTGCTGTTTGCCTTTTGTTTCTGTTGCACTCATTAGTTTCCTATTCCTTGTTTCCTGCCCTTGTTATATTGTGTTATAGTTATAAATATTTATACACTAAGACATTTTTTTCTTTTTAGAGCTGTTCATTGAAAGTTTCTTTGGGGAACCAAAAATGGTTCTTCATTGGCATCACTGTAAAAGTAATAATAACTTTTATCATCATGTATACTGATAAAAATTGGAATGGAAAAAAACCTCTATAAATATAATAAAAAAAATATTGCATAATAATTATAAAAAAATTAGAACAATGATGATTTAAATGGAGTTTATGTTACAACAGCGGCCATGTCACCCTCCCAAAAATATTTATTTTATGTCAAGTATTCCTATTTTTTGTTGTTGTTGTTGGTGGTAACAGGTTGTTCTGTTTATTTGAGGGAAAATAAGAACTAAAATCAAAGCAAGATGCACTATATCATATCATCATTAACACAGTGGTGTTCACTATAAGCCATGGAAACTTGGCTACTGGATGAATTTCACACAATTACATTTTTCTGCTAAAACCCTTCTCAATGTATCCCATCTTTCTGACAAGAACAGCTTTAATTGGGACTGATAAGGAAATCTGGGCTGTGTATTAATTGTTTCCTCTCACATTATGACGAGGTCCATCTGTTACCTGCATGGTGCTTCACCTAGACTATACTGTATAGCAGGCTATTAATAGTTTTAGTGCAAATAAATGACCTGCTAATGTGTGTCCTGCTATGCGAGTGTGTTTAAATGAGGTCTGGTTTGAGGACACTTGTCAAACATCATTTGGGTAATTAATGTGTCTGTGTCTGTGACTCACCCGCTCCAGTGACACTTGTCCTTGGACACTGTAAGGCTCTCAGTCTCTCAGTCAGCTGAGCTCGGCTCTCAGCGCTGTTGTTGTTATTGTTTACCTGGATGCCATTTTGTTTCATCAGCTGCATCAGCTCTGACTCCAGGGTAACAATCTATACAAAAGCACACAGGCAATAGTTTTTATTCACAATAGATATGGAATATATGTAGGTCTCTTCTGCTGCAAAATATGGAAAGCCGGAAAATTCAGTCAATGGCAGCGAGGTAACACTTTACTTGAAGGGGTGTGCATAAGATTGACATGACACCTTCATAACCATGACACGACATATTTCTTAAACATGCATAAACCTTACTTCATATTCATGACAACTGTCTTTATTAAGTGTCTTTCGCTCAATATGCAAATATGACATTGATTAAGATGTCTTTGTTATGACACCTTGACATAAACCAATACATCATAACCTGTAAGTGTCTTTGTCATAAAATTTGACATAAAAGTAAGTTAAACTGTCATGTGGTTGGCTTTGACATTGGCTGTCATGAGGCCATTATAACTATGTCATGAATATTTTTCGTGACCTCAACTACAGTGGTACACATTGAATTTGTCATTAAAAAGTTATAATGGCTTCATGACAGCCAATGTCAAAACCAACCACCTGACAGTTTCATGTAATGTTAACCAATAAAGCTAGGTGGTTTCTTAAGTTTGATCATTAATCTGCTGTTTATGACAGGTTGTGTTGTCTTAGTAATCTCAAGTTGTCATGACAAAGACACTGACAGGTTATGATGTATTGGTTTATTTCAAGGTGTCATAACAAAAACATCTCAAACAATGTCATATTTGCATTCAAAATGTCATACCTGAGTGAAAGACACTTAATTACAGTTGTCAAAAAACAAACAAACATAAACCCTAATTCATATTCATAACATATGTCATCATGATTATGAAGGTGTCATGTTAGTCTTATGCACACCCCTTCAAGTAAAGTGTTACCCAAAATTCCATCAATGGTGGGGAATTGTTCGCCGTTTATTGACACACCCACTTTCACTTTCAGCAGATCACTTATGACTGCTGGGCTTTATGCCGCCTAATTAATATTCATAAGATAAACTGTTATAAAAAGGTTTGTAATGTTTTCATATTGCTCCTAGTATGCTCGTTTCGTATAATTTCCAGCAATAAATAATAATAAATACTGCAATATATCTTTTCCACAATCTGCTCACAATCTGACCAATGAAAAGGGACTTTGGATGACTTCAGTCTGAGACAGTTGACATGTGTGTGTGTGTGCAGATAATTACCCTCACTTGAAGACTCTGGATTTCAGCCAAATGAGCCTTTTCCGCCTCCTCCAGCCTCTTCTTCTCTGCATCCTCCCTCTGTGCAAACTCCATCTCTCTAAAAGCAAGCAAAGATAATGTTTGTGCTCATATAAGGGCTGAGATGGGCTCATGTGGACCTAGCTATTAGTCTATTTTGAAGGGCTTGGAGAGCAGAGAGCCTCATTATCAAGCAAATAACCATGCAGCGAATCCATCAAACTACTGTCAGCCGAAAGCCTTCTCGTTCAGCGCCGTCTCACGACTGCTTATTCGGCATAGACAGACAGCGCCTCTGCAGTTAACTATGGTGATAATGCCTGAAGAGAAATCACAATTAAAGGCAGTCAGGCTCGAGAGGAGAGGAGTTGTGATAGAAATGACCACAGAGATCAGCTCACACACTCCGCTGCTCACACTTTCCATTAGTGCGGTTTGAGAAATGCGCATTGTGTGATCACAATCGTCAGCCACACTATATAAACTCACAGTTATAAACTCACAGTGCACAACTGTACAATCGCATCATATTTTCATTTATAACCTAAGCTGGATTTAAGCACACAACCTGCCCTGTTGAAAAGACTACTGGATGTAAGTCAAGTTTCTAGCTTCAAGTTTTGCCAGAAAGACCACGTTTGCACAAACAATTGAATTTACAGTGAGACAGACATTGCATGAAAATGGCTACAAGCCATTTCGTGTCACCAATGCTCAGTCTGAGCCAAAACATAGTGAGCTGGCTATGTACAGCAACACAGACTTCTTTTGTTTAAATCCTACAGACAACATTGCATGTATCGTTTGTGAAGAAGCCAATCCCATAATGCACTGCAAACAGCGCTAAATCCATCCAAGATTGGGGACGGAGTGAGATAAATTCATTCATTAACAAAATTATTTAGAAAAAACACTTCAATCTAATTAAAAATGTACCATTTTACCTATTTGTTCGTGGTGTTTATTTTTAAAACAAAGTATAATGCTATTAGCTTAACAACATGCTAATGACAAGGGCAACAGTGAGTCGAGTCTTCTTATGTACACTACCGTTTTTGGATCAGTGAGATTATTTTTAAAATGAATTACTGTAATACTTCTATTCAGCAAGGATGCATTAAATTTATCAAAAGAGACATAATTTGACAAAAGTTTTATATTTGAAATGAATGGTGTTCTTGTGAACTTTCTATTTGTCAAAGTATCCTGAAAAATACAGTAAAATGTTTCCACAAATATATTAAGGAGCACAACATTTTTAACATTTCTTGAGCAGCAAATCAGCATTTAGAATGATTTCTGAAGGATCATATGAAAACTGGAGTAATGATGCTGAAAATTCAGCTTTGATCCCAGGAATAAATTACAGTACATTTAACATATGAAAGTAGAACCGTTATGTTTAAGTGCAATAATATTTCACAATTTTACTGTTTTTACTGTATTTTTTGTTCAAATAAATGCAGCATAAGAGAGCATTAGAGACTTCTTTTTTAAAAAAAACATCTCAACATTTGAACGATAGTATATTCTTGTAAGTATTTCCAATTTGGGTTGGTTATGAGGGTCTATGGTTAGGATACTGCCTAAGAAGGCAGCACCCTATGTAGGCAGCAGACAATAGGGTGGCTCACTAGGTTTTGGAAAAGAGTTTAGGAACAACGCTCCTTTTAAAAGCTCTTTTGCTGCCATTTATGGTAATCAGCTCATTTGTTGTCTTTTGTGATAGAATGGAAACCACATAATCAAGCTACTTGTCTTCAGCACATCGCTGCTATTGTAATTACCTGAAATGCAATTAGTTTTCTCTTGGAATTCTATTATGTTAGGGGACGTAGTTAAAGTACTCTCCGTTCATCTCAGTAAATGTACCTCTGCTGGAAGTCCTTAATGAGCTTCTTGGCCTTGTTGTACTTCTTCTCCAGGGTCTGATACTGACTCTGGGCCTCCTTCAGATGCTCGTTCACCGTGTGGCACAGCGTCTGAGCCTCGATCCAATAGCTCTCCAGTTTTAGCATCCTCTCCTTGTTATCCTCGATGCTTTGCTTGAGCTGAGTCTTCTCTCTCTCCCACCGTGCCTTCTCTTTTTCCACTGCGGCCAGCTAAACAGACAGACCAGGATGGAGACACGGGGGGGATAGCACATGGTGAACAATAAAGACAACATGAAAACACAACAGACACTATTTACTTTACTTAGAAATGATCCTGGAATTATTGTGTATACTACGTTTTATTCTACAGACAGAGAGATAGATATAAAGATAGAATATAGATTGACATCCAGACAGACAGGCAGACAGACAGACAGACAGACAGAAGACAGATAGATAGATAGATAGATAGATAGATAGATAGATAGATAGATAGATAGATAGATAGATAGATAGATAGATAGATAGATAGATAGATAGATAGATAGATAGATAGATAGATAGATAGATAGATAGATTGATTGATTGATTGATTGATTGATTGATTGATTGATAGACAGACAGATAGATATACAGAGAGATAGACATACAGACAGACAGACAAACAGACAGACAGACAGACAGACAGATAGATAGATAGATAGATAGATAGATAGATAGATAGATAGATAGATAGATAGATAGATAGATAGATAGATAGATAGATAGATAGATAGATAGATAGATAGATAGATAGATAGATAGATAGATAGATAGATAGATAGAAAGACATTTTAATTTAGCTTTAATTTCTAGGTGTAGTTATCATTTTAATGAAAGTATACACCTTGGGACAGTAGTCTACATATTTTTTTTTACTTTCATCTGGTTGCAAAATACTGTTTTGAAAGATGTATCGTATGTCATCGTAGGACACGTCCTCTTCCCGAAAACTATTTCACGTCAGCTACCCCTGTACAAGGCGAGTCTGTGAACCAGGATAAATGACCATGGAGACTTCAAAACAGCTTAATCAACTGTAACTCCCAAATCCAACAAATCTCTCAGTGTATATGCCCATGCTATCAGAAATATATGGCCTGAAGGAGAGCATTACAAAATATACAATTCCTTTAATACAGTTAAAAAAATATATATTACATTATTAAGCAGATTTTTAAGCAGAATTAAGAAACGACAGTCGAAACGAAAGGAATGTCAATAGCTTTGTTCACACCGTACACAAGGTCAAATTTAGCCCTGACTGTCCTCACTGTCAAGAGGTGAACAGTGTAATCAATATCTGGGACGTCTACATGCGTTGCTATCTACTCTACTTTATTTTGCAATGCGGAAGTAAGCTATTATCTGTGAATGTGTGTGAACTTCCAATTCAATAGCTGCTATAGGTAAATAACTGAATAACAAAATGGTAAAATAATCTGAGCTATAAACCCGAGTGTTTATGATTATGATAATAAATTAAAACAATATGATAACAAAGAACAGTTTGCAATATCAAGCAGCAGTTACCGATACAATAACCAGAAGTGGATGAGTGTACGCTTCAATACATTCGAGTAAATGCTCTTTCGTTAATAGTAAGGTGAATTTGATGAAAAGTATTGATGAAAGCTTCAGCACTATGCCACTTTCTCAGACGAAAACTGAGAGTAGCTGTCAGTGTGAAAAATTGGACATTTTGATTCTGTCTAGCATGACATCTCACCGCTGAACTTAGAGAAGGTGCTTTATACATTCATGCATGCTGTCCAAAACTGCTGACTCATTCACTCATTCACTATTCATTTCATTCACTATAATTGAAAAATAAAATCCTACATGTTTTGTTGTTTTTGTCCAGAGCCGGATAGTAACGGAGTACTACAATTTTGAGGGATCTCTACTTTACTCGAGTATCATTTTTGGGGAGTACTCATGACTTTACTCAAGTACATTTGAGAGGGAAATATTGTACTCTTTACTCCACTACATTTCTATCCATAACCGTGACAACCCGTTACTACTAAAAAAAATGGAAATATGTAAAATCTCAGAAACCGTCAATTTGTTGTTTCCCTCTCAAACAGAAATCACCTTAAGCTTTCTGCCAAAGACAACTCCATGGTCAGATTTAGATAAAAGACGAAACCATGGATTAAGACGCAGCCGGTCCATCCCGTGAATGTGCCAACCCGTGGCCCCACCTCGCCAGACTATTTCAATTTTCTGAATATTCTGAAATTTTCTTAAATGTTAAATAAAGCAACATGGTAAAAAGATGAATATAACTTGATTTTACTTTCAATTACTTTTACATTCTCCAAGGTATTAACATTAACATTTTTCATAAATCCATGTAGGACGTTTCTGTACATAAATGTAAGCACTGTGGCAGAGGTAATGCAATTTTTAGAAAATGTACTCTTGATACTCAAGTACTTTTAAAAACAAGTACTTTTACTTAAGTAGACATCTGATTGTAGTACTTTTACTTGTACTTGAGTAAAATTTAGCAAGGGCTATCTGTCCTTTAAGTAATAAAGCTGTATGCTATGTCTGCCTCCGTTTTTTGTCAGAATTTTTTTTTTGTTATTGTTAATTAAAACTGAAACTAAAACAATCTAAAAAAAATACTTAAAAATTTGAAAAAAAAAAATATATATATATATATATATATGAAGAGTTCAGATGCAAAAGCCTCTAAATGCCATTTGACATTTTCTTGATGATTTTTTATCAAACTTGTATATTTAAGTTCAGTAATTTCACTTAAATAACAATTAATAGGTAATTATCATTTCCATTTAAGTGAAATTACTGAACTTAAATATACAAGTTTGATAAAAATCATCATTAAAGAAGAAAATTTCAAATGGCATTTAGAGGCTTTTGCATCTGAACTCTTCATATATAAAACGTACCTTACAAAATATCTTATGTTGCAAGTTTAAGTTAAATCCCTAAAGTTAGAAAAAAAGCAGAAGTAAAAATTAAAGCTATATAGAAATATATTTTTAAATAATAAAAATGGCGAAGACGCATTACAAAGTTACTAAAAGTCTCCCTGTCTGAGGTCAATAAAACCAGTTGTTCTTTTCCTTTAATGTACTGTAACCTCCAGTTAAAACAAAACAACAACATCCAATTTGTAGCTTAACAATATGTGTGGGGGGAAAACACATAGCAGAGACAGGAGACTCTTACCTTGTTCTTGAGTTTCTGGATCTCAGCTTCAGTGACAGTGTGTTTAATCTGCAGCTGGAGAAACAAAGGGAGAAGAGGGAGTAGATGAATGATGACTGGATGATCAGGGACAATCTTACTCTCGGAGGGAACTGACTCTCTCTCTCTCTCTCTCTCTCTCTCTCTCTCTCTCTCTCTCTCTCTCTCTCTCTCTCTCTCTCTCTCTCTCTCTCTCTCTCTCTCTCTCTCTGTGCAAATTCTGAGCAACTGAGCAAGAAGGAGTGAGCTCTGGAATGCAATATTTATATGGAAAGGTGATGGTCTCTCAGTCTCATCAGCACCAATTTATAAGAAAAGCAGTGAAGACAAACCAGTATTGAAAAAATAGCTTCATCTGATGAGTTGTATTGACAAATTGAATAGGATCAATGGAATATTTATTTTCTCCAGGTAGAACTTTTTTTTCTATACTTATCCAGACCTGAAAATTACTCAAATCAAGGAGAATAAGTTAAAATAATTAGTTGCACAATTCTCTATCTCTCTTTTCTTTCTGAGAATTGTTTATGAGTATTACTGATTAAAAGTATTTTAGTTATATTATTACAATTTACAATGACTGTAGTAAATGTAATTTATTCCTGTGATCAAAGCTGAATTTTCAGCATCATTACTCCAGCCTTTAGTGTCACACGATCCTTTAGAAATCATTCTAATATGATGATTTGCTGCTCAAGAAACATTTCTTATTTTTAATGTTGAAAACAGTTGTGGTTCTTACTATTTATGTGGAAACCTTGATAATTATTTGATGAATATAAAGTAGCAGCAGATGTCTTCTTTACCATCACTTTTGATCAATTTAATGCATCCTTGCTGATTAAAAGTATTCATTTTTAAGTATTAAATCCCAAACTTTGAAACAGCATTGTATGCATCTAACATAAAAATAAACTTGAAATAAACTAGTTACATAACAAATGTCTGTTTCTTTCATTTCACTTTTTATATTTGTTGCTAAAAAAAACATTTATTATTTTAATCTGTATTTAGACAATTGTAATCTGTATTTGCAAAAATAGCAAACCTCAATAAAGAAATAAAACAGCTGTGTTAATATTTTGGTTTGACCTTTTGATGTTTTCTAAAGGTAAAGTTCTTCACTTCAGTGATCAGTTGTTAAAAAAATGCATGCGTTCTTGGTTTACCTCACGAAACTTCTGATAAAGTTTGGGGGCATCCAGTTCTGATGGCGAGATGATGTCCTCATTCTCGGGTAAATCGAAAACTTCAATGGCCACATCTCTGTCTTTTCCCGTCTGTCCCGCCTCCGCCTCCTCCTCCTCATCCGTGGCGTACTCGCCTGTCTGAGTACAGGCACATGGGAATAAACATTTACTATAGCAATCCATGTGGAAGGTTCCTATATTACTCAGGGTTTAAACACATTTTTCATTTTAAAATGCCATAGACTCAAATATCCAAATTCTTCAGACCATATTTAACATTGCTTCATAAAGCATTGTATTAAACATTTGGTATATAAAGTCATCTGTCAATATTTGTATTTTCTCAGTTTTTTTCATGGGTTTACCTTGAAGTGGTAGCATGCGCTTACATGATCAGAAGAAACTAAAAAGCTTTATAATCTGCGTATGTTTTAACGTATGATACCATAAAAAAAAAACCCTGATTTTGATTTTATATTAACTGGTATGTTTAGCCAATGGAAAGATGAACTTTACCTCAATTTGTGAGGTTCATTGAGTTGTGCTATTACTTTTCTAAGCGATTAAACTTGGCATACCACAAAAATTATAGAAAAATCCCCCGAACTTCATTTCAAGGAGGAATCCATATAATATCACACTATCACACTCTTTTGACGGGAGCAGGATACAATTCAGCGTATCCTTGCTGAATAAATGTATTCATTTCTTTAAAAAATAAAACGTACTGACCCCAAACATTTCAGAGTTTTGGTCTGTTGTCTTTTCAAAATAAAAACAAGTCATGCAGCATCTATTTCTCCTGCTTGAGTCTGCCATAGTTATTTAAGGTGGATGGATGTGCAGACACACACGGACAGGTCGGTTCTGCTCGACTGGGGTGTGTATCTGGTTGCAGGACAGGGCTGTTCCCCGGGAGGCCTCCTTTCCGCATCGGATTATCCTGCCTGGCAGGAGGCCATATGTAACCCTGCTCTACAGTACTGCTTTAACCTAAGTGATCTCATTTGTGTCTCATCTGTGTCTCTCGCTCTCATCTCCTCACACACATTATATGTTAATTGAGAGAACATGGAGAGCAGAACACATATCATCCATATCATCAGCGTGATATTACCTCTCGGATATAACCGAGGGGCAAATTAGCTCATTTTGGAGTGTCACATTCTATTAGTTTTTGTCACCATTATTTTAACACACTGGTGGTTACCGTACTAAACATGTTTGAGGACACTAATGGCAAGAAGGTCAAATACAGAGAGTATCACTGTATTAGATGACAAAATATCAAAACAAATGGCACTTTATTTATATTATAGTAAAATATGTCTATACTCATTTGTCTCAAATTAAAACTAACACAAAAACTTAAATAAATACACTGTAAAAAATATTTTCAAGATTTGTTATCACAAAATATTTTCTTTTGTCAAATCAACTTTATAATAATTGATTTAGTTGAGATAACTTATTATTTTGAGTTTCTGATGGTTAAATTAATCTACTTTATTGTATTAACTCACTTTTTCCAGTTTACAGTAATGAACTTAAAATTTTAAGGCAACCAGGTTACTTACTTTTTTAAGTTAAATCATCAATTTTTTTTACAGTGCAAATGCTTCAACTGAATTTAGAAACAGTAAGAAAATGGGTATTCATTTAGATTCTAAATATTAGTGTTTCGGAAGATTACATTTTTTAGTGATCTGTTGAACAGAAAACAAAGGTAATCTAAATGTAAAAATGAGGAATTAGCAATATCACCTTATTTGGAATAAATAATCTATAATTTAATATATTAAAAACTATATATATGTGTGTGTCTGTGTGTGTGTGACAGGAATTATAAATAAGTCGATGTTATAAATATGGATTCAATATCGATAATAATTTGGACTTCTCTGTGCATGCTCTTTGAGGTGGACCCCATATACCTCCATTATATGACTGACAGACACGGTATGACCTAAAAACATCAAAATTGAAACTACTGCGGAAACAAAGACACCTACATCTTGGATGCCCTTGAGGTAAGCCAAAACATATAAAAAATTAATTTCAAAGCGAACTATCCCTTTAATGCTGTGAAATTCATATATTTATAACTATGGCTGAGATGTCACTGTATGCCCTTTCCAACCCTACTAACCTTTCTTAGATGTCCTTATAACCACTATATCTTGCAGGACCCTGCTGTTTTAAGGCCATTTACCCCTGGCAGGCAGCTTGTGAATGCTTTTGGCATCTGCTAACCCACAGCACAGCGAGTTTTCAGGCAGGTTCACACCACTCTGCCTCACTGAACACTCCAGCCCTTAAACCTTCATTTTTCATGACACTGATATGACACGTTCAAACAGACATTCACTTGCTGACGCTCAAGCACACAAGTTCTCAAGAACAAACCCACCCACCCACATGCAAACCCGCTAATCTTTAGCAACGACTGCTACGTTCATTACAATTCCTTGCGGGCAGCTCGTCTGCCGGGAGAAGCTGCCTGTGCCAGAATTATAAAACAGTGCTGATCGCACAGCTATTTCAAGAGCGCAGCCTGCATCCGAGCCAGCATAAAACCATGCGGGTGCACAAGAATTCTGGATATCATTTCAATTGAGAATGTGAGATTTTGATGCAATCTGGAGAACTCTACGCACATATATCCATCATTCAAAAATGCTAATTTAGATTCTCACTGACAAATAATGAGAGGCACTCTTGCATTAGCACATGTGAGTCTTGCATCATTCTGCGCTGCACAAGAGCCTATAATGCTAAATTGTCCGCATCCTCCAAATCACAAGGTAGAGATTGCTTTGTTTGGTCTACTGATGTAATTTTCTCTGAATCATAGCAGGCGATTAATTCAACTCTTTCTTAAGTCTTCAGAGCTTTCGTGTAGAATCCCGCTGCCGTGACAGTGGCGCATGCATTATGGAAATGCACCTCGCTCTCTTTATCCTTCAAAAATAGATCGCAGCAAAGGCACAGATGTGACAACAGAATTGTGGACCTTTTGTCTGTAAAGCCAGGCCGCCCGCCCGATCCACTAATGAGAACGGAGCAATAACTCAGTGACTTGTAATATAACAAACCCCATTAATTCTCCATGGAGCAGAAAGCCCCCGTGGGTGCACTCACCGTCACAAGTCTATTTGTACGTCGCCTGGGAGTGAGGTGAACAAATGTTTTTATTCAAATGACATCTGAATAATAAATAAATATATGAAAATACATTTGCCAAAATAGGGGAACTGTATATTTTTATGCATTAAAAATAAAAATCATTATACATTTTCAAAATTAAATAATTGTCTGTTTGTTGCAGAAAAGCCAAACACATGTATTAAATATTTTTCAGGAAAATATTCACTTTGTAATCAATTTTCTGGTTACCTTTTTTTTTCTACCTAAGGATGAAGTTGTGAACATTTAATAATAATTATTATTCTTAAAGGGATACTTCAGGATTTAGCATTAAGCTTTGTATTAGTAGAAAACCTGTTGTATTTTCAAATTACCATGCTTT
Source organism: Pimephales promelas (assembly GCF_016745375.1). The sequence goes on from NW_024121233.1 coordinate 3,455,011, forward strand.
CCACCCTCATATCCCCAGAGACGAGAGATTTTTTTATTTTTTGTTAGGAAAAAAATCGTCATCTCTGCGAACTCACTCACAGAATGAACACACAGTGTCGGCCATCTTTTTTTGGAAGCTAAGCTGTTTTTAAGGAAACTGTGCAATAGTATTAGTTTTAGGTTGTAGCTTGATTATATAGTTTTTGACCAGCAGAACTGTTTTCATCCTGTTGTGACAAATTTTAACAGGTTGAGGCTTGTAGCGTGGCCAAATCATGGATAATAGATTTGAACCTGCTCCAACTGGCTCTTGATGGTTGATTAACCTGTTCAGACAGATGCTGACATGATCAGACCTGTTCTGCGCTCACCTCGTCGTCATCAGCGTCGTACTGGGCGTACTGTTGCTCCATCATCTCTCTCTGACGTCTCTCCTGCTCCAGAGTCTGACTGATGAGCTGAGCCACCTCGCTCTGCTGTCCCGGACGCTCTCGGCCAATCACAAACCTGCACAGACACACCAACTGCCAATGAGAAGGGATGGGATTTGCGATCAGATCCAAAGTAAAGCCTATGGAGTGCATTTTTTTTTTTTAAAGTATTAAGATTAAGTAAGTATTTTTTCCATTCATTTCTCCCATAGGGATTTTTTAAGAAGTATTTGAAAATCGTACAAAAACACAAAGGTACAAGACTGTACTTAACGGCTTTAGTGCTGGAAAGAACTACAATCCCATGAAGCATTGCGAAAAATTTAATTAATTACTCATTTAAAAATGTTAATCATCTACATAGAAACAATATATTTTAAGTTTACAGCAAAATACGCATTATATACAAATATTGAAGTATTTTTGTTAGCATAGGGAGATCTTCATAGGAATGGGTGGAGGCATGGAACTAAAGAGATCTTTTGGTGCTGTTTGCTTGTTTTAACTGATTGGTGGAATTTTCTGTAGCATCATGGGCAATGTTAGCCTGGCATGCCAGACCTACATCAAAATGTTAGGTCTGGGAACTCATCATTGACAGGGCTCAATCCGAGGGGCGGGATAAACGGTTGTCTTTCAAATTCTCTCTGCGCGCAATTGGATAGTGCTACAACCAATCAAAGCAACGAAGAAGGTGACGGCTGAGTCCAATGCTTTTTTTTCCCCCACCAGCAGAGCAAGTTGATATATTAAACTTTTACCGTATCCAATCGGCAAAACTCTGAACAAGTCTTTTTTTTTTTTTCCAAGCGCCGTTCTTTGTTCTGGTTTCAAAGAAAAGAGTAAGTTCAAATCATCCAGAGTAGCGGTCAAAGCTGAATCGAAAGACAGCTGTTTGCCAGCAGCAGCCATTTTTTGTTAAGTAACAGTGAACCGTCGCAACTCTGACGTCATTATGTTAAGCCCGCCCACTGACTCTATACACGATGTGATTGGCCTGACCAGAGTTCGTTTTTTCCAGACCACATAGAAATAATTTTTGCTGCCGCTAGGGTGCATCTAGGTTTCTAGGCTATGGATAATGTAGTTTTTCACGTAAATTCCACTGTTAAACACGGTAATTTTAACAATATGTTGAAATAATGCAGGCCCACGGCTTCAAAAGCATATATTTGTACTATTCGATTAAAGTCCCCCTGTGTATTTTTTTATCCCTTAAAACTCATCTTTGATCATCAAAATGACATAAAAATGCCAATCAGTATACTTATAAACATTATGAACAACTCAGAACATCAGTGGAGAAAGTCATATAGTTCATCATAACATCATAATATACATCCTATAATTCACCTGCTATATTGCTAAATTTTTCATATCAACAGAAAAACATACAGGGATAAACTAAACTGGCTTCTCTTGAGACTCCCTTTCTTCACTGCATAGTTAATAAAGCCAAGCCCAAGGTAGTTTGTGAGGTAAGAAACACTTTATGATTTCAAACTGTTTTTGAGGCTGTCTTTGGTTCACTGGAGTTTTACGGAGAAAATACTTAGCTATAGTGTTAACTTATGAATTTGCACATGGT
>NW_024121233.1:3457510-3587192 GCF_016745375.1 Pimephales promelas
TTTACCTGTGAAGAATGTTACTTCCAACTGAATGCACAGTGGTGACATTATTGGGTGCTATTTTTAAAGACCACCAAATGGCATAATTTATGATTGTGAACCAAAGGTTTTCTCTTCGAGACATTAACCTAGATAACTTGTCTCTGCATATGAAATTAGGATGCGCAACATCAGAGGTGCGTTTCCGAAAAGCATCGTTAGCCAACTATGGCTGCAAGTTCCGTCGTTACCAATAGAGTTCAATGGAAATTGCGAACAACTTGCGACCATAGTTGGCTAACGATCCTTTCGGGAAACCGTACAACAACGTAGTTCGCTGATTCACTACCATAGTACGATGCATCGTTGGAAAATCAACTAGCTCATTACGACAGTTTCCCGAAACACACTGTCGCAAAGTATCGTTCAGCCACACACGTGGTGGAGTAAAACTACTTTTAATGAAACTGTTTGAGATCCAATTAACGCTAGATTTGTTTTAAATAAATTACAGACATGTCATCTGAGGACTATTTCTAATTGTTCTCAGTTATTTCGCTTTATTACCAGACTCAATATTTGGCTCGTTCTTACATAGTAGAGCACGTTCGCACATGCGGACTCTTCATACACGGTACTTAAAATCTTTTGACAAACTAAAAGACATAAATTACATTTGTATGTATTCTAAATAAAAGGCACCGGTCGTACTGAATGTCAGCTTGATTAGTTTGCTCAAGATAAGGATTTATTACGTCCAAATGCTGTCGTTCAAACCACACAACTTTGCGATGCTGTTTGCGAAAGTTCGTTGGAACGGTGGTTTCGGGAAACACCGACTCGTTGAACTTTGCTGATAACGATGGACCTTGCGACCAAAGTTGGCTAACGATGCTTTCGGGAAATGCACCCCTGTACGATATTGGTAACCACATAAAATATGATGCATTCATTGACTTTTTTTTTTTTACAACAGTATCGAATTTTAGTTTTCCGTTTATTGATTATAAGCCATAACTTGTCATATAATTTGAGATAATGTCCCTCCGACAGTATTCACCCCATTCACTGCAGTGCACAACCCACAATGTTGTGGATAAGCATTAGGGAAGCGCTCAGCATGGAGTCCTAATCACCCTGAATTAGGCACAGATAAGGGTCCAAATTTGATCTACATCTGAAGCAACAACTGGGCCAATACCCTGTGATGCTTTTGCAATGCAGCTGACCTGGAAACAGTCCTCTCTTCCATCTCGGCACCACACGCAGGGAGTCCCAACTGCTCCGGGACAGAGATCTCCTATTGAGAGATCCCTCCATCTATATTCACATACATCTGGGATGACAGAATGCATTTCAGGATGTGTGCATCGCCTCACACAGCGAGGAGTTGTTCCGGCCAACTTGCTAAAAAATGACACTGAATCATCACAGCAATGACTCGCTCTTAAGAGTGCCAATCTTAATATATTTATTGGTGGTCGCTGGTGCAGATAGAGTTTAAGACCTGCCTTAATTCGTAAAGTAGGTTAAATTTAGCACAAATTCAGAATCTGGGCCACACTGCTCCATTGGTGAGAACAGAGCTCAAACAACCGGAAGGAAGGAATGAAACGAAACCAGGAAAGAATAGACAAAATAATACAAATATGATCAAAATGCACTGGTGAATTTGTGCATTTACCAAACTCATAAAAATCTGGCATAACCAAAAACTGTATAAATAACAATGAACATTGTTAGAAAATGAATAAATGCTGTTCTTTTTGACCTTTTTATTCATCAACGAATCCTGAAAAAAGTATCACAGGTTCCAAAAAAATATTAAGCAGCACAACTGTTTCCAACATTGATAATAATTGAGTATCAAATCAGCATATTAGAATGATTTCTGAAGGATCATGTGACACTTAAGACTGGAGTAATGATGCTGAAAATTCAGTTTTGCATCACATAAATAAATTATACTTTAAAGTATATTAAAACAGAAAACCATTATTTTAAATTATAATAATATTTCACAATATTACTGTTTTTTCTGTATTTTTGATTAAATAAATGAATGCCTTGATGAGCATCTATATGCATATATATATATATATATATATATATTTTAAGGAGGTTTTGATATTTTAAAACAAGACAAAAGTACTGATCAAGAAAATTATAATTATTTTTTTTGCTGTGCAAACTGTCAGGTTGTCCATGGCGATATGAATTATATGTTTATATATTTATTATTTTATTATAATCAATAAGTTTCATCCCTCTCAAAAAGTTGCCTCTAAAAAATAATTTTTAATTAAGCCTTTTTAAATAAACATGCATTTGAAGGTTCCAATCAACTAAATTTTTAGCGTGTTTATATTTTCAGATGAAGTGGAATACACCACTGACAGCATCTGTTCAAAAACAATATGCTTCATCACGCTGTGCAGACCTATTGTTAATGAAGAGCCTTGTTTTCTCACAGTGTGAAGTGCTCCTGCTGGCTGATACTCGTTTCAAAGACGTGCTTTCCGCTGTCCTGTCTAAGGGGAGTTTAGATACACTAACAAGAATCCTGTGTTATTCTCACGAAAGTGCTGTGTGGGAGAGAAATGCTATTTCATGCTATTTCATACGCTAAAAATAATACTGGTCACTCTAGTGTAGTTATAGTGGAGATTCGAATGTATCTGGTGGTCAGCATTAAAGGGCAAACATGGTATTAATCATAGACAGAAAAACAAATGGACACAGCGACCCCATTGATTTCAACGGAGAAGACTGAAGCCGTATAATTGCACTTCCTGTATGGGCTTCTCCTGTCTATATGGTAATGTCTCTATTGTGTAACAGAAAGTCGCATGTTATGACGCAATCCTAATTTTACAAAAACGTCTTCTACGTGGCCATAACGTAAGATTCAAAGTAATGGAGACTTTTATACATTGTTGTGTTTCTTTAGAAATAAATAATGGACAAATTAAGTCTTTGGACGCCTCAGATGTAAAGTCAAAGTGATGCCAAAATGAATGGGAGTCAATGGAATGTTAACAGCAGGTGAAGTTCTGCTACAATGGTGGCTCCTGCGAGGCTTCAACTTCTGGCTGATGTATTACCCCAGTGGCACCTCATTGCAGTACACAAGATCCAGGGGGCGGAGTCGGATACAGACTCCGTATGGAGGGGGTGGAGTTGGGTAGGTTTAGGGGTGGGTTTAGGGATCAGGGGTGGAGCTGGGTAGGTTTAGGGGTGGGTTTAGGGATCTGGTTGGATCTGGAACCGACTCCTCCCCGTGGATTTCATGTTCTGCAGTGAGGACCACCTCGTTTACCCCCTTGGTATTAATGAAACATAATAAACAAGCAAAAATGGCTGAATATCTTACCTGACTACTCCCTGCGTGTTTCTCAGGACAGAAGCAGCGAAGCTCTGAGTTACTCCCACCAGACTGGTGCCGTCAACCTCCACGATCTGATCATTCACCATAATTCTGTTGAAAATGAAGGTGGGTATGTTTCAACACTTGTTACAGTGACACTATTAGGACATTGTGCAATCTCTAAAACAGGTTTGTATAATAGTATTACAATCATGACAACTCGCAAAATAGACTTAGAATGTTATTGAATATGGCAATGTTAATGTATTTGGTCTTGTCAGACTAGATCTGATGTTGATTAATGCAGCTGTAGAGCAAGTATGAACTTGCCAATGCTAATAGATTAAGTGACGGTGAGCATGTAAGATATGCGGCTGCTGTTTCATAAATAAACATACATAAATCCCGTAGCTGATCTAGGCAAGTGGAGCTGGGGGAGGTGGACGGTTTCAGAGGAACTACCCTACAGAAAATACTGGATTAGACAATCTAAATATTGAGCGAGCAATCTCAATGGCTGTAGGATCAGCACAGGCCAATCAGCTTGTGCCATGCGGTAATGATGCGATTGCTTGCAAATTCAATGTAAAGGATCTCTCAATATGATCATATTGCTCAGAAAATCCAAATGGCTAGATTATTGAGAGAGTTTAGGCTTTTTGAGGATAGGGAAAAAGGAGTGAATGGTTGTGTCCAAACATTTATATGCAAACACCAAGTGAATTTTCCATCTTTAACGTGTCAAGGGAATACTTCAAGCAAATAATTTAGGTCATATGGCTTAAAAGGGACAAAAAGGTTAGAAACCCCTCTTTTACAAGTTTTCAGACTTGCCATTCTTTCATTTCAGAAGCTAAAGAATAATGCTCACAAGACAGAAGGAATTACAATCATAGCATAGGATTACAAAGACGAGTAAGCTCCTTAACAACATGTGATGATATCAATTTCAGAATGCTTCAGTGTTTGCATGAAGAGCTCCAACAGTGTGATATCTGTAATGAGCTTTGTGAGTTTGACCAAATTGCTTTGACCCTTGATTCCTGTCTGGATATCGAGCTCATGGCAAATCTCATCTGTTATGCTGGCAAAGCAGACGGAGAGAGACGCTTGCAAGATTGAATCCTAATGTGCACCTTGACCTTCACAAACATTTTGCAATGTATTAATTAATACTGAAAGCATGAATTAAGTCATCCTCTATGCAAGGACTTTAGTGCAAAGATTTCAATGTCGCTGTCAAATCTTCCATTGTTACACTGTGCACAGAAACAGCCTTAATGCTTAATGGTGAGTTAATGGTGAAGGAAATTACATTCTGGCTATTGAATGGTCCTTTTGAAACCTGATTACAAAGCACAGAGTTGCTTGGTAATCTTAAATGTGTGAAACAAGTAACTTTTCTCAGGATTTCAGCAGGGTTTGACGCCACTCGGCAAACCGCACAGTGCAGTCCAACAGTCTGAGGCCACATTTAATGTCTGGGATTCAGAATTTGCGTCTATCACTACTTTCTATGTGCGGGTTAGTTTACCTTCCATCTCTCTCAGCTGCTCCACCCTCTATGACAGTCTTGACAAAGATGCCCAGCTTCTCCAGGCCTGCGTCAGCACCAACCCCCATTCCTATAATACTGATGCCCAAGCCATCCTCATCTGACATACACAGATGAACATACACAAATCAGAGAAAGGAAAAGCATTAGTGGTGAGCAAATGGAAAGAATGACAATTCAATAAATCATTGGATGGATGGATGGATGCATATAATGACTGATCAATATTCAAGGCTTACCACTGATTTCACAGCGCACACAATACACAGATACATACAGAACATTTTCCAGAAAACATATTCGTATCTATATTGTTTTTTATGTAAAACAATTATAGAGGAAACCGGAGCTAGTTGTCACAAGGGCTATAGTGTATCTCAGTAACCATAAGGTTTTGAGTAAAAACAGACTGAAAAAAACTTGAGTGAAAACTGTGATGACTAGACCCAGTGTCGCTTATCATGAAAGCTATCCGAAACTTTCAACCTTAGAGAAATCTCTTTTGTGACCCTGACATCAAGGGCTTGACATTAACACCTGCCAAACGTGGTTTGATTTCAGCAGCCGCTAGGGTAATCGGTAATGCTTCCAATGCTTATTTTCCACAGAACAGATACAGGACATTAGCTGCACTTTCTCTCTCTCTCTAATCTCTCCGACAGCAAGTTACACAAACCCTCCTCCCCTCACTCACTTGTTTCATTTGCTCCGGATGAGTATTTTTGATGTTACAGGGCTTGAATTTGGGCGTGGGATTGCCAGTATTGCGTATAATCTTACTCATTTCCACAGATTTTGTGCTCACACTCAAAGTGCATGTACATAAAGCCACCTATCAGTACTAAATTGAGTTCTATTTTGCTGCTTATTGCATTGCTGCCAACTTTTGAGTTTAGCTTGGAGTGAGAATTTTCCCACCATGGGGTGGGGGAGATGACATTCTCCAAAGGGGGGGCTCAATAGGTAGATTTATAGATAAACTCATCTTCCAGGCTAGCCTGAATTCTCATTTTCTAGTCAGAATGTGAGTCTGATACTGCTCCATAGGGCTTTGATTATGAGGCGTGTCTTAACCGAACCAGGAAAAAAAAACTCCACTCAATTGGATAGACCTACAACCAATCATAGCAACCCAGTAAGTCAGCTTAGCTATATAGCTGCATAGCATAGTTGTCAACAGAACTCAACTGCACTCACGCTGGAAGAAGTAGTAAAATAATGAGCGTGGCTTCTGTAACTTGGTCTCCCATGAGTGAGAGAGTGCGACCAAAGGAGAAATCACAATGACTACAGGGCTTTCACTGCGCCCCATCTTCTTTCCGACCATCGGAGCCAGCTGATAGATTAAACTTTTGCCGAATCTCGTAGGAAGGAGGGTAAAAACATCTTTCCGATCGACAAATTTCTTGATTGCAGTTCTCTGTTCGTCTATTAAAATTAATGCGCTGTTGATTTCTTCTAAAACAGACGCGATAGCGGAATCTATACATCTCAATTCTCAAGCTGCAGTCATCTATGAGGGAAACCATTTCAACCCAAGCGCTCGTTGATGACGTGATGATTACGTAACTGCAGATCATCTGTCCATCATCGTATAAAGCCCACCCTGGCAATTTGATTGGCCTGACCATTTCTGAACTGATCATAATTACTTCTCAATGGATCGAGTCCAGACCGAAACTTCCCGACCAAAAAATGTTGTGGGTGGGGTTTCGGGCTGGCATCCAGGCTACTTCCAGGCATTTGATCGACCATGTTGACACTTAAGCGTGTGAAACCAATCAAATGCGGGTGTCTCACGGCCAATGCGTGAGAGTTGGCAGCTCTGATTATTACATTAAACAGTCAAATACACACACAAAAAAATGTCAAACACGTGGCGAGTATTCACGTAAACACAGTTGGTTATGTTTTAAGTGAATGTAAACAGTCAGAAGGAAAACGCATGTGTAACAGTATGTGTCCAGTCTTAAAGTGACAGCAGCCTAATATTACTGCTGTTGATAATAATTAAGATAATATTACAAATATTTATATGGCAGTTTTCCCCATGGTATTGATTTTAAAATTGTGGCCAGTGAAAATGCTGAGTGGATGATAACTTTGGAAAACCACTAGCCACAGTGGCTGGTGAGCAAATAAATGAATGTGAAGCCCTGTTGCCATCACCGCTATTCACCTTTTTCCAGTTCCACAGGAAGAAGTTCCAGCTTCTCAACCCGTTTCTCCAGCTCATACTCAGCTGAGGATGCCACCGGGTCCACCTCTTCATTCCGCCGGTCATAATCTTCATTGCAGTAGGTTTTGAACACCTGAGAGCCAGAAAACGTCAATTTTAAGTTACTGTGGTGAGGTCACATGACTTTATATTTGAATGGTTAATCAAACTAGTAGGGTCATTAAAAACAAATATCCCCCCCAGACATCACTTTCAGCCACTACTCTATATATAGTGAGACAGCATGTGATCAATGAAGTCGTGAGCACTGGGTTAAATCAGAGCATCTTCATAACAGTGCTTATCGACTAAAACACAAACTGCCTTCTCCTCAGCATAATTGAAGGTCTTGTGCACTGTGGTGTGAATGGACAGTCACGCACAACTGTGACCCTAAACAAGTTCTCGGACAAACAATTGCCCCATAGATGCCAACCTGTGTCCTTGTGTTTACTGGTGTCTTTCATTTTAAAAGAATAAACTTTCTCAGGATGTCACAGTCATGGTTTCATTGTCTTGTTCTGTTTATAGTCATGGTTTCTAGTCATCACCTGTTTCCCGTTTCATTAATGATCTTCCTTTGTGTATTTAAGCCCTCAGTTTTCCTCAAGTCTTGGTCCCACGCTAACATTTATGTGTAGTCATCATTCATTCTACATCATGCATCAGTCTTGTGGATTTACAACACACCCACTGTTACACAGGCAAGTACCGCAGTTAATATGATGAAAGATCTGTGTTTTTAAGCTCGCCCCACAACAGAAATGCTTACATTGTCTATGCTACAATTCAAAAGTTTTGGGGGTCGGTATATGATTTTTTTCAAAAATGTTTTTTAAAGAAGACTCTTTGGGCTAACCAAACCGAAAATTATTATGAAATATTTTTACAATTTAAAATAACTTACATTTTTTTAAAATATATTTTGTCACATGATCCTACAGAAACCATTCTAAAATGCTGATTTGCTGAGCAATGTTTTTTTTTATTTTTATAATCAATGTTGAAAAAAAATTGTGCTGGTTACAGTAATATTTTTGTGGAATTTTATGTAGTATGCTTGGTTAAATAGACAGTTCAAAAGAACATTTATTTAAATTAAATATTTTATATATAACATGAGACATATCCTGTTGCGTCTCCTGTGTCTTCATCATTTGGATTGCCATTGGCCTCATATTTGGTTTATCCTTGTTTGTATGTTCTTGAAATAAAGATCCTCTACTCCGCTATACCCGTGACAGCGACAGTCCATCTGCCACCATGAGAATCATCTGCTTCAATTAAACCATGACTGATCATAGCAGAATCAAAGCCATCTCATCTGTGAAGGAAACAAATTGGACTCAAACCTGACGTTTTATTCTAATAACAAGCCTAAACCAATGTGTCCAAGTCGTATATGGTAGAAAGCACTCTGAAACCAGAACGCAGGGACAAAAGCAAGCATAATCTCTAGTGCACTTTACAACATCAATAATGTAAACTGATCAACAGCTATGCATTATTTAACAGTCACACTCCTGACCAAATGATTAGCTGATGTGTAATGAGCCCTTTGTCCACATTCCTTCCATGGACTTGATGAAAATCATATTGGTAGAAAGGGCCAGATGGTGAGGCTGCAGCCTTGAAGATAGTAACTATAACTTGTTGTGACTTGTTGAAAGAATACATCCAGCTGCACTAAAGCGCATAGCTCACATAATCCATCGCCAGCTTTTATACCCCAGTTACAGACTTTTATACAGAGGCCAAGAGGGCAGAAATACACAAACATTCCCTTACGCACAGATCTAACCTGAAAGTGAGGACATTTCCAGAAACATCCATCTCTACAGTCAGTGGATCTCTTATAGAGCTTCCCTCACAAACTGTTCAACTGAGCTCAACCAACTATCACAGTGTTGACAGTCCACAGCTGGCTAAAAATGGCTCAAAAACCGACTGTCTTTTGTGAATCTGGCAGACATGACAACCGTGAGGTGCTCTACGCAACAGACACAGTGTGGGCAGTGTGTGCTGAAGGCTACTGTCAGGTCTGGCGTGCCGTGGGAGAACATAATTCCTATCTTCTATTGTATTCGTTATAGACATACAGCATATAGCTATACAGGAGACTTTGTTTTGTTTTAATATCATTGCATGGTTTTTGAATGGTCTTCCCAATATTTGTCATCAAGTGCCAAACGTGAGTACAAATTGGCTTTGATAAATGAATAAAATATAGTAGGCCAGTACATTTTTAATGACATAAAACATAATTTAAACTAGTAGAGTTCAGTGATTCAGGCCAAATGATCGTGAATTAATGATTATGTTAAAACATAACCAACACCATCAAATCACCTTTTCTATTTGTTATAATTCACGTATAACAGCCAAACAACATTTAAATTAATGATTTAAGGGTCAAGAGCCCAACTAAACACACACTGATCTCCATAATGGTGACTTAAAAATGACAGTTTTCTCCTTCAGTGATTCTGCTTGTTAACATCAGGTGTCTTCAATGATGGGAATAAAAAAGAGGTCTTAATTCATCTTTGACGTCAGTCTGTTATTTCCAAATATTTGTCATCAAGTGCCAAAAGAGAGTAAACATTGGCTTTGATAAATGAATAAAATACAGTAGGCCAGTACATTTTTAATGACATAAAACATAATTTAAACTGCATTTCAAAAGTGATTTAATTTACAGGACTGGACTTGAGTCCGGACTCGAGACCATTTTTCTATGGTCTCAGACTCGCTGCTATTTGGACTCGGACTTGTCTCGGTCTCGGCCACTGGTCTTGCCAAATATGCTTTTGATCTCGACCGAGTCCAGGTGTCTTTCTATTGTGTTAATAATATTAAAGGAAAAGTGAAACACTGGCCACCTAATAACCAATCGATTATCCTCGCACGTCACGCTCGGCGTCTGCATACATGTTAATTTTGCATTTGTAAACTTTGCATCAGCCTAACATCATAAAGTTATAAGTTCGATTACGTATGGTGGTAGTAGCTAGCTGTGTGGGTGTGTGTGTCATATTTGCGTTAAAGGTGGTTCATTTGGGTAATGTTATCTGACTTTTAAATTGTTTAAGTTTTAAATTGACAATAGAAAATCTGTTTAGGACGAACAGAAATATTCTCCAGGACGCCTACACAACGAAAGATATTTTTGTATGTGTGTTCAATTATTACTAACATATTAGGGTAACGTTAACTTAGAAAGTGCCAAAATTAACCGACCAAATGCGAACGCGTCTTCTCATGCTGTTACTATAGTTATCGTCATCTTACTAGCTACTACTTAAAAATCCTGGGAGTTGTGACACTTTTACTTTTAGATCAACAAATAATAACCCAAAATTACTGTCTTGATAATATCATGCATAGACTTTTGTTTTTTTTCCTGTCCTGGACCTTTTTTGACTCAGTCTTGTCTTGGACACGACTAGTCCTGGTCTTGGACTCGACAAAAGTGGTCTTGACTACAGCCCATTCAATTTAAAGACATATAGTACAAACAAAAGAATAGATTAGTGGCTGTTGTGTATCTATCAATTATTTGGTTTTCCGCAGTAAAACAAAACTAATTTAAAACTGACAAAATAACTGGATCTTCTCAACACATTTGTGACTCTCAGTGAGGATTTTGCTGAATTATGTTTATTACAGGGGGTAAATGTAAAATCAAATCAAATATAAAATAAAAAAAATAAGTGTGTTCCAATTCGTTTTTAGAAAATAAAATAAGCTTTAAAGCATTTACCTTCAGATCCTGTATGAAAAACATCAGTGGTTTCAATTATAAATCTGCCAGTTGATTATATAAAAAAAACACTTTTCATAGAAAAGAAAACACCAATAGCTTTTAGCTGTTACTTTAGTAGTGCAGCCTTTCAAGCTGAGTCTTTTGGCTTTGTTCCGACTAACAGCAATCCTTTTCTTGAATCTCCTATCTTGATCTAGTAATATTGATTCGGCCCACTCCAGTCACCTCTCAGTCATCAGCCTCACCTTCATCGTTTAGATCAATACACCTGTTAGCTGCCTTCAAACAATGGCAGAACATCTCTTTTGTCTTCTCATCTCTATACATATCTCTCTCACTCACTCACTCACTCACTCAGTATTTAAAACCCTCTTTAGCTCCAACTGAAACCTTGTAGCCAAGAAATATAAGCTTGTATAAGCGCTTTCCTGTTCGGAGAGCACTTTAAGTTTTTATTGCATGTTGTGAGATTCCGCCAAAGGCTCTGAGAGCTAATTTCTTCTCTGCAAAGAGTGAATTTTCACAGAACAGTGAAACTGAGCCAGGCCCATAATCCATCCCTCTACTCCCACTCTTATTACTTCATTATACGTCTCGTCGCTCATCCTTATGTGTCACCGCACTTCTAGAGGAGCAGCCGTGGCTCATCGGTATGCCTCTAACACAGCATATTACACCAGCTGCATCGTGGGTAACCGCAATGCTTGTGGGGAAACGGGGAGGGTGCAGAAGAACAATCGACTGAAAGTGTTTGTCGGCATTTGTATCCTATAGGCTGGCAATGGTGCTGCATGGCTCAGAGTCAGGCCGACTACAACTGATCGCATTAAATGGCCCTACAGTCAGGCAGTGCCAGCGCTTTCAGTGTCAACACACACACACACACACACACACACACACACACACACACACACACACACACACACACACACACACACACACACACACACACACACACACACACACACACACACACACACACACACACACACACACACACACACACAGCTCTCTCCCAGAGGGACAGCGAAGCTGATGCTGAGTGGATTAACCATGCAACACAGAGGCAAATCTGCAGACACACATTCCTGTACTATTCTCTGAAAACAGGTTGCTGCTGCAAAATGAGCTGTGTTTTTTTTCATAACAAATGTAATTTCCATCTCAAAGCATGACATGGAAATTACATCTCAAAATATGACATTAAACAATTTTTTAAATATTTGTCTTACTAATGCTCTTTTCATAGCAGCTGAATACATACAGTAAATAATATTTTCACATGTTTTGCATTATTTTAGGGCTGGGAGATAAAACGATAACGATAATTATCGCGATATAATTTTCCTCGATAAAACGATATCAAGAGGTCGATAAATGTTCGATAATGTTTATGCGTCAAAAAAGCGGAACGAATCTCATTTAAACCGCGCGCGCCACACGGAGCATTTATCCGCTCGGCTCAAAGTCCAAACGGCAGTGCTTTGTGCGGAGCGCGAGCTCACGCAGACGCGCCTCTGATCGTTTTGCTCACGAGATCCAGTGAGAAGCACTTGAGTTCAGCGAAGAACACAAATGTCAAGTTTAAACTAGTTTAAAGGCAGATGAAACACCGCTGACAAAAAGGAGAAACACTGCGTGCAACGATACAGTCAGAATCTGAATTGATACTGAAACCATTTAGCCTACCATGGATTTACTGTAAGGTTAGTAATATTAACTGCACCATGAAATGTGGGATACATATTGAATTGTATAATATTATTAATGTTGACAATGTATTATGACTAATGGAATATAAGTAGTATTTAATAATGTATTTAGCTGTCAGGCTATAGACGAATCCGGCGAAACTACCGGAAGTAAGCGGGCGCCATTACTGAGCTGTTGCTGGGTAGCGTTGCGCCATTGCCTTCTATTGTTTTAGTTGCAACTTGCGTCCACTGGAATAAACAGCTCGCGATTTAGGACTGTCACTAACGTTACAACGTTAGCCCTTGTATAATGTCGAGTGGGTAAACAGTTTCTGTTATAAATTGTTTCAATGGTGGCAGTAAAATTTCAATTTTGAAGAGAAAACATTGTGACTGCCCCTGTCTGGTGCGTACGGTTTACACAGATTTCCTGGGCGAGTACAAGACGTGGACATTCGCGTATAATAACAATTATTTAATGACATAAGTAAAAAAATATAATAAATGTGTGATATAATGATCAGCAAAATCTCCTCTCTTGTTATTTTTTCTATTCAATTTACATGCTGTGGTCATTAAATGGCTTTCCTGAGCTGAATGTAACGTTATGTGACATAATTGTTCTCCTGCTGTTATATTGACCTCTTTCCATGGTTTAAAAACAGTAGTTGGTCGATATTGTGTATACTTTCTAGCTGTAACGTTACCTTACCCTTGCCCGTTGCAATGTAAAAATGAGATAAATAATGGACACAAATGAAAAACATGAAATTGTTTATTTGATTTCATTTATTTATTTATTTATTGTTGCCAAATGGACAGATCTTTTTTGTTTCCTCGGTAGCAAACGTTAGCCTAGCTTGCTTGCCAAGCTATTTTCATAAATAATCTGTAAGATCGTTTGTACCTTCATCTGTGACTTGAGGCCAATGTCTAACATCATCAACCCAACAAGTCTGCCTGGCTGTAGCTGTCGGGTGCGTTATCACCTTATCTCCGAGGTTTGTTTACATACCGGTGCATATATGTCTATGCTGGTGTAACAGCTCAGTAATGGCGTCGCCACAAGATGGCAGCCTACACATGAACGCTCGTCGGATTCGTCTATTGTTTTTCATTCAAAAAATACAGAAACCATAAAGTTATGCCATGATAGTGAGGAGCTAAGTTATAGGCTATACCTGGTTTTATCTGTGGTTATCATGATCTAAATGCATGAGACTGAATGACCAATGGTTAATTTGAATACAACTCAAACAGTCAGAATATTACTTTTTACCAAATAAAAATGTGGTCGTTACATAAGAAAAAAAAAGGAAAAAAACAACAACAGATGTTACTGTTTTTGTTAATGAACATAAATTTAAAGAGTAGTTTAAAAACACAATTAACACTCTGGTTTATACAACTTTCACTTAGTCGCAAAAATCTGCCTTTAAACTTGAAAAAAATAAATAAATATTTGACATATATCGTGATAATTATCGATATCGACTGATATAAAAAAAATTATCGTGATAATTTTTTTTGGCCATATCGCCCAGCCCTACATTATTTGACTAAATTTGGAAATGACACATAATAAAAATGTCATGTTTATTGGTAATTAATAGTGTTTTTTGTTGTTGTTGATGATGTTGTGTAAAAATGGATATGCCGTCCAAAAGTTTGGGGTCAGTTAAATTTTAGTTTTTTTTTTAAAGAAATTAATACTTTTATTCAGTAAGCACACATTAAATTGATCAAAAGTAACAGGAAACAGATTTACAAAAAAATCCAAACAATTTCTATTTCAAATAATGATGTTACTTTGAAATACATAAATCAAAGAATCCTGAAAAATGTAGCAACATTTATAATACTAATAAATTATGTCTTAAAATAGCATATTAGAATGATTTCTGAAGGATCATTTGACACTGAAGACTGGAGTAATGATGCTGAAAATTCAGCTTTGATCACAGAAATAAATTACATTTTAAAATATATTAAAATATAAAACAATTATTTAAATTGCAATAATATTAATCAAATAAATGCAGCACTGGTGAGAAGAAGATACTCAAAAACATTTAAAAATTCTTACCGACCCCAACGTTTTTCAATGGTACTATCAAATCTTTTCACCAGATACACATTAAAATGACAAAATAATAAATAAAATCTAGATATAAAAGACATTTGAAAGTGAAAAAAATCAATGATGAAACTTTTTCATAATATCTTTTTAATAGCTGACCTAAAAAACAAACAAATCTTTTAGTTTTGATACAAATAAACACATGGGACACAAAAGTCTCTGTAGCTGAAGAAACAGTGCATACTAATATATGAATCACCAGTTTCATGGCAATTATTTGAATGTTTTCATAATGCTGAAAGCTTTTAAACACTTTTATCCATTCATGATTTCCATGAGACTCTGCACTGTTTTAAAAATCACTTTGGCCATGGAGGAGACTTGAACTGATGAGTCAGGTGATATGAAACTCTCAAGCATAATTAGTCTTTTGCTCTGTGCCAAGACCATAACTCCTTCAAAATATTATGTTCAAAACATAACAGTTTATCTGGCCTGGAATGTCATCATTTCACAGTCTTTTTAATCCTGTGTTGGTGGAAATACCTCTGGAGGCCTCACCACCCGCCAACATGCTAGAACAGAGGGGGAGCTGTGAGCGTGAGGGGATAAACAAGACAACAATTGCTTACTTTATGCTTCATTTCTCATGTGTTGGCTGAGTCTTCTCACATGATCAGTAACATGGTCTGATGAATACATTATTCATCAACTGACCACATGAGTGGGTGGGGGTGTTTTACGTCACATTTACAGGCGTCGTGTAGGCCTATGTGCAAGCTAGTTACAGCTATTTACCTATCCTTATAACATACATGCATTTTATATATATATATATATATATATTTAAAAAAAAACATGTATATACTGCATATAGATTTATATATAATTTAAATGATAGGCTATGTGAATATAAATATTTTATAAATAAATATTTTTTCTCTCTCAAATATACATGCATGTGTGTGTATTTATATATACAAAATGATTATACACAGTGCATCCACATATATTACAAACACAAACTTTTATTTTGGATGCGATTAATCGTTTGACAGCCCTATACTGTGTTTATATATATATATGAAAGAAAATATTTTTGAAAATATAGATCCACTAAAATATAAATATTTTAGAATACAATGATATACTATATATTTTCAAGATTTTAAATATAAGAGCAAAACAAAACACGAAACTTGGTTATTTATCTGACGAAATTATTTGGTCACAAATGCAAAATACAGCTACAGGGTTTTTTTTTTACTATGCAAAAAAAATTAAAAAATTAATATACAATGCTTAAAAAAAACAAAAAGCTCACAGGAAAAAATGAATAAATACATGATTGAAAGATTAAATAAATGAAGATGTCAATTTCCCTAGGCCAGTTATCACTTTTAGCCACTACTGTATGTTTTTAAAATATAATAATATATTCTTTCTCTTGAATATAAAAAGTAGAAAATTATAAAATAATAACAAATAGAAATACCATAAAATGGCATGAGTACTGTTGGAAGAATTTGACTTGATTTTTTTATCAAGCTAAGAATGAAGGCATTACAAACAGGGTCACGACACTCATGATGGAGGAACTGTGAAGTGGAGGAGGCACATCACGTGCATATATCCTGGCAATGTTCAAAGATGAATAGTTTCTGGGAGGTTATATGTCTTTTATTAATAGTATATTTGCTCTCTGTATTCCTAAATCATTATTTGTTATATTTGAGAGGTTTAAAGAGTGGTTTCAGTCAAATAGTTACAGAGGTCAAAAAGTATAGATAGTATACTATATATGAAGAGTTCAGATGCAAAAGCCTCTAAATGCCATTTGAAATTTTCTTCTTTAATGATGATTTTTATCAAACTTGTATATTTAAGTTCAGTAATTTCACTTAAATAACAATTAATAGGTAATTATCATTGGCATTTAAGTGAAATCACTGAACTTAAATATACAAGCTTGATAAAAATTATCATTCTAGAAGAAAATTTCAAATGGCACTTAGAGGCTTTTGCATCTGAACTCTTCATATATATATGACTTTTAAAAAAAATACATGTTTACATGTACATGTTTGTACAGAATACATGTTTGTATTTGAATGTTTACATAAGTGTATATTGATGTAATGTATTGCTGAGCGAAAATACTGTACAGTATGTAATGTATGCCAACTTTTGTTATTTTTTATTGTTGTTATGTTTTTTCTTTCTTTTTCTGTAAGTTTTCTAACAAAAAAACAATAAATAAGTAGCAATATATATATATATATATATATATATGTAATAAAATATATATTCTAAAATACTATATTAGTATCGTTAAATAGTATATTCCTGAGTATAATGAACACTCAGTGAGGGGAAAATGGCACTCTACACAAGTTGGTGAACAGTCAGCGAGCACATTTGTCCTGACTGTCAAACAACAATACAGGACACTGTGTCAGCGCTGAACACCTCCTTGTTTCCATCATGGAAAAAAGCAGGAACTTCACTCTCTGAGCGATTCAGTGATGGCCTGTGATGGAGCAGTGGAGAATTAGTGCCTGACACAGACAGCTGGAACGGCTTGTCTTCTGTTTCCACAGTCGTTAAAAATTCAACTCCAGAAAGGGTCAGATGTCAGAGAAACAAGCAAGCAAAAAATACCACAGCATTCATGATGTATTGCGAGACAAAACTTTGCCAATGACTGCAGCATCAAAATTGCTAGATTGTTTCTTTTTTTCTGAAGTTGAAGTACACAAACCATACATTGCCATGTCATAAGAGCATGTTTGTTCTGTGTAACAAATTCAACATAACTAAGAGCTTCTGAAAAACAGACCAACTGCAGACATTTTTACAATATTAATTTTACACATTTAAAATACAGTTTGTTCTCTTGGAAAAAAGTAACAAAAAATATTGATGACTCATCCTGCACTACACAGATTATCGTCCAATCAGATGCTCTCTGGAATGAGAATGCCCCGCCCCCTAACAACCACTGCAAAGAAAGTAGCAAATCATGGCTGTGATGAAGCTCACTGGACTTTATCACGCCCAAACGCCAGGTTAGAAAACTCCGCTCATTGGCTGATTTAAGTTAGCAACTACCTAAGTAGTTCAGGAAATCACCAACTGAGATCTCTTTATCCACCGTATAAGAATGAAATACCCCTTTTCCAATTACTTAAAGCGACCTTAATCTTCTCAATTCAGAACTAATGCTTTAAACATACCTTGATCTACTGGAGATTCTTTTCAAATAAAATGAAAATGAATAAAACATCCACTACTACTCAGCTCACTCACCTAAAAGACTTTTCTCATCCATGGTCCTGAAAGAATGGTTATGTATATTTAATAGAAACCTAAAAGATGCCTAATAACTAGACTACAGCCATTCACCCTTTTAACTAAATTACAAGACTGAGCTGATATGGTAAACAGCTGGATTGATTCAGAGGAAGCCGTTTGGTCTATATGCATAGTGAGCTCAGAATGGAGAATACTATATCATCATTGAATCATTTTAGCAGTCACTCAACTGCTGCCCAGTCTTTCAAATCCATTTAATTCCATTAGAGAATCAAGATGGAATAAATATGCCCTAACATGAGGTTGAGATTAGCAGAGCTAATGTCATATTTAATTTAGCCTGTAAGTGCAGTTTATGTAGGAGGATGACGACAGGAGGGCATGTAACGAAGGGCACAGCTATAACAAACACTAGAATTCATTGTAAAACAGATTAGGCACGTGTTTGAAGCTTCATCTGATGGGTTCTGGTTTGCTCTCCATTAAATCTAATATTGTAAACAGCATCTATCTACTCAGCTACACAAACCAAATTTTCATGATCTATTGTCGTTTAAATTAACGATCAATTAATCGATTAATCGTTAGTTAGCCTTAATAGTGCAATATATGTCAGTGGCATAAGTGCATGACAGGGTGTGCAAATGCTGCACAAAACGCTATGTTCATCACCAAATAAATGCAAAGGTTTTTTAGTTTAAATAAAGGGCTAGTAAGATTGTAAAATGAGTCGATGAGATTGATAATTTAATTACTTATTTAATATATAACAACTGTCACCAACGCTGCCTCACATATGTGCTAGTCAGAATGTGTAACTCTTGTTGTGGACAAACACCCAATGAATTCACAACGACTTATTACAATAGTGCTCTCATTATCTTCTTCACCATACCTCCAATTTATTACACTTCAACATAGGCTCTCGCATGAGTCAGTGCTCTATCTTGCGTAATTCCATTAGCACTTGTTGTCCAACGCTGTACACTGATGACATCCACGGTACCTTCTACTCTTGTGTGCAATGCGATGTTGGCAGTCCTGTTTTAATCCATACGAAGTACATGACCAAGCCACGATCGTTTCTATCCGATTGAGGGCCTTTCTGATGTCATCAATTCTTGTCTATGATGCGGGTGGCAAGTAGCTTTCTAAGTGCTGGCATATCGAATACAGAGTTGTTTCTCTTCTAAATGTGTATGCTTCACAACCATACACGGCAATCTGGAGTATGTGGGATCTGGACAGTCTAATTTTATATACCATATACCAGCAGCCATTCTTTAGCCAAGACTGGTTGCCCACTGAAGCTAAGCAGGGCTGAGCCTGGTTAGTATCTGGATGGGAGACCTCCTGGGAAAACTAGGTTGCTGTTGGAAGAGGAATTAGTGAGGCCAGTAGGGGGCACTCACCTTGTCTCTGCGTGGGTCCTAACGCCACAGTAAAGTGATGGGAACATTATACTGTAACAAGCACCGTCCTTTGGATGAGACGTTAAACCGAGGCCCTGATTCTCTGTGGTCATTAAACGTCCTTTAAAAGAGTAGGGGTGTAACCCCGGCATCCCGGCCAAATTTGCCAATTTGCCTCTGTCCATCATGGCCTCCTAATCATCCCCATACTCATTGGCTTCATCACTCTTTCTCCTCTCCATCAGTAAGCTGGTGTGTGGTGGGCATTCTGGCGCAATATGGCTGCCATCGCATCATCCAGGTGGACGTTGCACATTGGTGGTGGTTGAGGAGATTCCCCCCTTCCAGACTGATCTCATGAAATTACGTGTGTATGACACGCCAATTTGTATTTCCATTTTTGGCGTGCTATCACCACGCATACTCGCTTTTCTGCATGTTTATTAATGCCGATGACTTAACATTACATTACTGTATCTATAAATATATGACCTACCCCAACCCCGTCCCTAAACCTACCCATCACTGGGGTTAATAGCATTTATGAGTCTTCCCCAACCATCCTAGGAAAAAAATATCGCTCCCCAGATGTAGATGTACATTTCGCTTCGTTTCGCTCGGACATTTAACAGCGTGTACATAGACACGGAATCACTCGGACATTTAACGCTGTAGACATACACGCATACACGCAGATAGCTCAAAATTCGTATCAACACGCCACTTGACTTGAAAGTGGCGTGTATGTTTACGCAAAAGTCATGATGTCATATTGCCCCTTCTATGTAAAGGGGTGTGGTGATGGCGCAGTGGATAAGACACATGCCTTTGTTGTAAGAGACCCGTGTTCGAATCCACTTTGAGACACCAATGTGCAAGACACTTAACCCCTAGTTGCTCCAGAGGTGTGCGACCTCTGACATATATATCAATTGTAAGATGCTTTGGATAAAAGCATCAGCTAAATGAATAAATGTAAATGTAAAGCGATTTGAGAGCAGAGAAAAGAGCTATGTAAATGTAACGAATTATTATTTTTATTATTATTATTTTGGTCTCATTCTTGATGTTTTTGTTTTTCCAGATATTGTCCAGATTGCTCCTCACTTTCAAGGCCGTGGCTGTTCTTAGGCCATGTGTCCACCAAAAGTTTTTAGTCAACTGAAAACGGCAGACGCTCTGCTGAAGACGCCGTGCTTTGGGCGCTTGACAGCGTTTTGTCAGCGCAGCATTTTGTCAGCACAGCGTTTTTTCAGTTGAGACGTTTTGTTGCTATGATACAGTACATAATATTCACAGCACAGTTTACTTGTAATTGATTTCGCAGATAATTTGTTTCATACTAAATAAATATTTTTCATCCATTTTGCTCGTTTAGCTCTGTTGGTTGATGTAGATGTACTGAAAGAATGTTGTGACAGTTGGTCGGTGTGGTTTAGTCCTGCCCCTCCTCCACTGTGATTTGACGGCTGGGTAAGAAGTGACAGTGATGAGCGCTGCGTTTTATCCAAAGTTGAACATTTTTCAACTCCCAGCGACCAGTAAAAAACGCTGGCCGCTTCAGGGTGAAAAAAACTTTCAGCGCCTCGTTACGGTCATGGCGTTTAAAAAACGCAGCGTTCCCATTGACATAAACTTCCAAAACATACACCAGGTGCATGGAAAAATGCTTTGGTGGACACACAGCCTTATTCTGACGTCTGTAGAGCAGTCCCAGTTTGCAATCAGAGTCGTTCCAAGATACTTTAATCTTTCCACATGCTGCAACTACTTCCCTCTGAGCAACAGTCTTTCCTTTTTTTAATACATAGCAGCATCCACTCCATTTTAGCACTTATCTCTTGCCCATACTTTGAGCTGACATTGGTGACTCAATCCAAAAGGACCTTGAGCATGTCTAAGTAGTTGTGTCAAGAGACCAATATCATTGGCAAAACGCAAGTTCTTAATTGTTCTGCTAAACTGGACCAGTGAATATAAACATACCTGAGTTTACATTTGACATTGGTCTTACACATGATGACGCACCATTTATTTGTTTAATTTCTTGATTCTAAGGTAAGGCACATGCTTTTGTAACATGATAGTTGAAAAGCTACAAGTAGAACTGATTTGGACTACTAACATTCATTTATAAAAAGGGCAGACAGAGGACTTGGCTAATTGATACTACATCCTCAATATCAGAGTCAGACTGACCCACTCGTTGGGTCAGGACTGCTAAACGAGTAGAATCACAGGATGTGCACACTGAGTCAGGTCAATGAAACAGACTTCAAGTGCTCTCCACTGCCTCCAGTGTTTACAAAATAACCCCTATTGTATAAACCCATTAAAGGGGTCCTATTATGCCTTTTTACATTTTCAACTCTCTTAAGTGTGTAATGTTGCTGTTTGAGCATGAAAAAACGGACTACAAACGTAGAAAGCACAAAGTCACTCCAAAGGGAGTTATTCTCTATATCAGTGTCACTGTTTCTGAACTCCCTGAAACGCCTTCATTGTCTATAGTAAATTCCTAATTTAATGAATTCCTTCCCAAAGCATACACAAAATAAAGGGACAAGGCCTTGTTGAGTTAGTTAGAGGTGTTTTGAAACTGGCAGTCGTGGTAAGGGGCGTGACATTTCAGAAACATGCTCAAAGCTGTAGACCAATCACAACACGTTGGTCCAGCTGACCAATCAGAGCACATTGTGCTTTTCAAAAGGAGGGGTATTAATCAGAACGTTACTGACAGACTGGGAAGAGAAGAGCTGCAACAATGTCAAATATGTAAAAAAAAAAAAAGTATTTTTTAACATTCAATCATGAAAACCAATTCTAGCCCCCCCAAAAAACTAAATCAAGACTTTAAAGAGGGCATAATAGGTCCTCTGTAAAGTCAGCTAGGTCCGTGATTTTGCTTTAGGACCTTGATTGTTATATTGGGCATCATGTGGCAACACATCACAGTACAGAATACAAAAAGGATTCAGTATTTTACCCCAAAATGAAAATAGTCATCATTTATTTACTATCATGTCGTTTTAAACCTGTATGACGTTATTTTTCCAAGGATCACAAAGGGGGAAATTTCAAGTTCAATTTTTAAGTTTCACACATGCAAAGTTTGCATCCAAGGTCAAAAAACACTTTCATTTTCTCATAATATACATTGCAGCATCAGCTCTTTTCTAAGTGTCTGAAACGGCTAGATAAAGGATTTAGTCTCTCCTCTCCTTTCTGAGAACCTATTCTGCTCTGATTGGTCAGAAGCCCCAGTCTGTTGTGATTGGTCTAAACCAAACATCCATTATTACCATATCTGAAGTTCAGCTCCAGAGGCTTCCTCAGCACTTGATACACAGTGATACGAACAGTAACGATGGCTTGATTGATTTTTGAAGACCATAGGCTGGATTTTATTTGTATTTAGCCATCTGTGACCCCATCTAAACAGACTTATGACCCCATTTGCCAACCACAAAGCAAGGTCATTGATACCTTAAAGGTGCATTGCGCAGCATTTCATGTTAAAAATACCTGTTTTCTAACCCATACATGCTTAAACAATTGCCTGATTGTTGATCACTTCAGAGCCCTTCTCTGATCACTGCGATTGCCTCCATAATCTTGTACAGTAAAATAAATAAGAGGGATTTGGGACGGAGTTTGAGACTGGGCGTGACGTCATGCACGTTCACACTCACCTGGCTATGTCTGGCAGGTTTGTGTATTCGCCGCCATTCTCCATATCAGTGAAGACACTCAAGCGACAAAACTTTAGTCAACTTTCGACAAAAGTAGAAAATGGATTCAAAGAGACCGGCTTGTAGTTTATTGCAAACCCCAATGCAAACTACATGTAAGACAAAGAAACTAAAACTTTTGTCTAGTGCCAGGCGTCGGAATAAGACGAGAGTCAACATCGGGAAGGCTTTCAACAAATGGAGAGATCTCCGGTCTGCTCTAGGGCTGAAACGGGATCCTATAAAAAGTAATAACTTATATTGGTTATGAACGTGTTTCCATAATAATACAATCCTATGTGGATACAGTAAACACATAAAACAATTCAACATGGAGATGGAAACAAACCCCTTCTACTACCCCCGTTTTCCCCCATTTACTCAAATGCCTTTCCTTTCATATATTTAAAATGACTTGCAGATTTATAACTTTATTACCTCTGAAGACATTTTGACTGTAACAAAAGATTTGTGCGGCTGATGGTCCTTTGGTTATGAACAGCTCGTGCAAGCGTGAGTGTGCGTGGTCCATAAGCGTGCACACCTCTGGTTGCAGTTTTGCTTGTCGCCAGAGGGGGCGTAGTTCTGCAAAAACTCAGATACTTGCGCAATGCACCTTTAAGAGCTCAAACATGGAGATGGAAATATGATGAATAAAACAAGCCTCATGTATTCCATTATATGACAAGATAAATCAAACAATTACGCTGTGGTCATTTTACAATTAATGTAAATCATTAGAGTAAATGGAGGGATGAGTTTTTGAGAGTGCTGTTATTCCACACAGCCACTAGAGCTGCTCAAGAGCCTCTTACAGCAACTCTACATTAATTACACTTAGAAACGCTTTAATATGGAGACAATCCCCTTAATGAGTGACTAAGAAATATTATGAAAATGTTCAGTATGATTAATGACACTTCTAGTCATCGTCAAGCTAGTCTAGTCTGGAGAATTGACAATGTTTTACCACAAATCAAGCCCTTTCTCAAGTCTGAACATAGACCACAGACTGTTATTTCCTCTACGTCTGCAGAAAAAGCATGTGGCCTGCATGGGTTTAAAATACCCTGACTCATGAAAAAGTGTTTTTTTTTTTTGTCATGCTAACGACCAGGGCCGTTCAGTTGAGTTGACAGTTAACCCAGCCGGCACAATGCCAATTTACAGTAAGCTGGCATTTTCTAGTTGCTCTATGTGTTACAGTACTATTGCTTTGTTTAATAATATTTAGTTGACAAGCCTATTTATGGAAGAACACCGCTAAAATGCCAGTTTTGAACCGTATGTATGTTCGAATGCACTGTCACACATTTGACATTCGGCAGCTGTGAAGCCCTATATTTCATGTTTATAATTAGCAGCAGGATCCAAGAATTAAAACCAAGAGTAGCATTGGGATGTGATCTGATTAAGAGACTCTAAGAATACAATTCTCGAAGAACAAAAAGGTGTACAAACTGGCCTTAATGGACCTTTTAATTCAGTTAATTCTTGCACACAACAGCTTGATGAAATTCAGCTTGTGTGAGGGAGATTAGCGAGAAAACATCACGTTAACCCATTGAGAGAGGCCGGGGAACCGGTCCAGCACTGCTTAGTGTATTAATGGGACTGATACAGCCAGGGGAAAGTGTTTTGTTGTATTTTCCACATCTACATCCAGCTTCCGATCAGAGTTAATAGCTTGAGTTGAAAACACATTTCCAGAGGCTAAAACATTCAGCAGCAATTTTAACGATATTGCATCTAATCAATAATAACCGTCTGAGTCCACAGCTGTGCCATTATATGGCAAAATCAAAGATAACCATTTTAAATCCTGGCTAACTGAATTTATCAGAACTATTATTGACTTTAAAATGCATTTCTGAGAAGTTAACAATGTGTTAGCAATGTGATTCTGTAGCTTCCTGAGAAATGCAAGACATTGATAGACAGACTGTAATTACCTTCATGCTTCACCTTGGAAGAAGTTGCGAACACAGTGGTTATCCATGTTCTCATGGGAACATGACTTGATGATAGTGTAGAGGAACGGCGATTGACAAGTGTATAGTGGTGGTGTGTGAAAAGTTACAGCAAGGAGAGTCAGCGAGGCATGTGAGGACAGAAGCTATATGTGTTCTTCTCCCCGCAGGCATGAGTGGCCTCTGGATGTGAGTTTATGGTTGTCTCTGTTCATTATCTACAGAACTAACTAGGGATGTCCCGATACCACTTTTTCACTTCCGATACCGATACCGATGCCGCACCTTTGGCTTTTGCCGATACCGATATTAGTCCGATATTTTTTTTTTCGTTGTCCGACGTGCCGTATACGGCCCACAGGGTGGTTTATAGGTTTAACTTTGTGAAAGACAAAACAAAACAAACACAAAAGTAAACATAATACATATCTTTGGAAAGCTGAGAAACTCGTGATTCGAACGACGTAAACCATTTTAAGATACAATCAACACAGCGGGCACAATCTGTCTCTTTGTCAGACCACCAACAGCCAAAACAAACCAACACAAACTGGAAGAAACTCACCAATTAGCCATCTGTTAGTCCACATTCCAACAAAAATGGTTTGGTTTCACTGTAAAGCGTCCATACAATCCAATTTGAAGAAGTTTTTAGTCCAAAACAATTGTATATATGAATAAACATCCATGGAATGTAAATAGTAGCATTTCGCGTTAGCCGACAGCGCTATCACAACTTCGACGCACTAATGCTACGTTCACACCGGACGCGAATAGGGCGTCAGGCGCGAATGATTTCAATGTTAAGTCAATGCAAGAAAAATTCCTGCAGCGCGAATGAGGCGTGGAGCGCGGCGCGGAAGACGCGAATACGCCTCATTCGCGCGTCAAGTTGGCGCGAATGGCGCGAATTGAGCGTTGTGCATTCACGCGTTTGACGCGAATTCGCGTCTGCCGCCCGAGTTGAAAAATCTGAACTTTGGCGTGAATTCGCGCCGCGTTAACCAATCAGGAGCCTAGCTGCTTGCTCACGTGGTGAAGTGTCTGGATGCTTCAATAAATTATTTTGTTAATATGACTAAATGCATGGTGGGATTATGCACAACAAAGCAAATGTTTCATCACTTAAAACATTATTTCTATATGGAGACATGTTCATTTTGTATTGAATGTTATTCATTCCATATCTAGAAATAGTATTATGTTGTAAAAAGACAATCAACATATGTGCATAAATTCGTGTCTGGACGTGAGAGAGAGAAAAAAATCACAGGACAGGTTAATAACTTTTGAAGGCTGGCTCTATTTATTATCAAAACAAAAATAAATGACAGCTAGATTAGATGGATGAGGGGCCGGGCGAGGGTGATCCTCGCTCAGATGCGGGACAACAGGTCATCAAACTGGGCGCGTGACAGGCGGAAGTACCGCTGACAGCGGCCGTCATCCAGCGCAGCTCCTGGAGCGAGCAAATGGTGAAACTCGCCAAACGGTTCGGCTCCGAAGGGTCCGGTGGACACAAATATACGGCGACGATGATCCCCACGCCGCTGTTCTGCTATCCAGAGTAAATACAGAGCGGTAACTCTCTTGATGAATGCTCGGTCGACATAAAAACAATGACCGCCAACGGATTTTGATTCTGACGTGCGTCACGCGCGTAAATTTCGCTTCAAACTTTACGCGCGCCAGTTTCGCTCTTGACACGCGAATTAACACTAGTGGTCAAGCGTCAAACTAGACGCGTCAGGCGCGAATTTGACGCGCGATTCGCGTCCGGTGTGAACGTAGCACAACACTATTGATCCGTCTAACTTCAGTTGAAACGTAAACATTGGAGAAAAAAGAATGTCAAAATGGCCGCTGACCCATGAA
This sequence comes from Pimephales promelas, assembly GCF_016745375.1. The sequence goes on from NW_024121233.1 coordinate 3,484,473, forward strand.
CTATTGATTGACAGGTCATTTTAGCCAATCGGCGAGTGTTAGGGGTGTCTTCTAAACTCCAACAGCCAACGAGCGAGAGTGATTCTCTGCGCGCGTGTGCGTAAACACAACAATCATCACGTGACAGGCTGCGCCGCTAAACTGGATATCGCTCATATTTTTTTCTCCCCTCCGATCTCCGATCTAGCGTTCTGGGCCGGTATCGGCGCGATACCGATGCCGTGGATCGGATCGGGACATCCCTAGAACTAACATAGGCAGGCAAAACAATAAATACTCTCACTATATTGGAGAAAATCAATAAAATGGCATTAATGGCCTCTATATAGATTAAATAATGTCTATGCTTTCAGATGAGACGAGCAACAGGAACTCAGTCGCATGATGGCGGTCATCTCTAAGTCCATTTAAAAAAATGAAAAATAGATTTACAAAATACAAACTCAATGACATTTAAGAGAGTGTCCATGAAAAAAATCTAAAACAGGAATTAACTCTTTGTATTCATTTTGGTTCTATACTGTTAAGTGTATATTAAAGGGTTAGTTCACCCAAAAATGAAAGAAGTTTCATAATTTACTCACCCTCATGTTGTTACAAACCTGTAAGACTTTTGCTCATCTTCGAAACACAAATGAAGATCGTTTTTCTGTGCCTCCATTGACAGCTACGCAACTACCACTTTGACACTTCAGATCTTAAAATGAATCCATATGAATTGAGTGGTTTAGTCCAAATTTTCCGAGAATGAACCTCATTGGTTTTCACACATCAAGAAAGCATGACTGAGCTTCTGTTTACTACAACTGATGTGTGAGTTGATGAATGTTTATCTGAGAAAAAGTCTCATTTAAATCTGTTTATCAAACGATTGAGTCTCTTCGCTTAATACATATGGATTAGTTTTATGATCTCTTTATGAAATTTTTCAAGCTTTTTGGAGGTGCAGGGACAGAAATCTCTCAGACTTCATTAAATATCTTAATTTGTGTTTCGGAAATGAACTAAAGTCTTATCGGTTTGGAACGACATGAGCGTGAGTAATTAATGACAGGGAAAAAAACTGCATTTTTGCAATTTTTTGCTAAATTGCATTTTTCATGTATTTTTTAATGTAATGTATTTACATTATTGACCTATTAGCATGCAAAAGACTATCAATAAACTTACTTTTATGGGTGCCGAGCTGAATTGAATTTTCCGTTTTTGTGGAATATCCTCCTTGACCTCTGCTGGAAGGCCGGGAATCTCGGTAATCTCTGATCCTGGGTCATAGGAAATGTCATCATCACACAGGTCATCCTCTAAGTCTGTGCAGCTCTCCCCCCAGCCCTGGTAGCAAGCATCTCCATCGGCAGTGAAAATAACTCTCTCATTGCCGCAATATTCCTCATTGTGTTGTTCAATTTGATCCTCTGTAATCCAGCTAGACTCTTTCGCATGACCGTCTGTGTCCTTGAGGACCGTGGTAGCTGCAGACTCGTGGGAATTTCCTGCAGCATCATTGACTTGAGCCTCAGCTGAAGAATTGTCCACGACCTTGGTTGAGTTTACCTCATCTTTTGGTTTCAGTTCAATGGATCCATCAACCACCTCGGGGGTCTCCTGGGCCTTCTTCTCGTCGTGTTTCACTTGGTCCACGGCCTCAGACAGAGGACTAGGACTGAGAAGATCTTCTGAAGATGAAGAAACTGGCATATTGTGCTTGTTACCCACTCGCGTCCTGTAAAAACCACTTGACGGAGACTGTCGAGCACTGGTGTCGTCCTCGCTGGCCTCCCCATGTCTCTGTAAGCCATCTGGAGAGTACAGCCCCCTTCCGCCTCCCTGGCCTCTTCTGAAAGTAGCACCGGAGCCCTGCTGATCTATATTTTCGAAGACAGCACTGAGCTGACTCACAGTGGGAGATGAGGCCTCTGTCCTGGAGCAAAGACTATCCAAAGAGTCCGTACTGCCTCTGTTTGAACGCGCACCCCTCCAGTCATCCAAATGCTCGTGAGAGCCCCTCTTGTCTCGGCCATAAGAGTACACCGGCGACTGTGAAGCATCTCTGGAGCTCTGCTCAAAAAGCTTCCTTGTTTCGGAGAACTTTGATTTATGATGGCCACCAGCAGTCCGCTCTCCATTGCCGTGCTGGAACTGGACCACCGACCCATCCGCCTTGTTGATGAAGTTTGTTGGCTTGCTGAGTTTCTGTGGGGAGGTCTCATCCTTTGCTCGTCTGTTGGACCCCGTGTTCTCAGTGCCCATTTGCATGAACATGTTCTTGATGCGACTGACGTGGGCCCCGTATTGCCGCCCTCGAGGCTGCCTGATCCCCTCTGGGTCCTTGAGTTTGGGGCCTCCATCCTGTCTTGGTTGGTCAAATGCCTTCTTTAGAGCCTGGAACTCCGTCCTGTAGGCGTTCCGGTGCGGGGAAGCGCTCCTCAGGGTATTCCTCTCTGTCGAGGCCTCCGTCTTCATCATCTTAGCCTCGACAATGGAGGTCTTCTCAAATAAACAGTAACATACCTTCAGGTTGTTCGTTGGGTGCAATCACATATTATTGGGGATTCCTGAAAAGGTGAAAATACAGTAAAGTATTGTGAAAATGTACAATTTAACAGTTATTTAACCACATTAATTTAAAACATTTTAGAACCTTCTTGAGCCAAAAAAAAAAAACATGTCTGTGATTGTAATCACAGAAAAATAACTTTATTGTTGAGTGTGATTATTAGGAATGGCTCCATTGACCACTCACTTTACACTTACAATTCATTGTGGGGACACAGTGAAAAAAAAATAGGGACTACAGACTCAGAGCCTAAATATTTGTCTCAAAACTAGTCTTCTGCATTGGCAAAGCAAATTTGATATTGTGACCTGTGAAAGAGTCAAAATACATACTCAGCCAGAGAAAAGAGTGTGTGAGAGAAATTGATTGACTTTAAGATAAGATACATACAGTACAGATTAATTGATGCTCAGACACTAAAACTCCAGTTTGATCAGCAGTTCTTTAATAAGGCATGCTGACTCATCAGAAATGAATTAGACTTAAATTAAGTGCCTAATGCATATGGCAAGTGGCTTTATTTGGCCACACAGCGCATGCATGTACCTTATAAGTCCATTCTGGACTTTGCAATTAAAGCAATTTAATTTAGTTAGTTCACCAAATTCGTATTTACAATAGCCTGAACGGCAGCAGCAGGGCAGATGAAAACAACATCTCTAAAGCAACTCAGCCGCACATCAGTTTGTAAACACACGCCTCAAAAAGGGCTCGGATGCTGGAAGATGCCTTGGCTCTAGTCCACCGCCCTGGTTCTTGAACATTATGCGCGATCATCACTTTAGCATAAGGGCAGACGGAGCACTCAATATCAGCGCGATGTTGTTGATCATGCACCGATGTGTTTTCGACGCAGATCTCGATATGACTCACAGATTAGATTCGCCTTCCAGCACCCATCGTGAACACCGCAGACAGCCGCTGCATTTTAGCCTGACGGAATGTGTTTTATCAATCCCAGATCGCAAGAATTAATATTTAATATAAATACAATAAAGCACGAAAAGCCAGATGCACATTTAAGCCCAGCACAAGGACAAAATATAGCCTAGCTGTGCGAGCAACCTGCATAATGTAAAACAGTTTGCTTAGATAACAGCCCATTTACTCTCACAACATGCATAACGCGAATAAATGTGAAACTGCAAATGTATTTTTTTGAAAAAGTGCGACCATTGCGCTATTCAAAGATGATGAGCAACCCGTGCGCGCATCACATCGCCTGCATCACTGACAGCTCCATCCTACAAAACAGTCTCCATAAACACTCAAAATACAGACCTAGTTCATTCCAGCGAGTGTATCTGCAAAACACCGTACATAAACACAAAGCAGAAGTGACACAAGTATTACTTAACTCCCTTGTTGTTGCTCCAAAACAAAAGAGGCACTTACCTACGTCTTCAAATGTCATGTTAGTTATCACAGGAATAAATGTGTCCTCGCTTTAAATCATTAACTAAAGGGGAATTTCATTGGAAAGCATTTTAATTCAGCAACGCTACTGGCATCAACCTTACCAGACAATTGACACAATGTGACATACAAGCCGGGCTTTACTCACACACATACACAGACACAGAAACACACACACATACGCGCGCGCACGCAGCTAGACAACGCCATTGCAGGCGAGGGGTGATGCCGCCATTCCCTCAGTAGGGGTGTTGTTGATACACAAGCCTATTCAGAGTCAAACTATCAGTTTAGACAAAGCAATTTCCATATTTCTTCATGTATTCACCACAACTAATTGGGTTTCTCGACTATGTTCTATTGTCACGAGACCTTCGACAATTGACAGGTGTGTAACCCAAGTTTCACAAATGGTTCGGTCCATTAATCTGTATAGAGGGGGAACGTCTATGGGGGAACAAGCAAACTGCAGTCTGGCAATGGTAAAGGAAAGAAAATAATATCGCAGAATAAAATTAACTACTACAGTGGTCGTGCTGGAGTGATACAAGGCCACGTGGCGGCAAGAATAATCAATCAAAATACAATTGCAATTGTAATTTCTTTGTAAATGCATTTCTGCTGCCTCTGTGTAATGTAAATGCACTTTTCGTGTTTTATTTGCCACTTCACATGTAGCTGTGCTGCATTTGCAGCATAAAGGCATTAATAGGGGATTTGTGGGAGAAATATGGGAATTAAATTTAGAAATAATTAATTATTAAAAGAAGGAGAAACACTGGATATTTGACCTCTTTATATTTACAGGGTTTAGGCTGATGTGAAAATGAATTCGTTAAACTTTAGCTAAAAAGAATTTTATGCAACTGCTAAATTGTTGCAGATATAATTGCATAATTGCAGAAATAATCAGTTGTATAATTGCAGAAATAATCAGTTACACCCTCATGTTTTTTATATGTATTACATAACACTTGATCATGCTTACTCCTGTCAGAGGTTGTCTTGAGATGTTGCTTAGCAACCTAAAATCCTAATGGCACAAGATGCAGTCTGGTAGCACTTTTGTCCATGAGGTACATCAAAAACTGAACCATCAGATGGTTTGTTGAATCACTCGTGGTGCTCACTATAGACTGTCCAGATGTGTGGCATTGTGCACAGTGCAAGTGGTCATCATGGCCATCTGTGTGCTCACTGCTCAGCTTCTCCACAGGGGGTTGAATACATTTTAATAGACCTTATCTCATTGTCATCTTTAGAGCTTATGGGGCATGATGGATGGGGGAGGGGGGCAGGGAGGAGCCTCCTGTGCATTATCCTCAGAGAGGTTGCTTCTGTCATTGCTTCATTTACAGCACTTGTAATATTTAGGAGATGCTGAATCCAAAGGTATAAATCACACTTCAGTGATCATACTGTGTACTTAAATCACCAATTCATTTTTTAGTTAAAGTCACATTCTGCAATGATAAACTAATTTAACTATTTCCAGCCGATTTAAAATCATATAATATAATAATTATTGTTTTTATTTTATTATTATTTTTTTAATTGCAAACAATTCAAATGAAAAGGAAAGAAAGGAGGAAAATACAAACAGGTAAAAAAATGACCCCTCCATCAGTAAGAAAGATATGATCAAGTACTTAATTAGTTAATCTTATTATTTGTACATTTGAAAGATTTTACAGTAAGGGAAATCTCAGCAAGAAAGACTTCGGTTACACTTTATTTTAAGGTTACGTAGCCTAGTTATATTGTTACTCAAATAAGTACTGAGTAAGATTATTAACTACATACTGACTGTAAGGGTTTGGGTTATTTGTAATTATGTATAATTAACTGTTAGTTACTCATTAATACATGTAATGTAACTACGTAACCTTATTTTATTTTTTTTTTTTTTTGCCAAAGACTTCCAATCTTAGCAGTGTTAAGAAATGTATTCTTGTAAATACAAAAAAAGATAATTTTAATGCAAAACAAAGAAATAATAATAGGTTAAATTACAAAATGAGATAGATGACAACTTAAAATTTCCCAAATCAAATGTATTAGATTGAATTTATGTGTCCCAACAGTTATACATTTAAGTTCTGAGTTATAGTGATTAACTATGTAGGCTACTTACTATAGGGTTAGGGTTTAGTTTAGGGACATGTAACATGTGTACCAAGGACACATTATAAGTCAATTTTACTGAATGCACATAAGTTGGAAACATCAGCAAAAGGAGCTATAGTTGGGTATAAATTATTCAGGCTAAATTAAACATCTTATATAAGATCATATAAATATATATATATATATAAAAAACATAGCCTATGCTTACGCAATTCGACTGGCATTAAAAAAATAACTACTGCATGGTAGGCCTATGTGCTACATATGTTTTCCATCTCGTCCTAACCGAGTCCCCTGTAAATATAGCTTGTGATTATCATTTATTTTTTCCAACATCTGCGCCAGATGTTTTCAGCCAACCAGCGCGCCCATCAGCTTCAGTGAGTGGGAGGAATCCGAGCAGCGGAGGATGATGATGATGATGCTTATGGCTGTCACAGTCACATCCCGAGGACCACCAGCGATTCCACAAATGTGTTGTGTTAAGAGCCACTGCGGCAACTGAACGATGTCCTCGGTCGGCATTTTCGTGGGGCTCGTAGTGGGTACGTATAGACTTGGGACGACGACACTGGGAGAAATACTCGTTCTTTTCCGTTGGATGAGAGCTAACTTAGCTAGCTGGCTAACGGAATAGCTCTCTTGCTCATTAGCCTACACCAGAATAAACCGAATAACAGTTAACTGATAATTCAGAGATGGTATCAGCGTGTTGACGTTAATATCGCGAATTCCACCTGTAATACATTATTCAGTACATTCCTTTTGGTATTAAACGGTGAACTTGCTAATTGAAAACTACATACATTGATTCATTTGCTTCTTGTAAGATTACGATAACGTTTTTCATAGTAAATTGTTTTATGATATTTTCACATCTATTATTCCTCTTTGTCCGTTGTAAAAAGCCGCAATTGTTCGTTCTGTCAGTGGCACAGACGGCCAAACCCTGGCTTTAATCGACTCCAAACAGAGATCTGTGTTTCAGACTGGCGGTGAGTGATTGGAAAGACTGGATGTGTCTCAAAAACTAGTATGCTGCCTCCTGTCTTAGTAGTGCTGGGGAATGTGATTCATTCCAGTGACTCGAATCTTTTGAATTGGTTCATTTAGTGGCTTTCTCTGCAGGTGAATAATGTTTTCATTTTTTATTTACAGAAACAAATCAACTAGTAAAATGCTGTGTTGTTTCAATCCATGTAAGGGTGAAATATGGACAAACCCAACCGTTGGTTTACTTTTTTTTGCTTAAACCTTTAAACCCAATGGTTGGGTTTGTTCACTTTAAAGATTTAATTAAAACACTGATTTGTTTACCAAATACCAATACAGAAGTTTTCTGCTTCATGGGAACCCTTAAACCAGACTGCCAAAATGGTACATGTTCCTGTGATGACTAGGTAGGCAGCTCACTAGATTTTTGAGACAAAGCCGATGTGTTTGACGTGATCGTAACACACGCACAGCACTTTCCTGTGCAAAGCTTTTTGGGCTTAACACCTGCCACCCTGCTGAATCGCCAACCTGTATTATTCACCTTCCTCTTGACTCTTTTGAAATAGGAAGGGGAAGAACTACTTCTTTAACAAAACTGGCTTGTATATAGGCTATAACATGCAGTAGTCCAGTGATGCTGCCTCTAATATATAACATGTTTTTTTGTTGTTGTTTTTTTTGCAATGCTTTACAGTTTGACATAAAATATTTGATCTGCATAATACATTTAGCATTATAAATGAATGTGTTCACTTCTTCAAATGTATCAAAATGAGAATCAGCATTACCTGATAAATGGACGGCTTGAGAAAAGCATTCTTTCACTTCACCATGAGTGTGTTCCCGGCTACAGCTTAGTCTTGACAGGCTGACCCAGTTTTGTGCATAACATTGACTTCCAGGCGCAGTACTTTGAACAGTTTGACGTCTTCACAATCCTGCAAGTAGTCTGCACTGTTTCTTTTCTTCCCTATGAATCGTGAAGTGCATGAATTCCTCTTGACCGGAAAAGAGAAGTCAGCACAGAGCTGATTCGACAGTTCAGTAGGACATCCCCGGCTGTCACGAAAAGGGAGGGAGCGAAAGAGAAAAAGTCTTTCCTCAGTTGGCACATGATGAATATCTTCACAAGGTCGGCTCATAAAATCATAAACCAGGATTAGCCATTTCTACTAAAGGGCCTGTCGGTAATTTGTGCGAGTTTGCGCATGTGCGTGTACTTGGTGTCGCAAAGTTTGCCATTAACCATTAATGGTTGATCTATTACAATATAGTGTTGAGGATCACCTTCTGTTTTCCTTGAGTTCACATAGTATTCAAGTCATTTCAGAGGGTTTGGGATGTGGTTTTGTCTCTGTCGGGTTTATATCAGGCTCTGGGCTAAGGTCGCCCACAGGGTGACAGAATAAACCATCTGCCATTCTAATCATTTGAAGCATGCATCTGTGCGTATGTACAAAACCACAGCCTTCAACACCACAGAAACAGATCAATACCCCATCATGGATAAAAGCATTAGTGAAGACACAGCTGTTCAAAAGCCCATAACAGTGCATGGATGTTTGCATTAAGTGTGGATTTCTGTGATATCTACACATTAACATACACTGTAGATCTAAAGGCCTGTTCACACCAAAATTAATGTACAGAGCAAAAAATCGGTTCGATTTTCACGTTATTGCATGCTTAAAAACTGCTTACTGCCAAGAAAAGCAGAAATACCAGGTTACGCCATGACACGAAGCTCTGCACAACTTTCTGTTTCAGACACCCACTTCTCATGGAGAAGAAAGGAAGTCAAAAGGCCAATTCACAACGCACCGACAGACAACAACCAATTGCAATAGACTTTGTTGGGTTTTGTCGGATCGGTGTGTCGGTGTCTGTCGGTTTTGATTGCCACTTGTTTCCACCAATTGAACATGTTCAGTTGGTTTTTGTAAGGTTGTGGAATGTCTGAAAAGGGATGTGCTGTAATCTGGTAATTGTCGGCACCAGTCGGCGTCGGTCAATTTGCTTAAACACTATTTTAAGTTGGGCTATTTTGGATTCACTGTTAAAAATTAAAAAAAAAATGGCCTGTTTTTTATTACTGGACAGTATGTAGGCTGGAAGCGAAGAGGGTAGAGAAAGAAGGGGTCAAGATCGGGACTGGTGTGTTTATATACTGTATATATATATATATATATATATATATATATATATATATATATCACAAATACATGAGTACAGAGATAAGAGAGCCGTTTCGGGATTCTTCCTCTGCTATTCACTGTCGCTTAAATTAATTTTTGATATGTTTTAGCTTACCTCAAGGGCAACCAAGATGTAAGTGTCTTTGTTTCCACAGTATTTTCAATTTTGATATTTTAGGTCAAACCGTTCTTGTCTGTCAGTCATATAATGCAGGTCTATGGTCACCATCTCAAAGAGCATGCACAGAGAAGTCAAAATTAAACATGATTAAAAAGTGCCCAACATTATTTTAAATATATCTAGTCAGTGAAAGCGTGCAAGCATATTCATCTTCAATAACTCAGTAATTTCAGCTTCAGAATGATGAATATTGTTATCCTGGTTTTACCATTGTCCTTGGGTTACAAGCACCATATTCATTTAAACCCACAACGTAATATCAAAGTTAGAATTTTAATCAACAGTACACTCTTTGTTAACCTTTTACCATATGTCTTGGAGTATCGCAATAATATCGTATCGTTAGTTCAGTATCGTGATATGTATCGAGTCGTGACATGAGGGTTACACCCCAATCGTTACACCCCTAGTAATCGCTACAAAATGTACAAAAACACTCAGTTTACAGCCTGCTTTCTGCAGCAGTAATAGCGTAACATTGCATTAAGCGAAGTGTCGAGTTTTGGAAATAGGTGTAATTTGCATAGAAAAAAAATTACATTTATTTTATTAATTTAAATAAAATGTTAATGCAAATATTAACTATTTATGCTTTATGTAAATATATATTTGAAGCGCATTATATACTCTTATAGGCATGTTGATATGTATGAATTAAGGCTGGTTCTAATCCACAGGACCAGCAGTTTTAGTTTGTTGATGATGTATCAAAAGATTATTTTATCTTTATGTGTTTATATTTATGTCAGCTCTCTTTGTGTAACCCGTTTATGCTTCCAGATGTCTTGTGACCACTCTTGGTTTGTGCCGTTCTGATCAGCTTAATGTGTTTGCACCCTCGGTGTAAGCACACACTGGGTCTTGAGTGATGTACTAGGAGCTGTTTTGTGTTTGAAAGCGTGAAGAAATCTAGCACTTCTGTAGTTGCTTTCACTCAGTGCAGCAGAGATTCAAAACCAGCTTCCTCTCAACTGACTCAAAGTGAGAAAAGAAAGAGGCACTGTCAACCATCTCTCCAGTATCTATTATAAACTGATGGGAAAAAACGATCTCTTAAATAATAGTGTGTGTAGTGCCTGAGAAAAGCGAGGGGTGGGGAATGGCGTGTGAGAGTTGCATTGAGCGTGCAGGGTTTGAGTGTTTAGAGATTGTGATTCACTGTACTACTGTTCACCAGCCAATGAGACTCGATGGTCTAATGCCCAAGACACGCTCACCCACTCGCTCACATAACACTTTCTCACACACTCCCACAAGAAAGAAACACACCCTTGTTACATAAATGTATTAAAAATAAATGCAAGTTAAAATAGACATTTTACATTATTAAGCTCTAATTAATAAGTAACATAATCTAATATATTGTAATATTTGTTATGTCTGTGTTTATCTTAAAACGTCAAATTATGTTTGTTAAGTAAATATGACAGTTATGTTCATAATTAAGTTATATACCATTACCATATACCATTCAAAAGTTTGGAGTCAATAATATTTTTTATTGTTTTTGAAAAAGTGTCTTATGCTCACTATGGCTGCATGATATTGTGAAATATAAATATTGCTATTTAAAATAGCTGTTATGCATTATAAAATAAAAAAATAAATATAATTAAATAATATAAAAATAATATAAATATAGGAAAATAATATAAAAAGTCATTTGTGATGAAAAGCTGAATTACTCGTCTTCCTTGTCACATGATTTTTCTGAAATCATTGTAATATGATGATTTGCTGCTCAAGAAACATTTCTTATTATTATCAATGTTGAAAAAAGTTTTGTGGATTAATATTTTTGTAGAAACCATGATACATTTTCTTGTTGTTCAAAAGAACAACATTTATTTTAAATATATATATTTTTGCAACATTATACATTTTAGGTCAATCTGATATTTCTTTAATGAGTGTTCAATTCTTGAAGAAAGTTTTATCCAAAATTATTACTCCAAACTTTTGAAGGTGGCATATACATATAAATGTATGTGTGCACACACACACATAGTATATTAATAGCTATTTCTTTTGTGTGTTTAGTGAGGGAATTTTGTCTGCAACATCACACTGCTCTTAATAACTTTTTTTATCATTTCTATCTGCACCAGTGGTCACCATCCTCTCTAAGTCACACGCGGACCGCAACGTTTATCCTTCTGCCGGAGTGCTTTTCGTTCATGTGCTAGAGAGAGAACACTTTAAAGGGGAGTTCCCACCATATCCGAAAGCAGGTATACTGACTCCACCACTACACAATAACATGCCTATACAGAATAAATGTTTCACTATATTAATTTTTATGAAATATCTGTTCACTGATTCATTGATTTTTGTATATCACTGCACATCAAACATATAAATCTTAGTTTACATGTCAGGGTCTGAGGGCCCTGGAAACATTACACATAAATATTATGAACATTTGTCTCAATAATATTTTTGCATTGCAGCAAACTTTTTGTAAAAGCAAAATTGACAATAAGCACAGCCTTTCATAGTTGTTTAAAGGAGTAGTTCACTTTTGAAAAAACTTTTGCTGATAATTTACTCACCCCCATGTCATCCAAGATGTCCATGTCATTCTTTCTTCAGTCGAAAAGAAATTAAGGTTTTTGATGAAAACATTCCAGCATTTTTCTCCATATAATGCACTTTACTGGCAACCAAATGGTTCAAGGTCCAAAAGACACTTTCAGTACAAACTGCAAACTGTTCAAAGGGCTTTAAACGATTCCAGACGATGACTAAGGGTCTTATCAAGCGAAACAAGCACCCATTTAATAAAAAATTAACAATGTTTAAGTTTTATTAGCTCAAATGCTCGCCTTGCTCTGTTCTGTGATGCGCATTCGTGACTCTCCTGTTCGAACTTCTTCATCAAAATGAACAAATCTTTTTTTCGAGTCAGTTCATTCGTTTTGTTTGTTGAATGAACCAAATGACTCGGAAAAAGAGGAGAGTAACGAATGCACATCACAGAACAGAGCAAGGTGACCATTTGAGCTTATAAAAGTTAAACTTTGTCATTTATTTTTTAAATGAGCGCTTGATAAGACCCTTATTCATCGTCTGGAATCATTTAAAGCCCTTTGAACAGTTCTCAGTTTGTACCTTAAACCGTTTGGTTCCCACTGAAGTGCATTATATGGAGAAAAATCCTGGAATGTTTTCATCAAAAACCTTAATTTCTTTTCGACTGAAGAAAGAATGACATGGACATCTTGGATGACATGGGGGTGAGTAAATTATCAGCAAAAGTTTTTTCAAAAGTGAACTACTCCTTTAAGTAAAGTAATTATTTCATTTCAGGTGATTCGAGTAACGACCCCATCACATTTAACACTAACCTTAAAGGCTATCCAGACAGGCCCGGATGGTTGCGGTACATTCAAAGAACCTCGCACAGTGATGGAGTCCTCTATGGCTCTCCAACAGCTGATCATGTGGGCAAGCCGACCATCATCGAGGTGTGTTATCATGTGTAGACTTATTAGAATTAGTTTTCTTTTACATCTGACCTCATATACACTGCTGTTCAAAGGTCAGTAAGGTTTTTCTTTGAAAGAAATGTATACATTTATTCAACAAGGATGCATTAAAAATCAAATACAAATTTGTGTCTAACATGTCGGAAACGCAAAACGTTTCTTGTCTCGTCACATTCAGTTATGCATCACATGAAATCCTGAAATGACTTTTCAAATGATTTTTTAAATTAAAACACTGATTTGCATAATTTGATATTACTGTCAGACACCATTTCTATCATAAAACAGCTAATAACTATAAATATTTAGCTTTTTTTCCTCCCTTAAAAGAGTAGTTCACTTTAAAAAAAAAAAACTTTTGCTGGTAATTTACTCACCCCTATGTCATCCAAGATATCCATGTCATTCGCTCTTCAGTCGAAAAGAAATTAAGGTTTTTGATGAAAACATTCCAGGATTTTTCTCCATATAATGGACTTCAGTGGGTGCCAATTGGTTCAAGGTTCAAATGAGAGTTTCAGTGCAGCTTCAAAGGGCTTTAAATGACTCCAGATGATGAATAAGGGTCTTATCTAGCCAAATTATCGGTCATTTAAAAAATAAATAAAAAACTTTAAGGTTTATAAGCACAAATGCTCGCCTTGCTCTGTTCTGTAATGCGCGTTTGTGACTCTCCTGTTCGAACTCGTTCATCAAAATGAACACATCATTTTTCGAGTCATTTGGTTCATTCAACGAACGAAATGACTTGAAAAAAGATTTGTTCATTTTGATGAACGAGTTTGAACAGGAGAGTCACGGACGCACATCAGTACAGAGCAAGGCGAGCATTTGTGCTTATAGAACTTAAACTTTTTAATTTATTTTAGAAATGACCGATCGTTTCGCTAGATAAGACCCTTATTCATCGTCTGGTGTCGTCTTCTGTGAATAGTAAGGCCTGCCTTCTTAAATTTGATTGACCATCTCAATAATTTTGACAGTGATGAGTGCTGTAGACCTTTGAGGCAGTCCAGCATAAAAATGTTACTTTTAAAACTTTTTTTCTTCCTAAAACAACTAACAGAGAAGTGTGTAGAGAATATCAAATATTGATATAAATGATTTTACCATTTCTAATTATTGGGGTGACTTCAATGTCTACTGTGGCTACGGCCCTCTTTTGTTTTTAAATAAGTGTTAAGTAATTAAATCTCTTTTTTTTCTAGGAAAATAGAAAGTAATAGGGCAAAGTTGAATTTGTATGCATAAGAATGCTTATCTCCTCTTTGTGCATTGTTGAGGCTTTAGATTCATGTAAGGATTTGGCTTTGATATTCTTCTATACCCTTGAGAAACTATGTGTTTGCATCTGGTTCTGCAAAGCTGTCCTGAGCCGGGCTTAAACTTTCCCTCTTGTGTGTTGCAGATTACAGCGTATAATAAACGCACTTTTGAAACTGCCAGGCACAACTTGGTCATAAACATAATGTCTACAGAAGGTGAGATCCATGAACAGTTTTGATTTAGCAAATCTCATTATAACATACAGCCATATGTTCAAAGAAAGACTCTATTGTTTGACTGAAAACCTTAATCCTAAAGTATGGAAAACATGTGTTTGCGTAAGAATAAACCAGCCAGACTTTAGGTCTTACTCACTAATAATTGCATGGATTTTTTAGTATTTGTACACACAGGAGAACTTCTCCCGAAAAATCTCCGCCTGCTTCACAACACGTGCGTTCCCACATGAATTTGTCCTTAACCTCTTTCTAATGTTAGTGAATTTAGAGTAATTTAAATCTCGAGGTTAATCATTTGCATAAAAACGCCCAAAACATCTCCTTTGGTTGGTCTTTCTGCACAACCTTTCCTTTACAGTCTTTTCGTCTCACTTTCGCCAGATCCTCGCGCAATGTCAAGTGTGCCATTCTCAAAACCAGTTCAAACACAATAAACACCTTTTACCCAGCGGTACACACATACTCGTACTGTATATCTGATTCTTTATTCAGAGCAGCCTCAGAGAAGAAACCATTACACATCTTTTCTTTTGCTTTCATGATTAAATATATACAATGAAATTAAATGGTTTGATTTTTTCATTTAGTGGTTTCAGTTGTTCCTATATTTTTTAAGTTTTTGGTGAATCATCATTTCTTAGTGAAGACGTCGGTACGCAGATTTCACGCACAAATTTGTGCATACGCATGAGACCCGTTGATTTAAAGTTATTTTAATATTACTATTAGTAGTTGTAAAAGTTTTATAAAAACATGATATTTAAAACGTTTAATCACTATTATAAAAATGAATTGTCATACAAATATTTGTGATTAACTATTTAATTCGTGTTGTTTACTTGGAATTGCATATAATAATAAAATTATAATAAAATAGGCCAATATGGTTTACTTTGATTCTGTGAAAATAAATATATAATTAATTATAATACGTTGTAATGCAGTCTGATTAAACCCACAAACCTTCATTTAGTATGCAGGAAGACTATCTTTGTGTACTTTACAAAAAAAAAGTTATATTCTTATTTAAACTGCGTAATTATTGCCTTTATTTCAAAGCGAATAACCACGATCAGATGATTAATCAATAATCGCGACAGGTCTACAGCTAATAGCGTCGTTTGTTTGTATGTTTTAGCGTCTGATTTATATTCACCACATTATATTTGCAGAAATATTGTCATTGAATGTTCTGTGTTGTTTAGCCTTAAGCTGAGCAACTGTTTCAGTGCAGATGTGACCTCACTGTGAAGCAGTCCACCATCTGCCATCTCGTCCAGAAAGAGACACTTCAAAATGACAGCCAACTTATTATCCAACTGTTATGTAACCTAGTTTGGATCACTTGTTATTGCATACAGGAAGATATGCTCATATCTTTGCTCTCTGGCAGAGTTTCCCTTGCCCTATCAGGCCGAGTTCTTCATCAAGAACATGAACGTTGAGGAGATGTTGGCCAGCGAGGTGCTGGGAGATTTTCTCGGTGCTGTTAAGAACGTGTGGCAGCCGGAGAGACTTAATGCCATCAACATCACTTCGGCGCTGGACCGGGGAGGACGAGTGCCTTTACCCATCAATGACCTGAAAGAGGGGTAAGACTTAAATATTACTGTACACTGAAAAAAAATTAACTAAAGGGGACATATTATGCCCTTTTATATTAAGACTTGTTTTTGTTTTGGGGCTACTAGAATAGGTTTTCAAGCTTAAATGTTCAAAAACTCCTTATTTTTCACATATTTGACATTGTTGCAGCACCTCTCTTTCCAGTCTGTCAGGAACGCTTTGTTTAGTTCCTGTCTCTATGAAGCCCCTCCTTCTGATTGGTCAGCTGGAACAGTTGGTTGTGATTGGTCAACTGCTTCAGTGTGTTTGGGGAAATGTCACACCCTTACCATACCTGGGAGTTTCAACACATTTCTAACTCATCCAGTCCTCACCCCCTTTATTTTGCATATGCCTTGTGTGGGAATTATTTAAATGAGGAATATTTAAGACTACTATATAATAAGACTACAATAGAGGCATTTCAGGGAGTTCAGAAACCGCATGTCTCTCACATAGAGAAAAACCCCTTTGGACGGCCTTTGTAACTTTGCAGATGTTCAGACAGCAACATTACACATGAAGAAAAGTGTACAAAAGCATAATAGGTCCCCTTTAAACAGCTTATTGCCACAGAACTTGAGCATATTGTGATATATATCAACAAATATGAGAACGTTCTTGAGAAACCCATGAAAAAAAGAACATACTTTCGGAGAAGGCAGAAAAACACTGTTTTGGGCTGTGGTGAATTTACATAAGGTAGAGGCTGCCCATCTCTGTTCACGTTTCTTTAGAGGAATTCCCTCATGCGTTAGGATAAATTGTTCATCAAATATTCATGTACTCCTTACTAAGGATAAAATGTTCCAGATGAAGGCATTTTAGAAGGTCTCAGAGCAGAAAACACATTTATCTTGGCAGACAGAATATGTATAGTATAGTCCTATTGTTGTTGTAAGCTTTATTTCTGTGCATCATGGTTATGTTGAGTGTGTAGTTCTCTTTAAAAAAAACTTTTGCTGATAATTTACTCACCCTCATGTCATCCAAGATGTCCACGTCTTTCTTTCTTCAGTCGAAAAGAAATTACGTTTTTTGATGAAAACATTCCAGGATTTTCTCCATATAATGGACTTCATTGGGTGCCAAACGGTTTAAGGTCCAAATGAGAGTTTCAGTGCAGCTTCAAAGGGCTTTAAATGACACCAGACGATGAATAAGAGTCTTATCTAGCGAAACCATTGGTCATTTTATAAATAAATAAAAAAGTTTAAGTTTTATAAGCACAAATTGTTGCCTTGCTCTGTTCTGTGACTCTCCTGTTCGAACTCGTTCATCAAAATGAACAAATCTTTTTTCGAGTCATTTTGTTCATTTCATTCGTTTTGATGTTCTTGTTCTTAAACTTTTTTATTTATTTTTGAAATGACTGATCGTTTCGCTAGATAAGACCCTTATTCATCGTCTAGTGTCATTTAAAGCGCTTTGAAGCTGCACTGAAACTGTCATTTGGACCTTAAACCGTTTGGCACCCATTGAAGTCCATTATATGGAGAAAATCCTGTTATGTTTTCATCAAAAACCTTAATTTCTTTTCGAGTGAAGAAAGAAAGAAGTGGACATCTTGGATGACACGCGGGTGAGAAAATTGTCAGCAAAAGTTTTTTTAAAAAGTGAACTAATCCTTTAATTCACTGTCAAATTTCAAATGAATATTTGTGAACATTGTGCTTAAACGCTTGGTCTTCATTAAGCCTCTGTGATGTTCAGTGTGTATGTGATGGTGGGAGCAGACGTGCCGTTCTCGTCGTGCCTTCGTGAGGTGGAGACCCCACAGAACCAGCTGCGTTGCAGTCAGGAGATGGAGCCCGTCATCAGCTGCGATAAGAAGTTCAGAGCTCAGTTCAACATCGACTGGTGCAAGATCTCTCTGGTGAGCGCCAGATCTCCAGTCCATAAATATATACAAAAGATATATATATATATATATAAAAGACCAGGGACAATTGTTTGGATTTTATTTTATTTATTTTTTTATAATCTCAACTCCCATATTACTCCAACTCTACCTTATATCCAACTTTTGGTAGAAATAACATTTAGCTGTTTAAACAGTAATTTTATTATTAACAGACTTACTGAGAAAGACATTATAAGCATTTACATTTGTACATGTCATAGCGGAACAATCAGTTAATATTATTGATTAATGGAATTGTTATAATATTTAAAGCAAAATTCTAATTATATTAATTCTAGAATATAAATGATTTTAAATAAAGAAATATCTACTTTGAGGAAACACTGCTCATTGCACATTTAAAGATTAAATGTTTCAAATTTTATTTATTACATTTTGGTAATTATTAACAACCTAGAGATAAAGTAAATATTAGATTAATGTTAGAGGCATCAAAATGGATGTACAAAAACATAATTTTTCTACTTTACTACTGTTCAAAAGTTTGTGGTCAATAAGATAATATATATATATATATATATATATATATATATATATATATGTGTGTGTATATACAGTATATATTTTTTTCCAAGGATGCATTAAATTGATTAAAAGTGACAGTAAATACATTTATAATGTTACAAAAGATTTCTGTTTCAAATAAATGCTGTTCTTTCTCTTTCTAACTTTATATTTATCAAAGAATCCTCAGAAAAAAATGCATCACAGTTTCCACACAAAAATATTAGACAGCACAAATTATGATTTCTGAAGGATCATTCGACACTGAAGACTTAAAAATATTGTAATAAAAAATTTAAAATAGAAAGCAGTTGTTTTAAATTGTAATGATATTTCACAATATAACAGTTTTTACTGTATTTTCACAGGCTTGGTGAGCATAAGAGATCAGTAAAATTTAAAAAAATCTTCCCATCCCTAAACTTTTGGATGGTAGTGTGCCTCAAAATCAACTTTTATGGAGAAACACATTTGTACACGAACATACACGTAATATATAAATTCTGTACCAATGTGAAGCCTTTTTTGTTTCTGAGCCCATTTTGTCTTTGCTCTTAAAGGTGGACATCACTAAGGTTGTTCCTGTGCACAGTCACCGTCCTGACCCGGGCACAGGTGTCCTGCCAGACATCGGCGAGTACAACCCACCGTCTGAGTTACTGAAGAGTAGAGACTATTTCGCTGACTTCCTGATCACCCTGGCGGTGCCCTCAGCCGTCGCCCTGGTCCTCTTCATCATCCTCGGCTACTCCATGTGCTGCCGACGGGAAGGGCTGTAAGTTCGCTGTGCTAAACCCTTAGTGAAGGTCAATCTTTCACACACAAGCAAGCACAAACCTCCTCTTATACCTAACACTTATACTCAATGATCAACATTTAAACGATAAATTCGTTTTTGATCATTATAAATCATGTCGCACCAGTATGGTATCTTTTGAATCAATTAAGTGAAGATCACAAGGGCTTTCTAGTGTGTACAGCCAAATTTTGAAAGGCAAGACAGGGTCGCATCCCTGCCAAAAAGCAGCTTACCATCCTCATCAAGCATCAGTCTTGTACCATTTAATCATTAACCAAAGCACACTCAGTCCAAAGGTTCCATCTGTTGTATTTAGAGCCATTCCGACAGATGTTTCGTCCACATGATCAACCAATCCCAGTGTGTTTCCTGATGATGTCACTCACCATCAAAGCTCAGCCTGAAGGAGATCATCATCATCATCAGCAGCACCCCTCCATTGGCTTTTGTGTGGTTGTCTTTAACTATTAATATTAGAATTTAATTCAGTCATTTTGTTTTGTTTCTAGGGAAAAAAGAAACATGCAAACACCAGAGTAAGTGTGCCCTCTCCTTTGGTCTTGGCCTTTTCTTTCTCCTTTTTGGATCTTTATTCTTTTCTTTGGATAGCTCCCCCCTTCCCACGTTACGTTATCTCAAATCGTCCATCATGGTGACATGTTCATTTCCATCTCATTCATACAATCGCCTCTGTGTCTCCATGGTGTCATCAATGGGCAGCTGCTTTATATGCCAGCTTATTATAATAATTCATACTGTGGAATGAGGTAGTGTGATAAAATACATAAATATTCATAATTAGCCCTTTACGAAATTGATAAATAATAACCCAACCAGTGTTCTTTTAGTTTTATTATGGATTTAATATTAACATTTTGAAAACTTTTATATTTATATTATATATGTTAATTTTAGTTTAATGTGCTTTAATATGTATAATATTTTGAAATACTGCTATTTAGGTTTTGGCTTCAGATTTTATTTCTTTACTGTTAATAATTTCAGTGTTTCAACTTAAACTTCTTTCAGTTTATTTCCAAGATTTCGTTTAGTTTAAGTTTTTCAACTAACATTTATATTTTATTTCAGCTTTATATCAATTAACAGAAATGCCGTTAATAGTTTTAGATGATAACCCTGAACTTCAGTGTTTACATGAATGTTAATCGGTTGCATAGCAATGTCAGATATTCTATATTATACTTTTTATGCATGCGTTTGCTATAAATAGTAATTCGGTTGCTCCCTCCATTCCCAGCATTCAGCTGGTTCACCACAGCTCCATTCAGAAGTCTTCGAAGGAGCTTCGCAGCATGTCTAAGAACCGGGAGATATCGTGGCCTCTCTCGACACTGCCGGTCTTTCACCCTGTGAGCGGAGAGGTGGTGCCGCCCATCCACCCCGACAACTACGAGACCACCAGCATGCCGCTCATGCAGACGCAGACGTGAGTCTGGCACTTTTGCGTTAATTCTGGGGGGAAAATAAGGCACAATTCTTGTTTGGCAATGGCAGATCTGGTTTAAGAAGAGTTGAGAAAGTAGGTTGCTGTAATCCAATGTTTTTTATCTTATCTAAAAACAAGCTTGAATCACTCAGTACCCTGGTATTAACTCACTGAGGACTTGAAGAGCTTAGAACAGATCAAAACAACATATGTGTATTATCATCAGCAAGATTGACCTAGAAATTATGTGCTGAGATGATGCAGAACATGATAAAGGAGTTGGGACAGGAATCATTGAACAATTTTGGTTCTTTAAAGTTTGCATTAATGATTCTGTTTATGATTCTGTCTATTTTGAAAAGGAAATTCAGTTCCATTGCCAACTGTGTAATAGATAATTTTTTTTATAATAAAGACATTTAAAAGAATTCTTGCAAAAGAGTGTCATAAATGTAATCAAATTACTGGCTTTAACTTTATAGAATTAAAATAATTAAATATATTAAATAGAATTATAGAATTGAGTCATTTGTTTAGAAGTTGGAGCCATTAGTTTTTTTGAGTTGGACACTGATCGCAATGTCTCTTTTTTGCAAGAAATCCTTTTTTTAAGCAACTGCACATCATTCTGGCATTTTTTTATTAATGAAATTGGTGCTAGTAATGCCCATCTTGACCAAAGCTTTGTGTTTATTCACAGAAATCTTCAAAATCAGATCCAAATACCACAGCAGCAGATCTCTGGTAAGTTGAAGAATCTGATACTAATGTGATGCCTAAGCTTTCCATCCCATTGGTGCGAACAGATTTTGTAACAGAACAAAAACCAAATGTGGGCTGTGGTCATTCTTCTTTCAGAGATCCATGTTACTTGCTGTTTTGGTGCTTTAGGGCCAGATTTACTAGATAGGTCAAATTAGTGTGAGACTGCAATCCAATAAAAGCGCTGATGGGAGTGTAAAGTTCTGTGGGAGATTTACTGACAATGCGCACATTAAAGAACAGAAGCAGTCGGATCATTTCCATAGTGACCAACGCGAGCGCAAATTCACGTAGGGTCACAAACAAACAGAGCCAATGCTATTTAGGTGCATGTGATCTACTAACAACACATGCGCAAAGTGGCTTTAAGGAAGGGAAGGGGGTTTTCAGAGAGGCTAGCAATAGCGAACTAGCTTTGAAAGCATAAGATCCCACCCTCCCTTCAGAGCGTCTCTAAAGCCACACCTACTTCAAAACACATGAACACACAACTATCTCATGTCTCAAAGCACATATTACAATTACAATGAACATAACTTAAAGAGCATTGACCTGTACCACCTGACTGCTGCAGATTAATGGGTATGGAAATTTATATGTTGACAGGTTGGTTTCATTGCAATCAGAATATATGTATCTGGATGTGAGGAAACTTTTTACCAGCATAACAAAACATATTCTAGAACAAATTACCTACTCTGCCTTTAAGACATGCTTTATGGGTATTAAATAATGGCCTAAACCTTAGTCAATCCTGTTGCATGGTTCATTTAAAGGAGTAGTTCACTTTAAGAAAAAACTTTTACTGATAATATACTCACCCCCATGTCTTTTTCCTTAAAAAATTAAGGTTTTTGATGAAAAAATTCCAGGATTTTTCTCCATATAATGGACTTCAGTGGGAACCAAACGGTTAAAGGTCCAAAAGACAGTTTCAGTGCAAACTGTTCAAAGGGCTTTAAACGATTCCAGATGATGAATAAGGGTCTTATCATGCAAAAAGAAGTTTCAACGAACGAAATGAACGAATTGACTCGGGAAAAGATTTGTTCATTTTGATGAACAATTTCGTACAGGAGAGTCACGAATGTGTCACAGAACAGAGTAAGGCGACCATTCGAGCTTATAAAACTTAAACTTTGTTATTTATGTATTAAATGAGCGATTGTTTCGCTTGATAATACCCTTATTCATCGTCTGGAATCGTTTAAAGTCCTTTGAACAGTTCGCGGTATGTACTGAAAGTGTCTTTTGGACCTTGAACTGTTTGGTTACCAGTAAAGTCCATTATATGGAGAAAAATCCTGGAATGTTTTCATCAAAAACCTTCATTTCTTTTCGACTGAAGAAAGAAAGACGTGGACATCTTGGATGACATGGTGGTGAGTAAATTATCAGCAAAAGTTTTTTTTTAAAAGTGAACTACTCCTTTAAATCATTGCCTCTCTACAAATGCATATTCAGTAAGGTCAGTAAATAAAAAATAAGTGTCCAAGCCTTTTCAGCACTATTTTTTCACTGTGTGCCTTTAGTAAATCCTGACTGTATCTTTTTAATGGCAAAAGAGGGTTTATGTTTGTGCAAACCGTTAGTAAATCTGGCCCTTTGTCTCTGGCGAACCCCAGTGTCCATAATAATGAACTGCCATCAGACATCTGTGAAATCTCTTCCTGTCTAACATACTGTTCATTCATTCATGCTAACAAAGGAGATAATTATTGTATGTCAACTTTTCGGAGGCTAGAGGCAAGTATTACTCTTTGCATCTGCGATCATGTGTTTAAAAAAAGTATCAGATAAACCGTTTCATGTTTCTGAAATGTTCCTCTCGTTATAGGTAAATGGTATTCCTGAAGAGAGAAAGGTGGCCGAAGCTCTAAACCTGTGATCTCATGTGTCTTCACGTTTATACCTGTTTAATCCTGCCAAATGTGCATGTCTAGCTGTGGCCTCAAGCTCCACGATTTGTGTTCTCATGCACATATCTGAAAGAACAACATTATTCAGTGTCAGAACAACTAATGTTGATATGGGCACATTAAAAAATATACTTTTAAAATAGTATCAACATCAAAAGGTACACTATGTAATTTTCAAAATTTATATAATAAGCGAGTGCATCATTAATCCATCTTCCAAACTGCGTTTTTATCTTATCCCAAATCACTACGTTATGCCTATCTATAATAATTGTTTATATTGGGACTATTTTAGATTGAGTGGGACAACGGCCGTGGAGTATCCCAGTACTCGCGTGACTCGTCATAGACATAAACAGAGAGAAGTAGCTCCGGCTACAGTGTTCATCCTCAAGACGCATTGCATTTTTTATTAACCGCTAGAGTGCCAAAACTTACATAGTGTACCCTTTAAATATGGACTGGAGTCAAGCTTTTTTTTTTTTTTTTTTTACGAGTGAACAAACTCACTTTTTGCCAAATACCAGTCGTCTTTGGTCTACCACTAATGAAGTCACATTTAATGGGATCTAAACAGGTTGATATTGTTCGTTTTGTTCTTACAGTATACGAGTAAATATGTTTTGATAAATAAACTAATACACTTGCCACTACATAAGATTGGCTCATGTTTGTTCTGGGGGTGTGTAGATACTTAAACAGAAATGAAAATGTTTTTGAGAAGGGATTTATCAACATTGACTGTACAATAAGATGAATGCATTTCCAAATTAAATGAATATTTTCACATTTTTGGACAAAATGTATTGTACACACACAAAACCATTTCCTTTGAGGTCTTTGATGTTTCTTTAAATAAAAAATATAGCAAACTATACAAATAATTTGTTATATGAACAAGGTGATAAAGACAAATAAACATTTACGGTCAGTTGCTTGAATGTGCCAGTTAATGGCAGGCTGAACAAAATTTGCTTTGCTTAGAAAAATGCATTTTCACTGATGCAAAAAAACAACAACCTTGTAGCTGCTTTTAAATTCACATATATTAAATTAAAAATGTAATATTTTGATAGTAAATGCAACTTTTCAACCAAAATGTCAGTATTTGTGACTAGAAGGAATTGCCACAATGGAAAATATTAGCCTCAGACAATATGCCTTATGTCTTAATGGCACATAATGAAGGATCTATTTACAGCATTATCATCTAACTGAGAATTAAATTGAATTCTTTTTTACATGTAATATATTTTAAAAAAAAGTTACACATGAACATCAGGCTTCAGTTTCCGCAATTCAAGCAGTTGGAGAGGGCATGAAGACGCACATTAAACAATAAATAATGAGGTCACGGATCGTAGACAAAACTGGCTCTAACATTAAAGGGATAGGTCACCCAAACATACATTTTTTGTCCTTAGTTGTTCCTAACCTGTATGAGTTTCTCTCTTCTTTTGAAAACAAACAATATTAAAGTATGTTGTAATCAGATAGTTGATGGACTCCATTGACTTACCAACAGTCTTTGAAATATATTCTTTTGTGTTCAACAGAAGAAAGAAAGGAATGGAACAACTTAAGTGAGTTCATTTTTGGGTGAACTATCCCTTTAAGCTGAATTCATATGAACAGAATAAACCCATGTGGTAAACAAACAAATAACTGGCTCAAATGCGTAGTGTTTTGAATGCGTCTGAGCAAAGCATGTTGATTTTGTCTTAATAGTTTACATTTCACATCAAATGCTATTCCTCCAGTAGATGAAAACATTCTGACGGAAGCAGAATGTGCTTATGGATTCCCTTAGTAGTGGCACCACCCCATTTTCCACATCTAGCATACATCTTGATGCAGACGGAACATATTCGCTGCCATTTTAAAACAGCAATAAATGGATTTTCATGATTCCATAATCCAAAGGTTGGAGGTTGTTCACCTGAAGGATAAAGCTGCTGGTGTGATATGAACTGAAACACTTTTTTTAGTTGTAAAGAAATGTTTGGTGCACGGGCTGATGGTGCGCTGCCAGTTTTACAAGGAATGTATAACTCCTTCACATTTTGCAGTCATGGGCATCAATGACAAAACAGAATGGGAAAACCATGAACAAGAGACAAACACAGAACCCCAGTACAAAATATTAACATAAATTATTAAATACTGCCCATAAAACACACCTCAAAGCTATGAGAGAAGAGCGGACGGAGCACAGGTGTACTTGACCTATTATCCGCACACAGTCCGTGTGATTTGTCTACTGCAAACAACCTGCTTAAGAATCCTTCTTTAATCACTGTCGCTCCTGAGTCCTTGGCCTCCGTACCATCTTGAGTTTTGTATACATACCAGTGCCGTAAGAGTTCCCTAGATCAACTCATAGGAAAAGAACGTTCTAGGCTGGTGGAGTTTATTTGTTTTATACACAAAGATCTATTAGGATCCTGTTACTCTTTTTGGGGCAGTATCAGTACCAGCGCTAGAAAGACTCCTGCCCCCAGCAGTCTCTTCAGTAGAGTCCCGCTCTCTTTAGGAATGACCACCTGGGCCAAGTCATTGGTGATCTGGGAGATCTCATGAGCTACACAGACAAAGATGAATGTGCTGACGATAATGTTTAAGGAGGGGTTTCCTGGAATGAGGACCAGGATGCCCTTGGTGTCCGCTGCCAGCCAAATGTGATACTGGCATATGAAGAGCTGGTGGGAAAACAAGCAGCATGTTAGAATGGTTGCAATAAACTAGTTTGTTAAAGTGCCCCTATTATAATATTTTAAAGGTTATTGGTTTGCTTTTGGAGGTCTGCGTTCCATGCATCCAAGGGAAAAAAAAACCAACAAACGTTATTTTTCTGATTTTGTAGGTCTTATGTCAATCATGATGTCACAGAACCATTTTTATAGTATCAACTAAAACAAACTTATTTTAAAAACAAACTCTTCAGATTACATCAACGTGATAGAAACTACAGTAAATGACAGAAACTATCTTTGGAAAAAGGATATGTGAAGTGTATTTTAATTGTTTAGTTGGTCTCACGTCCCGTTGAACATGGGGAGGCGGGGTTTATGACCTATACTAGGACCGACCACCAGGGGGCGATCGAGACGTTTTTGGCTTCACGCTTGGATTCAGCAAGTATAATCGGCATTGGGCCCGTCGGTGAAAGAGAGAACTCTGATTGGCTGTTCAGTTTAGTGAACGAAGAAAAATAGCACAAAACGGCGAGCAAAGATGACGGTACAAAGGCAGTACTAATTTTACTCCATCTTGTTCCTGGGCAAATATTTTAATAATAACATGAGCCGAGTGGAATGAAGAAAGTGATCAGAATGATTGGTATTCAAAACGGAAAGTAAGGGCTGCTTTGTTTACGGTTTGTCTATCTGCAGCCTGAGTCGATTTCCATTTTTGAATGAGGAATATATACAAATATATCTGCAGAAATCCCCTCTGCTGTAGTCCTTTCAGTGTGTTCAAGCACAGAAAAATTGCCCAGACGCAGGCGCCAACAGTCGGCTTTCATCACCCCTTTTCTATACCATACTTTGATTGGTCAGACGCCCCAATCTGTTGTAATGCGTGTCGGAAACAAAACACCCATTACCGTTTCTGAATTTCAGCTCCAGAGGCTTCCTCAGTACTTGATTCCAAGTGATACAGACAGTAACGATACAGTCAGTTTCACCGTATCAATTACTCAGCCTTCTGAAGTGCATACAAAGTCAATTTGCTCTCGCTGCGCAGAAAACAGCATCTTCTCAACATGACGACAACACGAACCAGGGCGTTTTCACACTGTGCACATTTGCTGCGCATGATTGTTCCTGGCGCCCCCTGCAGTGTTGGTCTGGTTTCACACTCAGCTTGATTCCATCGAACCCTGGTGCATTGTTGTTCATCTTTTGGATGTTTCCATTTTGTCAAAATAGCGAATAACTTGAACACAATGAAAATCTGTGTTGGGAAATCTTTTGACCTCATGTGATGTAACGAATTGCGTGGATTCCCCCTGACTGGATTTCTTCCTCAGAATTTCACCAAACAACTGTAAATGCGAATGCACCTTAATACTTACGTATTATGGCTAAACATTCAAAACATTAGAATAGTTTATTTCCAGCATATTTTATTCAACATAAATGCTGGCCTATTGGACTTCCATCAGATATTACTGTAGATGCATTCCCTGTTCATTTTATATTGAAAGAGGCACAAGTTGGAGTACGTCCTAATCAACCTTATGCCGAAAATGTTCATAAGACTAACATGACACCTTCATAATCATGACATGACACAAGGAAGTTTTATGCATGTTTGTGACAACTGTCATTAAGTGTCTTTCACTCAGTTATGACATTTTGAATGCAAATATGACATTGTTTGAGATGTCTTTGTTATGGCACCTTGACATAAACCAATACATCATAACCTGTCAGTGTCTTTGTCATGACAACTTGATATTACTAAGACAACACAACCTGTCAATAAACATGACAGAGCAGATTAATTATCAAACTTAAGAAACCACCTAGTTTTATTGGTTAAAATTACATGAAACTGTCATGTGGTTGGTTTTGATATTGGCTGTCATGAAGCCATTATAACTTTTTAATGACAAATTCAATTAGTACCACTGTAGTTGAGGCCACAAAAAATATTCATGACACAGTTATAATGGCCTCATGACAGCCAATGTCAAAGCCAACCACATGACAGTTTAACTTAATTTAAAGTCAAGTTGTCATGACAAAGACAGGTTATGATGTTATGGTTTATGTCAAAGACATCTTAAACAGTGTCATATTTGCATTACTAAGCGAAAAACACTTAATGACAGTTGTCATAAACATGCATAAACCCTACATGGTTATGAAGGTGTCATGTCAGTCTTATGCACACCCCTTCAATTAAAGTGATACCCAATGTTTGTTTGCAGTGAAGCTTGCACTCTTACCTCTAGGGAGATCTTTCCAAACCATGCAAAGAATGAGCTGTACAAAGAGCGAGCATAACCAGGAATATTCCGGATCAAAATGAAAGCAAGAATCTGTGGGCAAAAAAAGCGCAGTGATAAAAAGTCAGCAGCCTCAAAGGCACAACAGAACAAAACAAAAAGCCTTTTGAAATGGATCCATTATTTTAGGTTGCAAATGCTCTTTCTGTTCTCACAAAAGCCATCTGACTGTGTGAATCAACTGTAATAAAAGGTTAGTGTGGTCAAGAACAGTCAAAATAATTCATTTTTTACTCTTTTCAAGTGTTGGTTAAAGCGGTGTACGAGAACAACTTTACAAAAAAGCAAATAGTGGAATGAGTACTTGCCTGGACAACAGAAATGTATGGATGCATCTCATTACACTCAGACTTGTTTTTGCACCCACTGGCCCAAATGGAGTATGTCTGTAAACAAAAGAATCCATTGTGAAGAAATCATATTACCATTTAAGTGTCTCGAAGAGCGACAGAATAAGCCTTACCAAAAAAGAAACCACAGAGATGAAGAGCAGACAGTTGGAAATCTTGTTGGAGAAGAGAGGCTCTCCTTTGCCTTCAGACAGCAGCTGACATTTCTGCAGGAGCAGGTATATGAAGGCAAAGAGCATCCCATTGATCACAGCCTAGCATCCAAAAGAGCAGACAAAATCCATTACTTCAAGATGTGAATTTGAGAAATGTTTTACAGGTCTTATTCATTCAAATGAAAGTATTTCACGTACAAATCGATCAAGTTTCCACCTGAACCACCACTCATGGATGCTACCTTGCAGTTCAAAGAGCTTTGAAACAGGCCAAACAGAGAAAACACTCTCAAAGAGTTCCTGCAACAAACACAAAAGTTTTAGATGCTCTCATTTGTTTTGATGGTCCACTTCAGACATTCTACTAACTATAAGTAACTTTGCAACCACATGTCAACTATCAGTCATTAGAGACCGTCTGCTTAAAGGGGTCATGAACTGGCTTTTAAATTTTTTTCATATTGTTGTCTGAGGTCAACTTATGATGTTCGCTTGATTTTTACATTAACAAACATCAAAATGAATAAGTAATAGGCTATTTTCTACCCTAGTTTTGAGCCTAGATCAAAAACGCTCAGTTTTTATGGGCGTGTCACATTGAAGACTTGGAAGTAAACGCCCACTAACAGTTTAGCATATCATAATGAGTTTCACTCTCGATCTATACGCGTGTAATGTGCGAATCGGTGGGCGGGGCTACACCGGCCGTGTTGAGGAAGGCGTTGATCTTCTGCAGGGGGTGGTGTTTTATCCTCTTTGACGTCATAGTTTCCCACTTTGAAAAAAGAGTGGTTTGCTGAGCCTGGTGTCAATAAAAGCTTTTATTGGACTAACAAGGACTTTTTCAGTTCTGAAACTTACAGGATATTTTTATAATATGATGACCTTTTAGATTTGATTTCTCAGTTCATCACCCCTTTAATATCTGTTAACACTTTATTTTAGTAATTTTGTAAGCACGTCAACTTATTCTCCTAACCCAAACCTAACAGTCTACTAATAATCTAATGCAAGTTGGTTGACATGTAAATGTAAAGTTCCTTATAGTTGGTAGAATGTCTAAAGTGGACAATCGAAATAAAGTGTAACCAAAAATGTATAGCAGTACAGTCTAACTGTAAGAGAGAAACTCACTTGTGAGTACGCAAAGAAGCAGATGAAAAGAAGCAAACCCAGAAGTTTCAACAAGAGTGCCAGATTCCAAAATGCACTACCTGTACATAATTGAGGAAAAAGGATAAAACAATAATTTAAGGCTTAATATATAAAATCAAATGATGTTAGGATTGTTTAGAGTGTAATAAATGCAAACATTGTAATATGACTTACCATTGGCTTGCATCTGAAGAATCTGTGGCCACCATGCCATTGTGGCATAAATAACTGCAAACCAAAAGGTGACAAGAGGCACAAAGTAATAGAACTGATAAGGCCTGTCCATAACCAGACACAGCACCACCACAAGAAAGTTAAGCCTGAAGAGAACCTACAAGACAAAAAGAAAGGACTCATTATTTATATCAATGCAATATTACAATTCAATTTCTATTTATGAACCACCTTTAAAGTCCCTGTGAACCGGAAGTTGCAAACGACTTTTCTCCAGTGTTGTGACATATTTCCGAGAGAAACGGAATACTAAATGAGGCAAAATAGTGGGCGTGGCTTTTTTTTTCAACTAGCACCTGATTGGATCTAGAAAAATGGGTGTTTCATTCTTAAATGGAGGATGACGCAAGTTTACATACGCTGTCAATCAATGCTCGCTCGACACTAGCAAACACACAGCAGCTGTCAGTTCGAGGGGTGTGGTTATGGATGTTAAGGAGACACCCAAACCGTAAAGCCTAAGTCATCAGGCAAGGTCCTCCAATGCAGAGGGGAGGGGCATTTTCAAAATTTGATTAAAGATTACGAAGCCAAAAATGTATGTATGAATTGTTCACCACAAAACGATCAATTTAGGCAAACAAAGTAAGTATGGTCAATTTTGATTACATGGGGACTTTAAAAACAACCAAAGTGCTGATCAGAAAAGAAGAAAACTAAGAAATAGAAACAGGAACACACAACAATAATAAAACAATAAATCAAGCCTAATATCAAGGATTATTGAAAGCCAAATAGAATAAATATGTCTTTAGAGCAGATTTGAAGGCGGAAATAAAGGGAGCTAATCTGATGTGAAGAGGTAGACTGGACCTGCAATCGCAAACACGCGATTGCCTCGTTTATTAAGTTTAGATCTGGGCATGATGAGTAGACAGAGACAGAGTTCATCATACTGTGCAATTATGCATTATTATTAGCATCTTCACTGATTAATACGTTTGGTCACATCCACTTTAAAACAACATTTTTCTACATTGCACAATAACAAAAAGTAAACAAAACTATAATATAGCTTTAATAAATAGTATGTTAATATATAATCTACTGTTCGAAAGTTTGGGGTTGTTTAGATTTTTTTATGTTTTTGAAATAAGTCTCTTATGCTCACCAAGTCTGCCTTTGATCAAAAGTACAGTAAAATATTATTATTATAAATTAAAATAATTGTTTTCTATTTTAAAAATGTCATTTATGATGCAAAGCTGAATTTTCAGCATCATTACTCCAGTCTAGAATGTCACATGATGAAATCATTCTGATGTAATGATTTACTTCTCAGAAAACATTTATTATTATTATCATAACTGTTAAAAACTGTTGTGCTGCTTAATAGTTTTTGTAGGAAAATTTGATTCTTTGATTAATTAAAAATGTAACATTTTTAAAATAGAAATCCTTTGTAACATTATAAATGTTATGCTGGTACATTTGATCAATTTAAATGTCTACTTGCTGAAATAAAAGTATTATTTTCTTTATTAAACTAAAACCATTTCAAACCACTCAAACTAATGGTTTCAGGTTAATTTTAATTATAACCAGTTTACATTTGACATTTTTTTTTTTTTGACACTGGTGCATATGGGAAAAAAAAGATCCCCAAAGTCAGGCAACAATTACCTGACACACTCTGTAAATGCCAAAGTCTCCCTTTAGCCAGAAGAAGGAGAAGTGTCCATATCCTGTTTGGAAGAGATACGCAGCCACCAGGACACGGACATGCATGTACACGGGTATGAACTGAGGAAGCAAAGAGATACAAAAAGGAGATTGAGAGTGCAGTCATTACTAAAGCAAAGTAACCCAAAATAAAAAAAAAAGTTTTTTAAACATACAGCACTAGCTCCAGAAATGTGATAAATTAGGATAACCAGCTGCATCCATCCCTTCCATTCGTCTGTTTGCTCTCTGTTAAGGAGTTTTGTCTGTGAAGAAAATGTTTCATTGTTTGAGAATCGCTATTGACAGTTTCTTTTGGACTAGAAAACAACAATTTCCCAAGAGTCTGTGTTACCTCTTTGCTGTTCTCATTGTAGAAGATGCCCAGAACGAAGATGTAGATAAGAGGGATGAAAAAGGTAGAATGTGTGTAGAATTTCTGTTCCTTCATAAAGATGTCTGCTCTGTCGCACATGTAGAAGTACAACATGATAAGGCTCATTTTGCAGATGGCCAGTAAAGGTCCCTTTGAGTTGAGTTGACCCACAACAGAGGGTTTCTTCTCTTCTCCGCTCTCCACATCAGGAGTGGGCCTGCTCTTATGATGTCTACTACAGCCCAGTAGGAGGAAGCAGATGATGGACACCAGGAAGAGACCAGCAGCTAGCTTCTGATGGACGCTTAGTGGAGGGGCGCTCTGACAGCAAGAGCCGTCGATGGGCTTCAGGATCTTGTTGCACATGGAGTTCATCAGAACCATGGCACCCTGAGAAAAAGGTAAATTCCTATTTGTTAAAGAAGGATTAAAATGGAACAACAAATTGTCAAAAACCAAGGAAAACCAAGGATGTTTTCACACATGGCAATTTTGTCAGATCCATACCAAAAAAAACAACAAACAAAGTGGTCTCAGCCCGCTTAAAAAAATTGCAAGAGTGACCGAATAAAAGGCTGGACGAGGATCAATATTGGTCCAGCGTTCGCTCGCTGACGTGAGTTAAAGGAGGAGGGGTGTCCGACCGATGCTGGCCGTCAAAAACTAAATAACTCAGTAAACCTCAAGCGGCAACCTCCCCGTCTCCCTCTTGAAACCAACACGGAAGTGAATTAAACTGCAATTTATCGAGTGGCTGCTTGAGGCAGGCTGCAGAAGCGAGTCAAATCTGTATCTCCACCTAGTTAAAATGCCCAACTTTACAGCAGAAAAAAACATGTTTACAGCCTGGAGCAAAAAGTGGCTTTGGTCTATAGAGCTCATTTTTCCCTTCATGACAACTGTGAGGGGGGTGAATTTTTTTACAACTCATCTGTTTAAATTAGATTTAAGCCTTAAATTACTGCATAATTAAGGGCGTGGACACTTGAGTGACAGGTGGATTATTCTTGCCGCTGCTTTCACTGCTAGTCGTTTGTCTGCTGTCTGTTAGCGTCACAATCAGCTGTGTTTCTGCTTTTTCCGGGATTATTTCATACAATTTAATACATGTATTATACCTTCGCCCATGCACGCCGTTGGATTCCGTCGTGTTGAGTATGGAGAGAACGACCAGCGCTGTGTTTCCAGCTGTTTCCCTCGTTTCGTATGCACTTATGGATGTCTGATGATTTCAGTGCTTTCTCTCCGTCCATGCAATAGATGCACACCCTTGAATGAGCGCGGATTTTTTGTTTATTTACTGTTTTTACCATCTGAGAAACTGAGAGGCGGCCAAAATCAGATTGTAAAATGGACTGAATTAAAGCTCTTTACGAACTTGACATGAGATGCCGACTGACATGTGCTTGCCTTGAATCACTGTCACATGCACAAGCTTAGAGCAATATTGTAAGTTACTAATTCGTTTTTAACTAGCAGAATAATAATGCATCACGATGCACATTGTTGACTGCTTGTATGTTGTGAGAAATGTGTGTGATCACTGATCTGTGTTATGTACTTGTATACATGCTCTTAACTAATTGCCCCTTGTGAGATGAATAAAGTTGATAAAAAAGTAATGTAAATAGTCTAACTTTTAGTTACGTCTTAACTATTATAATATTTCGAAGGGCAAAAACATGAACTTTAACCATTGGCTTTACTTTTTCAATTCAGCGCGAGGGCAGTAGCATATAGCATTAGTACCTCAGCTCCACCCGCGTCCCGCCTCTTTGCCCATTTTAATTTATCCGGTAGTGACGAGAGGTGACGCACTGCCAAGATGGCGACGGCCGGCCCCGCCCACTTTAGGCTTCAAAAACGCTCTTCAGAAACCTATGGGTGACGTCACGGATACTACGTCCATATTTTTTTTACAGTTTATGGTAAACCTGTGTCTTAATGGTGTGTGCAAGTTTGGTAGGGGCTACATTCTTGCAAGTAAATAATACATGATTAGACGAACACTATAAAAGGATAACTATCTAATGTCTGAAGGCTGATAGTCATGATTATTTATTTATTTTTCTGGTGAAAGTGTCTTTCAAATTTGACTTTTCAAATTTGCAGATTCATCTATGGTAGCTTGATATTATAATATTGACAATATGTCATTTATCTACCAAAAAACATTGAATTGAATTAGCATATCCATTATGTAAAACACTATAAAGGCGCTGACTTGTAAACAAGAGCTACGCGATCTTTTGGCGTTTGAAAAAAATAATCATCATGTACCTGGGATGAAGACATTTCACACGCAAAACTGTAGAGTTCGGGGGTATCGCTTGTCAACAA
The DNA here is from genome assembly GCF_016745375.1 of Pimephales promelas. The sequence goes on from NW_024121233.1 coordinate 3,519,187, forward strand.
ATGCACGCGTGTATTCCCTGGCTTCACTAAGACAGATTTTACGACAGTAGTAGAAGACAATACCGTTTCCCAACTGTAGGGGGACCCCGAGAGCAACATTTCAAAAGTTACCTAATGCTGCTTTAATCCCTGATTTTTAAAAACGCCCTCAGGCTCAACTATTGACTTACAACATCTTGTGTGCTCTCAGGAAGGTGCAGGCCATCCACCGACTGGGAAATGGTCTCCATAGCAGCTTGCCGAGAAGCCTCTAAGAACTTGAGCTTCTTTTTGCTGGTATTTAGAGTACTAACCGCCGCCTCGTTGTACAGATTTATCTGCTCGTTTGTGATCATCTTTCGGCTGTCACTTAGCACATCCTCATAAACAGGATCTAAAATAAACAGGCAGAAAGTAAACATAAGACAGGAACATAAAGGGTTGTTCCAGTGCATCTGAATATCAAAGCTCACCTTGCAGAACCCAATAGACTTCACTGTGCTCGGCTAGTTTTTCCAGTGTGTCTGATATAGCTGAGAGGTTTGCTTTGTACTGAAAGAGTGCCTCACTCTTGCCGTTGTGCAACTTAATGGACCACTGTTGAAAACCACAATCATCAGTCAGTAGAATGATGTTCAACAATAGCACCTGAAGACATCATGACTGCAAACACGAACTCACCGTAGCAGCACCAATAATGATGACATGTGGTTTGGAAGCAGATCCCTATAATTATTGAGAGATGAGACAAGTTTCTTAAGCCTATGATTTAATAACATGCCTATCCAGTACAATTTAACCGTCTTTACCTCTGTCCATAACATTAACTGCTCCTTCAAGGAATTGTTCACTTCTGCATACCACAGAAAGTCCTAAAAGGTAAACATATGGAACATATTTTGAGTTGTTATATAACAATCAATAACTGTGATGGATCAAGTCTGCTGCATCGGACACAATTAATTAAAAACACTTACCACAGTGGAATCACCATTTACAAAGGGGATGTTTTCGTGCTGGTGAAACAATTGATAGAAACAGGAAAAAAAAATTATTTACTCATAATAATTACATATTTCTTACCGTTATTGCATCTACTGTAGATTTGTAATAATAAAGGATTAGCATTAAATGTATTGTTATATCCATAAAACTTTACAATGAGGTTCATTAGTTAATATATTAACTAACACGGACTAACCATGAGCAATACATTGGTTACAGTATTTGATAATCTTTGTTAATGTTAGTTAATATAAATACAGCTGTTCATTGTTAGTGCATAGTGAATTACCTAATGTTAACAGGAATTCAATAAAGTATTAGTAAATGTTGAAATTAAGATTAACAAAGATTAATAAATGCTGTGCAGTTCATTATTAGTTCAAGCTAACTAAATGTAAAGTGTTACCGTTACATCTTTATAAAATGCACTATACTTGTTAATTTTGAAAAATAATTTAATTACAAATTATATTTTTTTTATACAATTTCTTTTTATTAAAGATTATGGGTCACATATTTTTTTAATAAAAAAAAATATTTGCACAGATAAATCATTCACAAACACTGGAACATTCCATAAAAATAAGAAAAATATTAATTTTGATTCCATGGTGATTTTAAATCATGTCAAATGAAGACTCGAGTCACATCAGTGGCCTAAAAATGTTACTTTATCCTACATTGAGTTTGGGATGACATGTTAGGATGAATCAGCAAACCTTTGTCTAACACTTTCACTTACAAATGAATCATATCTTACAAAAGTAAAAAGGGTCTTCAATACAAAAACAAAAATTATCGCATGCATGTTAATGTCTATAAACAACTGCTTTTGCCTGAGGCATATTTTGAAATACCAGAGCTAATCTTGTGGTAAACAGGAACAATTACACCCTTTCATTTTTAATTTAAATATAGCCTTTGACTGGCGCAATTGCTTGGGGGCATCCAACAAAACACCACTTTGAAGTACATTTTCACTCTGATTTGAAATAGATTATACCAGTTAACCAAAAGAAGGCATACTGAAGTGAATAGCAACAACACACCTTGTTTCCAACTTCTTTCACCTCAGGGTTGACCATTTTGACGAAAGAATAGAAGAGCTGACGTATTCTAGAGTCACCTACAAAAGCTATTCTCTTCTCTCTGAGGCAAAGGTTTGCTTCACTGAAAGACAACAAAAAGGACTGTAAATTCCAGCCCACATTTCTACCCCACATACATCGTTGACGTCCATTAACAATGACAACATGACGTACGTGCTTTTGTACTTGTGTAGCATGCAACCGTAGGGCTGCCATACATTGTCCCCTAAAAAACGTCCACTGGATAAAAGCCAGTCGCATGTGTCACTGCCTGAAAGAAACGACACATAATTACAGTGAATAAACCAAATTCAGGAAAGGGTCGGGAAGCTTTTATTTCTTTTTTATAAAGGTAACTTGCATTTTTATTTCAAATAAATGTTTTTCATTTAAATGTTTCACTGAAACATTGATGTTTCAGTATCAATGTTTTTCAACATTGATACTAAATTTTTTTATTTTTGAGCAGCAGATATGCATATTAGAATGATTGAACACTGAAGACAGAATTCTGCTTTGCATCACAGGAATAAATTACATTTTAAAATTCAATGTTTCATTTCTTTATGTGCTACTCATGCCGTTTTTTAATTACCTCATGGCTGTTGAAAAATCTCGTGGCAATAAAGAACTTGAACTACAGGTCAAACCAGACCAACTGTGAAACTTGTTTCTTTAATTCCTTTACTACTGATGTAAAACCACATTTAAATTTATTTTAAACAAAGTAAGTAAATGATGTAAACAAAGATTGAACAATGATGAAATTCTTTCATGCATGTTAAAACAAATATGCACCGCACAATCCTGAGAGATCACAATATTATCAACTGAACATGCCTAAATATTAAGATGAAATCAATAGATATGCTTCAATATAAGGCAACAAATGTCAGGACTTGATTAATGATCAACCATGGATTACTATAAGCTTTAATGAAGGTGCCTGAAGTAGACTTGAGAATAAACATAACGTTAACTTACTACAAACATTTGACTGGGTTTCAAAATCCGTTAGTTAACAATAGTAGAAACGTGTATAATGCCCCCAGAATAGGCAGTTCATTATGAGATTTAGCAATTTGGCGCTATGCGTCAAAACATTATGTCTAACTGGGAATGTAACTGTGATGACAGACGCTATAGCCAGCTGGGCGACAGCACTGATTCGAGCGTTGTTCTGGTATTGATTAGCTACAGTCTTTGACCAATTAAATGTTGGGCTTCGCAATAAAAGTGCACCCAATAGACGCCCAATTTAACAAAGCAACCACAATTTAATTGAGTTTGCAAGAGCAAAGCTGCAGCTGCTATGACAGACACGCGCACACGCTGACTTAAAACATTGAGTGACAGCTTTAGCATTGATGCTAACACAAACACGCAGCTCTTTCTCACACAGCGCAACACAAACACGTACCTCCATAATGTCGTGAAGCCGAGTGAAACACAGTGAGAAGGACGACGGCGGCGACAGACAGCAATTTAGCATTTTTTATGCTGAAATACTGATTTATTTCCCGTTTGCCTAGGCTATAGGCCAGGATCGCCATCTTGGCTCCTCCATGACAACAGGCAGACAGACGATCTGCAGCGAAGCTGACGGAGGAAGAGCCGAGCAGCGCGTGCGCCTCTCCCTCGGTTTCTGCAGTCGCCAGCAGAGACGGTTGACCGGAGTCGGATGCTGCTGATGTATCAACTTTCATATCCAGCTTTCAGGTTTTACTTTCTTCTGCTTACTTTCTTTCGCCTTCCGAGTAGCATTGGATTTCCCAAACAACTCCTTTAGTTTCTTTATTACTTTTAACTGCCCTGCTGGACTTGTTAAGCTGAAGGAAAACACATCTAAGTTAACGTTAGTTTGTCTTTGCACCTTTCCGCCCTATATCATGAACAAGACAAACAACTGTGCAAATGACATGTTGAATCATCCTCTTCTTCCGTATCTGCTGAATGTAGCATATCAAGTTGTTCTGGTTGGAACGAAGTAGCTATTGTGTTGTGTAAGACAAGCACAGTGCCAAACATAGTTCGGGTGTAAGAAATCACTTGGCAATTATAAAATGGTCGAAAAGACATTTCATGATGAACTAATAGCTCACAAATGTCCTGTCCCACTATGACAAGCCTTTTTAGCTTTTAATCATATGCATTATTGATATCAACAATTCAGTTTTCACTAACAATAGTTATGGATATCAGAAATTAGATTTCTTCTAGTAATGGAAATTTTTGATATCAGTACATTTCAACTAGTAAACAGTATAATTCTTGATATTGAATTTCAACTAGTAAAAACCATTAGGCCTATTAACAATAGTCCCTCTATACAAACAACTGCTATTCTAACTCGAAATAAAAAAATATATATTTTTCATAAAACAGGACGCACGTAACTGACACTTTTCACACGCCACACATTTGTGTCACGCAGAGAAAAAATATAAAATAAATTCTCAGCTCTCAGAGTGTCATTTCTTTTTCGAAATTCAAACAATAAATACCGCTTTGGCCTCAATTTACCGATCATCTAGTAAATAAACACGAATGAACAATAGGTAGGCTATGTTGAAAGACAGACAAACTTTAATGTATCCCTCATAGATAATATCGATCAATCAGCAGGGTTGCCAGATGCCAGCAAGGTTTTCCAGCCCAAAACCTCGTCAAAAACCGCGAAAATGCACAAAAAAACGCCCATTTTTTTGTCTTGTTTCTCGCTATGGTTCCCTTTCGTAGTCACTTCGAGTTACGTCAGAAGTGACGGAGATTGGGGGTTTTGCATAGAAAGCCAATCCTCTTCGAGTATTTAAAAACGAGCCAATGGCATGCAATGCCTTGGGGCTGTGGAAATTTGCATAGCGTACTCCGCCCTACTCCGTGAGTATAAAAGGAGGAAGTGAACGCAACCGCAGTATGTTTTCGCTTCGGAGCCAAGAGAACCTCTTCACTCCTGAAAGCCATTCTCACTGTTTCAAGACTCTTCGAGAACGAGCGTCCTCTTCAGTGTTGGTGTGACGGCGGTACCCAGCGAGATTCTGCATGGCCTGCGATCTGAGCAGTGGTCTGCCAGACTTTGCGCTTCTCCCTGGTCGCTTCAGCGCTGAAAGAGTGAATTTCCTCCTCTCATTGAAAGAGCTACACGCGCACGTCTTTTTAAAGACGGTTCGCTTGTGTTCTTCTGGGTGTGGTTGATTTCTGTCGTCATCTGATGGTCACGAGCGCTGCTTTGTATGCCTGGGCATTTCAGCATGCAGCAGCAGCGTTCGTGGATGACTCATGTTCCTTCTGTGGGAACATGACCATCTCTACACTGAGGTCGAGACTCAATGATCTCACTTGAGTGAGAGTCCCGGTCCCCCCCGCTCGATCGGTCTCCTCCATAGGGGGCCCGTCGACCCGGGGACCTGGTGATTTTACGGTGATGGTGTGGGACAAAGTCCCGACGATTCCTCGGGCCACACCTCCCGCCTCAGTGCGAGAGCCAGCGAGCGTTAGTTCGATTCAGTCGGTTGCTTCTTCGGATGGCACCGGCTGCTTCGGGCAGCGCTCCAGATGATGATGCGATGTCGATCACAGCATCACTAGGCGGGCTTGACTCCTCGGGAAGTGAGGATGCGGCCGCGTTGCCTCCCTCGGGAGCATCAGCGCCGCTGTGTCTGATCCCGCGATGATGGCCGTGCTATCTCGGGCCTCCGTGAGCATCGGGTGGGGGTGGAACTCCGCCCTATCCCGATCTCTCGCGGCTGAGTAATTGGTTTTTGGGTAACGCTGCCGCCTTACGGCCACGCCCAACCCTAATTTCCTTTTTTCCCCGAGTTGCATGCGGAACTGACACGCACTAAAAATAAATAATAATAAAAAAAAAAAAGCGTGATTCAGTTCCCCGCCCTTCCTCCCCTCGGCGATGCGGCTGTCTGTGGGTACGCTGGGGCTCCCCCGGTCAACCGGCGGTTGCTCTCAGATGCCCCTCCAAAGCCTATGGGTTCTCGTCGTCTATGGCGGCGCGATTCTGTAGAGCGGCGGGACAGACAGCCTCCGCCCTGCATATGATGAGCACCTACAAAGCTAGCTACTCAGGAATGTGCACGAGGAGGTGACGGACCAAGCGAGCTGCGAGCCTGCCGCCTACCTTGCCCTTGAACGGGTCACGGAGGCGGTCGCTCGCTCCCTTGGTCAGGTGATGCCCACCGCTGTGGTCCAGAAGCATCATAATGTTCGGCGGTGCGGTCCAGGACTTTGCCCAGCACTTCTCGACCGCCTAGGAGCAGACAAAGGCGGTTTCTCTGCCCCGACGGCCAGCTGCTGCCTCCAACCAGCCGTCGGCTCATACGCCTCCGCCAGCTCGCCGCCGAGGACGCCCCCCTGCGGCTCCCTTCCCTCCCACGCGGCCCCAGCAGCAGCCTTCAGCCGGTTCGCGTCGCGGAGGAGGCCTCAGGTAAGCGTCCCCCCCCCCCCTCAGGCCGTGTGCCCCGCTAAACGCCAGGCGAAGCGATGTTCCTGAGGCGGGCCGCTCAGTGATAGTGTCATGTTTTTCTCAGGAGGCGGTAGCAGGGCCCCTCCTTCCCCGGTGGAGGGTCGGTGGAGAATCTTTTGTTCTAGCTAGCTCCCTGAGCTGGTTGAGGAAAAGCTGACACTGTCATTGAGCACACAGACTGGAATGAGCGCGCACGACGTCCAGTGCGTCACCCCGTTCATTCCTCTCTGTCTCTGAGGGCGCGGAAGGGTGCGTGTGTCGTCCCTGGGCTACGCCAATCCCTTCCCCCTCTACCGCCAGACCCCCGGCAGAACAGACCCCCGTGGAACGCTCTGCCTTCCCTGGTCTCTTCTGTCGGGGAGCGGGCTTCGACGGTGCATCCGGATGGGGTAACTCCCGCACGCATGCCGGTCGACCCGCCTCGCTGCCCCTCCGGGGGGACGTCTGTGGTTCGCATGACCCCGCTGGCTCATTTCCTGGAAGCCTGGCTATCGCTTCCTGGGCTGTCCCGCTGGGTCATCAGAACATTCAGATTCGGCTACGCGATTCAGTTCGCACGGTCTCCTCCCCGTTTCAGGGGAGTTCGCTCCACGATGGTCGGTGGCAATACCCCGGTCATGAGAGCGGAGATTGCGACCCTGCTGGCGAAGGGTGCAATCGAGACAGCCCCTCCAGCCGAGATGAGGCCCGGGTTTTACAGCCCCTACTCATTGTCCCCAAAGAGACCGGTGGGTTACGACCGATCCTGGACCTGCGCATTTTGAACTGTTCTCTCCATCGACTACCGTTCAAAATGCTCGCAGCCAAACGCATTCGCGAATGCGTTCAGTTTCAGAATTGGTCTGCAGCGATCGACCTGAAGGACGCGTACTTTCATGTCTCCTTTTTGCCTCGACGCAGACCGTTTCTTCGGTTTGCTTCGAGGGCCAGGCATATCAGTACACGGTTCTCCCATTCGGGTTAGCTCTGTCCCCTCGTGTCTTCACGAAGATCGTCGAGGCAGCCCTTGTTCCCCTTCGCGAGCACGGGGTTCGCATCCTGAACTTTCTCGACGACTGGCTGATACTGGCACACTCTCGAGCTCAGGTTTGCGAACACAGAGACCTGGTGCTCCGGCACCTAGCCCGTCTGGGCCTTCGGGTCAACCGGGAAAAGAGCAACTTTGCCCCGTGCAGAGGATCTCTTTTCTCGGCATGGAGATAGACTCGGTCGCCATGTCCGCGCAGCTCACGAACGAGCGCGCGCACTCACTGCTGACTTGTCTTCGACAGTTCGAGGGCAAGAGTGCGGTTCCACTGAAACTATTCAGAGGCTCCTGGGGCATATGGCATCCGTGGCCGCGGTGACGCCGCTCGGTTTGCTTCATATGAGACCGCTTCAGCTGTGGCTTCGCGATCGAGTCCCGAGGTGGGCATGGCATCGCGGTTCGCTCCGAGTTCCAGTGACTCCAGCGTGCCGCCGAACCTTCTTCCCGTGGTTGAACCTCAGCTTCTTACGGACCGGCGTCCCTATCCAGCGTGTTTCCAGGCATCTCGTTGTCTCCACGGATGCATCTACCACGGGTCGGGGTGCCATGTGCAATGGGCATGCAGCCGCCGGTTCCTGGACAGGAGCCCAGCGCCTCATGCACATCAATTGCCTCGAGCTGCTGGCAGTACGGCTCGCCCTACACCGCTTCAGAGCGATGATCTCGGGCCAGCACGTGCTTGTCCGTTCAGACAACACTACGGCAGTAGCGTACATCAACCACCAGGGGGGTCTACGCTCGCGCCGGTTGTCGCAGCTCGCCCGCCACCTCTTGATATGGAGTCAGAAGCACCTGAGGTCCCTTCGTGCAGTATACATTCCTGGAGACCGGAACCTGGCAGCCGACGAGCTGTCACGGGTCCGTCCCATCTCCGGCGAATGGCGACTCCATCCCCAGTCGGTCCAGCTGATTTGGGACCAGTTCGGGGAGGCACAGATAGGTCTGTTCGCCTCTCGGGACTCGTCCCACTGCGCCCAGTTTTATTCCCTGACCGGGGGTACGCTCGGCTCAGATGCGCTGGCGCACAGCTGCCCACGGGGCCCACGCAGGTATGCGTTTCCCCCAGTAAGCCTCCTTGCACGGGTGTTGTGCAAGATCAGGGAGGACGAGGAGCAGGTCTTGCTGGTAGCCCCCTACTGGCCCACCAAGACGTGGTTCTCCGAACTCATGCTCCTCGCGACAGCACCTCCTTGGCCTATTCCTCTGAGACAGGACCTACTCTCTCAGAGACGGGGCACTCTGTGGCACCCTCGTCCCGATCTTTGGAGGCTGCACGTGTGGCTCCTGGATGGGACGAGGCAGGTTTGAGTTCGCTGCCACCTGCGGTGGCGGCAACCATCACTTCCGCAAGAGCGTTGTCCACGAGACACCTTTATGCGTTGAAGTGGAACCTCTTCGTCAATTGGTGTTCCTCTCGCGGAGAAGACCCCCGGAGATGTTCGAACGGTGTCGTGCTTTCCTTCCTGCAAGAAGGGTTGGAGCGCAGGCTGTCGCCCTCCACCCTTAAGGTTTATGTCGCGGCCATTGCCGCTTCTCATGAAGCAGTGAAAGGTAAGTTCTTAGGGAAGCACGACCTGGTCATCAGGTTCCTGAGGGGAGCGAGGAGGCTGCATCCGCCTCGTCCTCCCCTCGTACCCTCTTGGGACCTCTCGGTAGTTTTAAGTGCTCTGCAGAGGCATCCCTTTGAGCCTTTGCAATCGGTAGAGTTAAAGTTTCTGTCCATGAAGACAGCACTCCTGGTTGCATTGGCCTCCATCAAGAGGGTGGGGGACCTGCACGCATTCTCCGTTGACGAAGCGTGCCTGGAGTTCGGGCCGGCTTACTCTCACGTGATCCTGAGACCCCGGCCTGGATATGTGCCCAAGGTTCCCACCACTCCCTTCCGGGACCAGGTGGTGAACCTGCAAGCGCTGCCCCTGGAGGAGGCAGACCCAGCCTTGGCACTGCTCTGTCCGGTACGTGCGCTACGCACCTATGTCGACAGAACTCAGTGTTTCAGGACCTCAGACCAGCTCTTTGTCTGTTATGGGGGGAGCCAGAAGGGAAGGGCTCTCTCAAAGCAACGGCTGTCCCACTGGATAGTGGACGCCATTGCTTTGTCTTACCAGCAGCAAGGCCGTCCGTGCCCCCTTGGTGTGACGGCCCATTCCACTCGGAGTGTGGCCTCCTCTTGGGCTTTAGCGCACGGCGCCTCGCTAACAGACATCTGCGGAGCTGCAGGCTGGGCGACACCCAACACCTTCGCCAGATTCTATAATCTGCGAATTGAGCCAGTGTCCTCTCACGTTCTCGTTTCGGCCAGTTCTGGACCTGCTCAGGTGTCTTCGCTTGCTCGCCACTCCACTCCCCGGACTGGATAAGTGCGATATTTCCTCAGTTCTTCCATTGAAGTCTTGAGTCCTCCAGCACCGACGATGCGGGCACCACTGCTGTGGCTCTGGATGCTGGCTAGGTGCCTCCATGCGTACGGTTCCCCCTGGTAACCGTCTCATGTGTATTATCCACTGTAAGCCTCTCTGAGCATGTGTCTGGAGCACCCCTGGAGTTGAAATCTTAGCAGCCACCTGCGGTTGGTGCTCCAGTGTCTCCATATGCGTTCCTACGTGGCCATATGAGTATTCTTAAGTCCTCCCTTCGGTAGGCATCTGGTAACATGTCCCTCCCGGGATGTGTTTCCCAGTGTACCTTGGTAATCCTGTGTAACAAAGTAGAATCCCTATAAAAAATTTAAAAAAAAAGAGAGAGGAGGGGTTCAGACTTTCGCAGGGCACTGGAAGACAGCTTGAAGATGGCGTGATGGCACAGACCCCCAATCTCCGTCACTTCTGACGTAACTCGAAGTGACTACGAAAAGGGAACGTCTCGGTTGCGTATGTAACCCTCGTTCCCTGAGTAGGGAACGGAGACGTTACGTCTCCCTGCCACTTCTGCTGTATCGCTGGGTAGACGCCGAGTTCAGTCTTGGCTCCTCAGCGAAGACATACTGCGGTTGCGTTCACTTCCTCCTTTTATACTCACGGAGTAGGGCGGAGTACGCTATGCAAATTTCCGCAGCCCCAAGGCATTGCATGCCATTGGCTCGTTTTAAAATACTCAAAGAGGATTTTGGGTTTCTATGCGAAACCCCCAATCTCCGTCACTTCTGACGTAACGTCTCCGTTCCCTACTCAGGGAACGAGGGTTACATACGTAACCGAGACGTTTCTCATTTAAACACATTATTAGAATCATTAACTAGTGGTCTGTGTGCTTTTGCGTCCATTCGGTTTTCCTTTTTTAACCTGTAATTGAAAAACGAAAAATGTGATGTACTGTTGTTGTATTTTTAAAATGCAAATTTGAACAGCAAAATTTGAATTTGAACTGCAAATGCTGCAGTAAAAAAATAAAAAAATAAATACACATTGTATAATAGATAAAATAAATAGGCCTAGATAATAAACATTTATTTTTATATAATAAATAAAATATTAACGTGTTGTTTATTTTGGCCCTTTATGAAACATTTAAAACATTCACAAATTAATATGAAAAAAATTAGATTTTACTGGTTTTCTAAGGCCAAACCAGAGAATGTCTAATAGAATGTCCATAGTAGATGGGCTCTGGCCAAACCAGAAAAAAATATGTTTTTGTTTTAGGCTTTCTTTTTTTATAGGCATGTGAAGTTAAATATAAGCATCGTATATAAAGAAAATAAAAAAAGTTTGTGAATATCGTACTTCACCCGTCTAAAAACGAATAAAAAAAGCGTGTTTTCGTTATTCAATTACGAGTTAAAAAAGGGAAAAGGAATGGACGCAAAAGTACACCGGCCTTCGACTAGTCTAGCCGATTTCAGAAATCAAATGAACGCAAAAGTAGGCTATTCTAGCCTACTATTAAACTAGCTTATTTTATGTAAAATAATGCGAACAACTTAGGCTATCAATAAATCTGTTTATTTTATAAGTCGTTTGGAACAAAACCATTCAGTAACATAAAAACATTGAGTGGATATGGACATACAAAATAACCCACACTGTTACCAGGTTTTTACAGTAAAACAGTGTTGCCAGTAATTTACTGTAAAAATGCACTAAAACTCAAGTTAACTAAAAAATACAACTTATTAGTTTTAGTGCATTTTTACAGTAAAATACTGGCAACAGTGTTGCCAGTATTTTACTGTAAAAAAAACCTGGTAGGGTCTAACAGTGCACTTTAAAGTTTAAATTATTACAATTAGCAACATAAAACATGCATAGGAATATTTATGAATAACATTAGGCTATACGAAAATCGAGTTGATTATAGAAGAGGGCTGGGCCGCAGAACAGAACACAATAACAATAATTGTGTTAATACAAATATTCTGAATAACATGTTCAAAGCGATTTCACAAAAACAAATGTCGAACTGCCTGAATTTATTCCCCGTCCGTCAGACAGTAGGAGTGTGAGTTTTCTGAAAATAGCTTTGAACAATTGTTATTAAGAAAAATCTGAATTGATTAACACAAAAGCTCTAGAGTCAAACTTCTAAAACAACTGTCCGGGCGGACGGAATGTAGCTGATGTCAAGCCATTACGCGCAAGACCTGTGCGCACGGGGAGGTGCCGCCGGCGTGCGTGAAGTGAGCTGAAGGGAGGGAGTGTCTGTTTTGGGTTTAGACCTGGGTGAGTGAGAGTGAGTGAGAGTCGCTGAAAGAAGGATCTGAGGCCCCGTCCACACTACTGCGTTTTCGTTTAAAAACGGAGAATTAAAACGAAAACGATCTCCGTCCACACTAGCGTTTTACCTGCGTATTAGAATTTATCTTCGTCCACACTAAAACGACTGAAAACGTGGATCACGTGACCATTCACCAACACTGGGCATGCGCGCGCCGGTGTAAACAGTGGTTGGCGAATCAGGGAAAGATACGTCATGACTGATGACACCCAATCATAGAGCCGAGCGTGAGCCTCTGCGTCATCGTTTGTAAACTCCTCCGTTTTGTCTCGTCCACACTAAAACGCCCTCCGGAGATTCAAAACGCAAAACGCAGCTGCAGCGTTTCTAAACTTCTCCGTTTTAGGTCTTCATTTTTCCCGTTTTAGTGTGGACGGGAGGTGCAAACGTAGCAAAAGGTCTCTTTTTTTAAACGAAAACGCAGTAGTGTGGACGGGGCCTGAGGTACCGGTGTTTCGGCTACAAAAACCCGCCGAACTGATCCGAAACCAGCCCAATTTTTATCCACCCGCCCAAACCCATTTTTTTCCCGCAAAAAAGATTACAAAACCGCCCAATCTGGCAACACTAATCAGTGTTTTTCAACCGCAGAAAGAGGTAAATAAATCAGCTGGAAAACAATAGGCTATTACAGAACGTTACATTTACCTCAGGAAATCCATTTAATGACCATATAGCTATAGCACGTTAGTTAGAAAAATTAGCTATAGTCTAGAGATTAGTATTCTGCAAAAAAAAAGTGCACTATATTACATATTTATTGTATTTTTACTTATTTCATTAAAATATTACAACGTTATTAAAATAAAAAACGCATTATATTTAATTGAGTTGTAATTTTATCAGTAATAATAATACCAGCTGACAACTCTGTATATTATTAGGTGAGTTTTTTTTTTTCTTGGGAAATATACATCCAATGAATTTAAATGATATCCAAATGATATTTAATTAAGATCAGGATCATATCCTAATTGAAATTGTAAAATTGTGTCAAGCAATAATAAAAACAGTAGCCTACCAGTCATGTTAACAACATTGTAACATGTTGTCATTAAACCTAGTAAAATTATGTTTAGTAACCAATTTTGACAATCACAATGCATTTATTAAAGGTAAAACCTTGCATCCCCCCCATCCAATTCTATAGTAAAACTCTTTGCCTTGCCCATGTCATAAAATCTGTGCTGAATCCAAATTTCCCTCATACCCTCCCAGAGCCAATGTGTGGAGCTTGATGTCTAGCTCCCCCCTCTTGTTGTTAGGGGTGGAGCTTTGAAGTCAAGACACATTCTCAACCTAATTAGGCCAAGCTCCACCCATTAGGTCCACAGACTGGTAAGGATCTACCCATTACATCCAGAAGGGTGGGGCGCTGGACATCATTTGGCTCTGCAGCGAGCGCCACTTGAAAAAACCAGTGAGCCTCAGAAGTGTTGTGGAGGCCATCTTCTGGCAATATGTGGGTATTCATACATCGGGCCTGTCCCACACTTGCGGTTTTTGCACTTGACCTCTTCTCTGGCATGTTTGCACCAAATATTCAAGAGGGTGTGAAGGCCGCAACTTTTTATTACTTGATGTGTTTCACTATAGTGTAAGAGCTTTATTACAAATATACAGTATGTATTTTAAATGCTTAGTTCCTGTGTACTGTAACAAGGAAAGATAAAAACAATGTTTTATGAAATACACATACTCATCTCTGCACCAATTAAATATGCAACACTGCATTTTACTTTAAACATTATGGTGAATTCAGGGGGTGATTGTCACACTTTTTCCAAGTCATTGTAATGTCAAAAACTGTCCCAAATCAACCTGATTTCACACTATCCCTCAGTTTCACAGACAAGGCTTAAGATATTCCCAGACTAGAATACATGTTTGAGCTGTTTTAACTGAAAGCAACTTGCACCCACATAGGTAATGTCAGTGCTATCATTTTGTCTCAAGATGTAATGTTTGTTTTTATTAATAATGCATGTTTATATGCCCTAATTTTAACCCCCCTGTGAATGTGGGCCTATATGTAATATCTTATTAATTTAATTTGCACTGGACTGTTTTCCTGGACATCTGAGCATTTGAGTTCCTAACACAAGATGAAGGATAGATACTCTTAGCCTCAAATAGGCTACTGCTACAAAGCAGTATAACAGATGATATGAATTTAGTGTGCGTTAGACCTGAGACAAGTCTTTCACACTCCCTGTCACTCTAAAATGTCCAATTTGTTTTTTGACACCACTACAAATTGGTGTTCCCTCCAATTGTGCACTGGTATAAAGGGCGATTTCGGGCACAACACTTTTCTTTATTAGGGGAGTCTGGGATTGGCTGGCTCATTTCTGGGTCAAAAGTTAGTGCTTTCAAAACAATTTACAGCACTGAATGTTTGAAACAGATTTGATCAATATATTGAACAGACAAAACCTGTTTCTGCTGTATAACCCTTGACTAAACAACTTAAAGAAACAGGATTGGCAGGAATGGTGCACGAACAAAGTGTCTATTTCTGCACACACCTATGCACACATCTACATGTTTGGATTCTTTACAAATGCAAACATGCCAAGTTGCAGTGATTGCTATTTTATTTGATTCAAAAGTGAAAATTTTGCCATCTAAAAGCATGCCATGTGAAAACAGAGGAAGCTAAGCTCCTTACGGGAATAGACTCAAAGTAATGTTTCCTAAGACAAACACCCATTCTCTGAATAAAATAGAAAACCAATTTCACGTTTTAAAAATGAACACATAAAAATCATTTGCTAGTCAAAATAAGAATTAGAAATCAGGTAGACATCCAAAATGGCCAATTATGTCAGACATCTTTTTGAACATTAAAGCAATTAACTCATGGAATAATGTGTTTCGGAACATTGGACATGCTTTATTTTCAGAACTTTTCACAATTTATTTAAACATCTCACATATACAAAATAGGTACAATAAACTTTGTGGTTTGTTTTGAGAGAGTGGCCTCTGCAACCCTTTTAAAATGGACGAACGGTGCTGTCAGTATTAACACTGGGGGCGTAAAAGAACGTAATGCCTGAACAAAAGTAAAGAAAAAAAAAGTCCGAACAAAACTCTGAGAAAACAAAAACAAATGAAACAAAAAGTAAAAACCAGACAAAACATCAGGTTTGGGAATATTCCACCTGCTTAAAAATGGGGTTATCAGGGGGACCTGTGCAATATTCCTCTGAGACAATACAAAGTAATACAGTAACAGTGGTTTTTTTCTCCACAGCTGCATGTTTAGCACCATATCACTGCTTCAAGTATTGGAGCACCTTTGAAACAGGACAGAACTTGAAGTCTTAGTACCAACTAGGATGCTGATTATTATTTTCCTTTACACATGAGGTAGTTTAAACCTTACGGAAAAATGTGGTTTTAAACTTCCTCTTTGGAAGATATACAAAGACCACAAAGTGATGTATACTTTCATTGTTTTTATTACACTTCCTTTATTTTACAAAATGATGACATGTCCCATAACATGGTGTTATCCCGTGTCTCTTTGGGCTGCTGTATTAATTTGCATTGCGCAATGCTCCGTTCAGTCCATTGGTCCTCTCCGATAGAGCCCAACTTAAGCAAGTGGATTTGCGGAAAAAAAATCAGCATTCAGTATAAAAAAACACAGAAAGAAGGGCAGAGATTTTTCTTTTTTCTTTCTTTCTCTCGTTTAATTTATCATGAGTCTATTTATTTGAAACAGACTGGGCCAATGTCCAAACCAAACTCTTGATCTGCGCCACCAATGTCCAAAGGTGCAATGTCGAGGATTGGAAGGCGAGATGGTTTATTTGTTCTGTATTCAATGACTGTCTTGCTCCACTGGCCAGTGTGTCTCTGCAGGGACACAACAAAAAGACAAAACATTTTAAGAGATGTTTTTTTTTTTTTTTGACAAACATCAAACTGTCATAAACATACTGTGGTGTAAAAATGTATGGGTAAATGGTAAGTTCACCCAAAAACGAAAATTATAACACAAGAATGAACCTCATTTGTTCTCACACGTCAAGTGAACTTGCTTGAGCTTCCGTTTACCGTAACTGATGTGTGAGTTGATGAATGTTTATATGTGGATAAAAGCCTAAATTAATTGAGTCTCCTCAGAAAATTTGGACTAAACCATTCAATTCATTTGGAATATAAATATATATACCCTTATAAACCCTATAATATAAACCCTTTGTTGATTATGTCTTGATTTAGTTATTTTTCTAATATATATTAAAAAATAACTAAATCAATACATAATCAACAAAAAATCATTATATTATTTTTTTTAATATATATTAGGTATTCATTAATATGTATTTCATGTTCACTGTATTATTTATCTAATGTAGGATGTTATATGTATAATGTTTTCGTTACTATATGTGGCCTCACTAATTGCCCCTTGGGGACAAATAAAGTGTTTTGAAATTGAAAGTGGTAGTTGCGTAGCTGTCAATGGAGAGACAGAAAACTCTCAGATTTCATCAAAAAAAGATTTTCATTTCTATTCTGAAGATAAACGAAAGTCTTTGGGGTTTGGAACGACATAAGGATGAGTAATTACCCAGATAGCACACCTACGTCTGTAAGATGTCAGTTAAGATCACTTCATCTGGAAAGCATCTGCTGTTTACTAACATCTGATAGACAGTTTAACAGACATTTTAAATCGTTACATCTTAAAGACATCTATTTGACATCTGACAGGAAACGTCCTAATGCAGATGAACAAACGCTCTAAAAAATACGTCTTCCAGATGTAAACACACACATCAAATAGACGTCTCTGTGATGTACGTGTGCTATCTGGGTAAAGGACAGAATTTTCACTTTTGTGTGAACTATTCCTTTAACCTCTTATTTTGTACATTTCGTGCTAAATGAATGAAAATTTTGTCTGTTTAATCAAAGTGTAAAAAGAGAACTTACACTGCAGCCATCCTCTAGGACGCTGAAGGTGAAGCGGCTGTTGCCCTCTGCCCTGAGCTCAACATCGTTGGAGCCCTGCAGCAACACAGCCTTCTTCAGGTTTCCATTCTCAGCATCCATGTAGGCGATGCTGTTCTTGCAGTGGTAGGTGATGTTCTGGACTGCCTGGTTGGCCAGCAGACGCATGAAGGCCAGCTGAGTAGCCATGGACTGTGGGCTCAGGGTCTCATCATTGTAAGCAAACTGAAAAGAGAAAGGAAGAATGCAACCTTCAGTCTACTTTCTCTTTATAGTATATCTTGAATTTTGTCCTGTTTCAATACTGTGACTTACCTCAGTACCACCATTGATGGTCTCGCCAAACCAAACGTGTTTCTTCTCCTGGGAGCTTCTGTACCAGTTCTTGTGTGGGATGCTCTCTGGGTGGGAGTGGATGCAGGTTTGGCCAGTAGAGAAGTCGCAGTAGGCCTTGATGGCATCCATGGTGCAGCCCTGGTTGGGGTCGATCCAGTAGAAACCTACAGGGGAAGAAAGCAACATAGATAATCAGGGGAAATCAGAAGAAGCAAGAGTTAGAGCTACTTGAAATAGCTTTGGTCACTTACCGCTGCTCCATTCTGGGTGGCTCAGCCTGATGTCACGGCAAGTACGTGCAGGGTTCTTCTTTGAGCCCTCAGGGGAAAGCAGATTGTCAATCTGAGTGTTCAGGGACTTGATGGTGGCATCCACCTCATAATCCTTGGCCCTGAGAGAGCCCTGGTCAGCTCTGTACTCATCATAGCCACCAGATGTGTCATATCCACCACCAGCTGGACCAGGGGGTCCGGGAAGACCGGGGGTTCCAGGAGGACCCTGCGGTCAAACACACCATTGATTAACCCCATATCGTATTTATGTTTTTCTCTACATTCAATCTGAAGGTAAGGTATAGTATTTTCTATATTATATATATTTATTTTCTTATGTTGTCTTACTATTAACAATTAATTGTCTCTGGGAACATAAAATAAAAAAATATCTGCATGGAAGAAATTCTCAAATGTATATATACTTACAGCAGGTCCAACATGTCCAGGAGGACCACGGTGTCCAGGGGGTCCAATAGCACCAGGCATGCCATTTGAGCCGTCCTTACCAGGGGGACCATTAGGACCAGATGGGCCCTGAAGACAAATAGCAGACAACCATTATGGACATTTCCTTAATATCATGACAAAATCAGAAGTCTCGAGAAGGAGCAAGTTACTTACTCTAGGACCAGCAGGACCAGCAATACCAGCAGGGCCACTATCACCAGAAGGACCCTGTAAGACAGTTACATTTGTTCTTGTTGTGGAGTTTTTTTTATGCTCAATCATTTATTAACAGTGGTGGACAAAACAAAAAAGTATTTCTACTGCATTAATGTATTTAAGTAACTTTTTATTTGGGGAAATTTTTACTTCACTACATTCCAAAACATAATTTTTTCCTATTTTCTCCACTACATTTCATAAAACATGTTGTTCTTTAATTTGAACTGAAGATATCGCCATTTCCTCTGAGATGCAAGATCGATGTCCAATTCGTGAACAAATTGATTCTTTCCAGTGAACCTGCTGAATTGGTTCACAAATAACAGTGACATTTTGGACTCATCTGTTGTTGAGTCATCAAATCACTGATTCAATGATCTGATCAAAATGAGCCAAGGACAGGGATATTGTCAGAGCTTAAATGTGCATGCAACTGATGACATGAAACTAATGAATTTTAGTATTGATTATTGTCAATGAAATCTTATATAGGTATGATTGACTGTCTGTCATGATGAGATGACTGTCAGTTACTTGTGAACTAAATCTGTTGTAAAAGGGCAAGCTTTTTAAATTGATATTTTAGTATATTAAAGTTGGTTTTGATAGTGTGATGTTTACTTATTTACAATACTAAATGTGTACACTAATATTTATTATTTGGGCTGAACACTGACTAGTTTGACTGGTTCACTGGTCAGAACATTTTACCTTTAAATCATGAGTACATTACAAATCAAGTACTTTGACACTATTTTTTAAGTAAAATTAATTTTACTGGAGTAATAATTGAATAGGGAAGATTTTGCTCAAGTACTTGATTTGTACTTTCTCCACCACTGTTTAATAATTCTTTTCCCAACCAAAACTGTTCTTACAGACGTTTATCATCAAAGCACTTACATTGGTTCCGGGCATTCCCTGCAGACCAGGATGTCCACGAAGTCCTTTCATGCCCCTATCTCCTTTATCTCCAGCAACACCCTTCTCACCACGAGGTCCAGAAGGGCCCTGTTTAAGAAAGAGAGACAGGAAGTAACTGAAAGGAAGAAACTTTTATAGAAGCCATTTACCTTGTCCTTCTGTCTGACACACTTACAGGTGCACCTCTTACTCCAGCAGGTCCAACAGGGCCAGAAGAACCAGAAGGTCCCTGAAGGGTGAGTAAATGAGAGATAGTTTAGTTTATTTGTTTATAATTCAGTAAATGCTGTGGT
This sequence comes from Pimephales promelas, assembly GCF_016745375.1. The sequence goes on from NW_024121233.1 coordinate 3,538,941, forward strand.
TATGGTCATTGACACATACAGATTCACCACGGTTTCCGGCTCTGCCAACAGCGCCTGATGGTCCGTTGGGTCCAGGAGCGCCGGAAGGTCCAGAGGTTCCAGGGGAACCAGGCTCACCACGATCACCCTGGCAGTTGAAATAGCCCAGTTCAGTTAATTTATATATAATATACATACATACATGCATACATATATATATACATATAATTACACAATCTGTTCTGAGCTTTAAAATGTCTTACAAGACTAAAGTCTTAGGATAAGCTAGTGATGGACCAATATGAATAAATTAGCTGTATACAGTACCTTAACGCCAGCAACACCAGGGCGGCCAGGAGGTCCATCATTACCAGGGCTTCCCTAAAAACAACACAGAAGCAAATGTAAATATTAAATGACAAATGCAAATTGTATGTCTAACGTAAATTCTAAGTAAAACTGTTACAGCACTTGCCTCACGTCCAGCCTCACCCTGAGGACCAGTCATACCGGGCATGCCAATGTTGCCAGCGGGGCCGCGGGCACCAGGGGCACCAGCAGGACCAACTCTTCCAGGTTCACCCTAAAATACACAAAAAAATCATCAATATTTATTTACCCTGTAACAAGTTATTTTTGACCAGTTCGGATACACTCAGGAGGTTGGTCAGTGCACTTACAACAGCACCGGGGCCACCAGGAAGACCACGGTCACCTCTGGAACCTGGAAGACCATTGAATCCAGCTGATCCCAGCTGACCCTGAGGCCCAGCAGATCCAGTTGCTCCCTATTTTTAAACAGAACAAGTTTATAATGAGATATATACTTGGTAATACTTTGCAATTAGCACGGTCTGTCTTGTTGAACTAGTACTTACAGGTGCGCCAGCCTCTCCAGGAGATCCCTTCTCGCCAGACAGACCAGGGGGTCCAATCATTCCATTCTCTCCAGGGGGACCAGCAGGGCCAACATCACCACGAGCACCACGTGGGCCATCCTTTCCAGGAGCACCAGTGGGACCAGCAGCTCCAACAATACCCTAATGGTTGAGAAGAAAAACAGATTTCATGTGAGACCATAAAGATAGCATTATAGGTCTGGAGTATTAGGTCTGAACAAGTTAATTTATAGTTATCTGATATAACTCACAGCAGGACCAGGAGGTCCAACTCTGCCAGCAGCACCAGGGAAGCCAGTCAGACCCTAGGATAGAGCCAGATATTCATCATAGGTCACATGTAGTAACATTCACACACACACACAAACTCCTGATAATACCATAAAAGAATCCATTAAAGCATACTTACAGGGGGACCACTGTCACCACGGGGACCAGGTGGACCAGCAGGACCAGAAGGACCCTAAAGATGCACAAGACATTTAGAACAAGTTCAAAATTATTAATGTGTTTTCTAGACATCTTTGACTGAGACATAAAGTGAATTCATCAATACTACTACACCTGCTCACATGCAATTATACCCTTGCCAGTAAATGTGCCAAACTGAATGTAGTCTCAAACTTACGAGGGGTCCGGAGTTGCCAGAGGGACCAGCGGGGCCAGGGGGTCCGTTGTCACCCTTAACACCAGCAGGTCCTTTCTCGCCTCTTTGTCCAGTCTGGCCATCAGCACCCTACAAGAATTATTGTGTCTATGTCATTTTTCAGTGCACGTCTGTTCAGAGTTTATAAAATGGCTGAGTTGGATGTCTAAAATGTCATGTTTGAGTCACTAAGGAGCAGACTTCAGCAGAAATCATGTGGACTTACAGGGGGTCCAGCAAAACCGGCAGGTCCAGCAGGGCCAGACTCTCCACGCTCTCCCTAAAAGACATGGCAAGAATTGAGCATGAATGCTTGATTCTGAAGTGAATTTTAGCTTTTGCTCTGTTATTTTATTTTTCTATATTTCTTGTTTTTCAATATTGGACAATTTGTATGATTAAGAATCATGGTATCAATGTGTGAAAAAGAAATGATCGTAATACTTACTGGAGCACCACGAGCACCAGCAGGTCCAGGAGGACCGAAGGAGCCAGTCTCACCCTGGAAGAGAGCACAGAGGTATGTTTGATCAAAATAACTACTCTTTGTACTTTTGCCAGTCTTCCAAGTCAATTATTTCTAGGTTATGATAGTCTTTTTGACTATCCCAAGAAAGCACTTGTAAATTATTTTGGTGATCCCTCAGAACAGTTCAGTAACATTCATGCCGAAACCCATTTGTTCTAAATTGGTGACAGTCCTTCAACACCTTAATCATGCTGAACAAAGTACTGTACTTGACATTTAATATATTCAAAGCAAGAGTCTTTGTATATATACAATAGCAAAGTAATTTTCAAGTACTCTTCGAACAGAGATTTGTTCAGTGTGTCAAACCTACTAGCAAGAGTCTAGTAGGTTTGACACCTACTACACATCAATTTATATTTTTATATATGTTTTTCACCTGCGCAACGCTTTGTGTAGTGCATCACATTGATGAAAAGAAACAATCACGTGCCGGTATATGTTTCTAATTTGTTTCCACATATGCAACAGAACATATACAGAATAGAATTGTCAGTATCACTGTGATCTAAAAACAGATCTGTTTCATATTGAGGACTTGGACCACATTTAAATGAATGCAGCTAAGTTACTGTTTAAAAAATGCTGGGTTGTTTCAACCCAAATTTGGGGCAAATATGCACAAACCCAAATGTTGGGTTAAAATGTCATTAAAAAATGTACCGTTGAAAGTTGGGTTAACATTTTAAAATACATTTTTAACCCAACATTTGGGTTTGTCCATATTTGACCCAAATTTGGGTTGAAACAACCCAGAATTTTTTAGAGTGTATATAGTTGGAATCATACACTGTTGATCCCCATTGATAAATAACCTTACTCCAGTGTTTTTTAATCACGGAATATTGTTTGAAATTTCCGGCAGAGGGCAGCAGTGATTTTCTATATCTGGGCATATTGTGAGCGTTTCCAGCAGGGGTTTCATCTTCAAGCAGTGGGTCAAGGAGGCAAATTACTTGCCCCTTGAGAAGGTAAGAATCATTTTTAACGTTCTGTTAGTGGCATGCCATGTATAAATTCCTATGCTGTTGCTTTTGACATATGGTTATGATATACAATATTATCATGCAAGGTCCATAATAAATAGTGGGTTGGAGGGTGGGGGAATCTCTTTGTACTGATGTAAATCCTCAATTTCAATGATTTACAAAGATAGCAACAATTCTCTGCTTTGATCAGACATAACAACTGAGATAATGTTCTTTACCTTGTCACCATTAGCACCAGCGGGTCCAGGGGGTCCACTGGGTCCAGGAGCACCCTGTAAATGAAAGAAAAATACCATAAAATCAAAATGTGTGTTTGTTTGGTTTTTTTAAATTACGTATGAAATGAGATCTAGGTACATGGTATACTTACACGGGCACCATCTCGTCCAGCATTGCCCTCAAGTCCTCTGTATCCAGCCTCACCCTGTGGATCAGATCAATATTTTCAGTCAGTCATACAGGTTTGGCAACATATCCTCTAGGAATGCTGTACAAGTAAATACAAATTTCTCTCCAAAGCAGTTTAATCATGATGGCGAACATACCTTCTCTCCCTTAGGTCCAGGGGTGCCACCGGCACCACGCTCACCAGGCATGCCAGCAGCTCCCTGGTGTCCAGGGGCACCAGCAGCTCCAGCTGCACCAGGCTCTCCCTGAAGAGTACATATTTTGTCAGTTATACAGATCCTAAAAATAATCTGTCTGGATGGTGTTTGGTGACACATATACCTACTTTGTTTCCATCAGGGCCAGGAGTACCAGCAGGGCCACGAGCACCAATGGGTCCCTGAGCACCAGAAGTACCAGCGGGTCCAGGGCCACCACGCTCTCCCTAAACAGTGATGAAAGGGAGGAAGAACAGTCATTTTCTCTCCAGAATGTGAAAATAAACACAGAACAAGCAATCAGAGATAGGTAGGTCACCTTCACGCCAGCAGGTCCGGATGCACCTTGATCTCCAGGGATACCCTGTTGAGAGATGTTGAATATTTGTAAATGATTTGCATGACATTGTGCATCCAATATTATGCAAGTGAACCAAAAACTGCATAAGCCGCATTGCAGGTAAGCCTTGAAAACAATAAAATTCTCATTCGTCAAGAAAGTACAGAAAAAAACATGCTCTGAAGTAATAATGGACAGAATATTCAGTGTTGTTAAGTGATGATATTTTCTGTAATGCACTGCAGAATGTGCATTGTAAATTTAATGCAAGATGTGCATTGTGACAAGAACTTACTCTATCTCCGGGCTTGCCAGCCTCACCAACGGGTCCAGCGGGGCCAGGAAGACCCTGTCAAAGTTGAATGAGCGACATAAGTTGTTGAGAAGACTCAGTCACTAGATGAATGGGTAGAATGCATACAAGACTATTACAGCTTTATCTTATGTTTTGTCTATGACAGTGATTCCCAACCATGGGTACAACCAAGGGGTGCATGGAAACCCTTTGTTTTTGCTTTTGTCTGCATTTCTTTACACCTGGCTGTGAACTGCCAAAACAGCTCAAGCTACAGGCTAAGCTTCTCGCCCACTGTATTGATTGTTTTTAGTTTAAAAGTAATTCACTGTTATAAAAACCCATTTAATAATATTTATGATCATGCGTAATGATACCCAGTATAATCTAAGTTGAAAGGAACATGTTTTAGTGTAAATAGAGGGTAATTGATCCCTACAGATTATGGGTATACATAAGACAAAAAAGGTTGAGAAACACTTCTTAGATTTGAATCCATAGGGTACTTTTACTAAAGTTTCAGCTGGCATGACGTGACACTGACCTGGAAACCAGGAGCACCAGAGGGTCCCTGCTCTCCTTTCTCACCTGGGCCACCCTATATGAGAAGACAACAGTCTATTACCACTAAGAAAAAGTGAAAAGTAATGTGCACTTTAATACCAAATAAATGTCTTTTCAGAAAATTTAAGATGGCCCACTTACAGCAAGTCCGACGGGACCAGCAGGACCGTTGTTACCATCAGGACCAGGCTGACCCTAAGTGAAAAGTAAGGAACTGAATCAGAGCAGCTCAATAACTAATGATACTGACGAATAGCATATATTCCCCCCTCTCTCTGTCTTTCTGAAACACTTACTCTCAGTCCAGTTGGACCAGCAGGTCCCTTCTCACCGGGCTTGCCAGGCTCGCCCTGCAAGGAGGTTTATTGATGAGCTCAATGATACTTTTTGAATCTCAAAAAAAGGTGAAATGCACAAAATGGAGTCATTACTTACAGAAGGTCCCTTAGGACCAGGGAATCCAATATTACCAGGCTGGCCTCTGGGTCCAGTTGGGCCAGGGGGGCCGGAGCGACCATCTTGACCAGCGGCACCCTAGAATATGCCAAAGCAATGTTTTTAGAAATGACTGTGGGTCACTCTGAAATGTGTGTATATTATGTGTATAAACAGCGATCGTACTCACAGCAGGCCCTTCCTTTCCAGGGGGTCCAGAACTGCCAGGGCTACCAGGGAGACCCTGAAAAGATATAAGATGAAGGTGACATTTATATTTAGAATGACTGATCTCAAATGTACTTGTGTAGTTGTAGAGGTTAGGTATATTACATATAATGGACTGAACAGATAAAAAGTAGTGGAAGGCTAATTGTGATACTCACCCTGGCCCCAACAAGACCAGCCTCACCAGCACGACCAGCATCTCCAGGGGGTCCACGGGCTCCAGGTGCACCAGTAGCACCACGGGCACCAGGCATGCCCTGAAGGTACAAGAGTCAGAGATCAGTGTCTTAAAAAAAGCATCAGATCAATTTGAAACTGCATGAGCTTCAAAGATATATTATTTAGTTTTTATTTATAAATGACCTGATGGTTAGCGATTTATGCTAACACAGCTAAATACTATATACATACACTAGAGGGCAAAAGTGAAGTCCGGTCTAGGAAAATTGACATCTTCACACTTTATTCAAATATTGAAAAATTGATTTTGTAAGCATATTGCGAGTTGTGCTTGAGGTCAATTGTTTTATTTGGTAACGCAATGAAACGTCAAATTGTGTGACATTATTTCTTGGTATGAAAGCCTGAAATTTTGAATACATGCAAAAACAAGAGAACCAAGAAAATATTAAAGGAGTAGCCTAGTTCACTTAAAAAAAACAACAAAAAAAACTATTGCTGATAATTTACTCCCCCCATGTCATCCAAGATTTCCATGTCATTCTTTCTTAAGTTGAAAAGAAATTAAGGTTTTTGATGAAAACATTCCAGGATTTTTCTCCATATAATGGACTTCAATGGAAACCAAATGGTTCAAGGTCCAAATGAGAGCTTCAGTGCAAACTGCAAACTGTTCAAAGGGCTTTAAACGATATCAGACGATGAATAAGGGCCTTATCAAGCGAAACGATCGCTCATTTAAAAAAAAAAAAACATTTAAGTTTTATAAGCTCAAATGGTCATCTTGCTCTGTTCTGTGATGCACGTTCGTGACTCTCCTGTTCGAACTCGTTTATCAAAAAACATTTTTTAGTGTCATTTAGTTAATTCAACAAATGAAATGAACGAATTGACTCGGAAAAAGATTCGTTCATTTTGATGATCGAGTTTGAACAGGAGAGTCAGGAATGCTCATCACAACAGAGCAAGGCGACCAATTGAGTTTATAAAACACAAACTTTTTTTTTTTTAAATGAGCGATCGTTTCGCTTGATAAGACCCTTATTCATCGTCTGGAATTGTTTAAAGCCCTTTGAACAGTTTGCACTGAAACTGCCTTTTGGACCTTCAACCATTGGGTACCCATTGAAGTCCATTATATGGAGAAAATCCTGGAATGTTTTCTTTGAAAACCTTAATTTCTTTTCGACTGAAGAAAGAATGACGTGGACATCTTAGATGACATGGGGGTGAGTAAATTATCAGCAATAGTTTTTTTAAAAGTGAACTACTCCTTTAATATGTTATGTTGTTATGCTGTTTCCTGTGAGCTTTTTTTTAAAATCGTAAAGTAAAATGTAGCTGTAGTTTGCTGTTTTGGCCAAATCATTTTGTCAGATAAAAACCAAAAAAAGTATACATAAAACATTGTCCTCAGATTTTGATGGTTTAATCAAACTTTTAGGACCGCTAAAAACAAACACCATCTCCAGACGTCACTTTTGGCCACTACTGTAGTTTGATTCAATACAAAACAGGACTTTTAATATAACTTGAAGCTTACCATTGGGCCCGATCTGCCAGACAGGCCAGGCAGACCACGACTACCAGCGGCTCCCTGCAAGAAACATAAATTTACATCGATTAATAAAAAATAAATAATAATAACCAATTACATATGAGTATACTGTATGCTAAAAATTAACCATACACTCTAAAAAATGCTGGGTTGTTTGAACCCAATTTTGGGTAAAATATGGACAAACCCAGCCATTGGGTTACATTTTTAAATTACATTTTTAACCCAATGGCTGGGTTTGTCCATATTTTACCCAAAATTGGGTTCAAACAACCCAGCTTTTTTTAGAGTGTAGGATCAAGTTCAGTAGATTTTTAGCATTATTTTACGGGAAGAAATCACATAATCCACTGTATTTTTTTTCTTTTTTAATTTTCTGTACATTTTCGTTCAGATCTGTTCCGTGTCCTCTTAACCAACTAAAAGTGGTGATCGTACATGTTTATTATTTTGGTTTTGGCCCTGTGACACTCTTAATGTGACAATTTCTCTGACATTTACAATTCAAATGGAGGTGCCCCTTACACATCATAAAATAAGTTACAAACTTACTCTAGGTCCACGCATTCCCAAGGGTCCAGTCGATCCCTGCTCTCCAGTTGAGCCTCTCTTGCCCTCTTCACCAGAAGGACCAGTGGGACCCTGAGGACCAGCACTACCCTGTACAGGAAGGTGAACAAGGACATTTCAGCTAATGTACAGACTACATAAAATATGTCGAGATGACTGAGACTGTTTACTCACAGGTTCACCCTTGACACCAGAATCTCCCTTCACTCCAACGGGTCCAGGGTCACCCTGAGCAGCAAAACAGTTAAAAGGTTAGACTGTTACATTGTTCTACTTATGAGATGTACAAATCAGAATTTCATTATTAAAAATGAATGCATGAACATATAGACAGCAGTGATGCAACGAAATGAAAAACAAAACAGCAAAAGAAGATTTTAAATGACCTTTTGCTTGGGATGATTTAATAGAACAACTTTCATACTACTTTTAACATTTCAAAACTTCTGAATCTTACTTTTAATTAACATATTGTCTTTTTGTAAAATATTGATTAAATATAAATGACTGTATAGACCTAAAGAAAGACCTATGTAATTATGTTACTGTTGATCTAAGCAATATACATTTGACTGCAAAATCCTTCAATATAATGATTGTTGTTCAATTTCGGATCATTTTCTAGGTGTGGGAGTGTTATCAATTGAAAACGTGTCCTCTTTTAAATATAATTAATCCTGGATTTTACGTTCAGAATTTCTGATAATGAATCTGTTAAGGCTGACAGCTATAATGATGTCTTTGAAATCACGATCATGAGCTGATGAAGGATCAAAATAATTGACAGCTAATCAGAATCCATCCTTGTTTAAAGAGATTTAGCATTTAAAGCGTCAGAGAAACGATTATCGTGCTTTGGTGTGGACACTAATATGGTTATCGTTATAGTTATCGTTCTTGGTGTGACTGTGAACAGGCTTTTTAAAGTAATAGTTTCTCTAAAACATTCCAGCTTGTTTTTTTTGTTTTTTTGTTTTTTTCAGCCAAAACCCTGAAATGGCAGCTAACAATCATTAATACACATTGTGACAAATCACATGGTACTCACAGAAAGACCTCTTGGGCCAGAAGCTCCAGAAGGTCCCTGGGGGCCAGGGCCTCCTCTTGGGCCAGGGAAACCAGGGGCACCAGCAATGCCAGGCTGGCCCTGTGGAGGACATCAGAAATATATATTTAAAAAAAAGAAATAAGAACAAACACTTTCACACGAATGTTGGATTCATAGAAGTGTTATTTTAAGATAAAGCACTGAGTAAAGATGGTAGAGTAATTGCAAAAGTACACTAGTTTTAAACTTAAAGGTACACTATGTAACTTTTTCGCTTTATCCATTAATAAACACAACTGGATGCGTGTTTATGTGAGACGCAGGTACTACTCCTGGGCTACTCCTCAGCGGTTGTCATTCCGCTCGAATATAAAAATTTATTATAGGCATAACGTAGCGAGTACATCATGGATTCATTATATAAGTAACTAGTATTAGTCAAAACTATTTGCCAATTATTTACTATAATTCAGTTGAATCTGTAAAATGATTAGTATATTTCTTGTTCAAATTAAGTAATTTGGAAACTCACAGCTGCTCCCTTAGCACCATTGATACCGTTAGCACCAGGATTACCCTGAAAAAATACATAGAGACAAATTATTATTATTTTCTTAATGAAAATCAGATTAATTTCTCTGCAAATATTTTAAATGCACTTACAGGGGGTCCAACTGGGCCCACAGGACCGTTCAAGCCTGGCTCTCCTCTTTGTCCCTGAGGTCCAGATGGGCCATTGGGACCAGCAGGTCCAACTTCTCCCTGTGAAATATTATAGACACTGCAAATTACAGATTGAAAAAGAAGGACGGTTGCTATGACGAATTAAAGGAATAGTTCACCCAAAAAGTATAAATATAAGTATAATCTACTCCTCCTCAAATTGTTCCAAACCGGTATGAGTTTTATTTTTTTCTTTATTTTTTTCTGTTGAACGAAAAAGAGGATGTTTGGCAGGGAGACTGTTGACGATAGCCATTGACTTCTATAGTATTGTTTTCCTACTATGGAAGTCAATGGGTACCATCATTGATTCATTCAACCAACATTCTTCAAAATATATATTTTTTGTGTTCAGCAGAAGAAAGAAAATCATACCAGTTTGGAACTACTTGAGGAGGAGTAAATTATGATTGATTTTTAATTATGAACTATCACTTTAAGAAAAGGCATATGTATAATATGATATCTAATCAAATGACATGAACAGCCAGTATCAGCTTCTCTTAGAATTAATTCACCAGTTGTCACTCATACCTTAGGTCCAGGGGCACCAGGGAATCCGGGAGGTCCAGCTGATCCCAAAGGACCCTGAGAGGAGAGAAAATGTGTTATGTCAACAGGATTATAAGGCACATTTTAGGAGACAGAGGGGTCAAAGGGCAGCCAATCCACTCACAGCAGGGCCAGCAGGACCAGTGTTGCCATCAGCACCGCGAGCACCAGCTGGGCCAGAAGGACCAGCACGACCTCTCTCACCAGGAAGACCACGACCACCCTGTGCAACAAGAGGAATGAGAGTTCAAGTAGGTATGCATTTAAGGCCATTTGTGCTGCAGTCATAATTGGCATAAGCTTTGAATATGATCTGATAAAACAATATATTTGACTTACTCTCTGTCCGGGGGTTCCGTTTGATCCAGGAGCACCATTCTCACCCTGTTGAAAAGAGACAAACAAAAGCCTTTAAAATATGAGTTATTCATTATACGGTCTAAAAAAAGTGCTTTACGATATGAGTAATGTTATCAATAATAATAATGCTTGTTATTTTTTATAGCACCTTTCATACATCAAAGTCAGTCTTTCAACTCTTTTGAATTGCACTTCAATTGCACTACTTTATGTGAAAGTGGCATGTGTATTTCTTTATAGTCTGAGATGCTTTAGAGTGCCATTCAAAATTTTTTTCCAAACCTGTGAGAAACCTTTTTTAATCAATTAACATTTTGGAGGTAAAAAAAAATCATGTTTTAAGCAAAAATAAATGGTAAAAACCTCATACTTTTTTTCTCGCTATGAAAGTAGCCACATAAGCTGGCATGGCATACAAACTTTAGGGTGCTAAATTTTTACATCATGTGTGATTATTACCTTAGCACCAGCTGAACCAGGCTCTCCTTTGCGTCCATCAAGACCAGTGTAACCCTGATGAACAAGAAACGAAGATCATGGCTATTTAGGAGATTACTTACAAAACATGTCAGTCTCTGAAAACTATCAGTATATCTTCTGTGAGAAATGTTGGAATTGATGTCTGAAAAATTACAATGTCACTGAGCACTTACTCTGTGTCCCTTCATGCCAGGGAGTCCAGGAGTTCCTGGGAAGCCACGGGCACCCTGTAGAAGAAAGAGCAATGAAGCTCCTTACTGAGGTAGATACAAACATGCTTGATTCAAAGAAAAAAAGTATAGTTTGATGCCTCACCTGTGATCCAGGTGTTCCTCTATCTCCAGGTTTTCCAGGTCTGCCATTGTTACCCTTAGAGAGAAATATAAAAGAGGAGGTCAAAACACAGTTCAACTTATCGTTACAGTATTAGCTCGTGATATTACAGCACTCACATCTTCACCATTTTTGCCAGGAGGTCCAGGAGGACCACGAGCACCAATAGCTCCCTGTTATGAGATGACAGAGGGGGAAAAATCAGCTTTTAAGTTGGTCATTTCCAAACTGTGCGAAACAGTGTTGACCAAGAATACGTACAGCCTGTCCGGGCTCTCCAGGCTCACCAGCATGTCCTTGAAATCCTTGAGGTCCCTATATATTCATGGGAAAATGAATACAAGAATGTCGAAATTTAGTTTTTAAATACTCACAGGCTATATGTAAAATGATATTTGATGAAATGACTGATTATTGAACTAATAATTAGTCCAAATCACTCGATTGTCTTTCCATTGTTATTGAAACAGAATCAAATCTACATTTGCAATCGAGTTAAAGAGATTGAGATACTCACAGGGGCACCAGGGGGTCCGGCTGGGCCTCTGGGTCCGGACAAACCCTGAGAAAGCGAAAGTAAACATGAGTGAATGTTTATATTATAACGAACATTGGCCTATCTAAAATAAAAGGTCCAATCTTTAATTTGCAGGACTCTGCAACAGTAATACGGCAAAGACGGTTCAAGAATTTAATACACAGTTAATATAAACTAGTTAATATTAATTTTAGCAGAAAGGATTCACAACTGAAATAGAATTGAAGCTGATTTTAAATGACATGAACTCACCATTGGTCCAGGGCCAGGGTCAGATCCTTTCCCACCATCATATTGAGCAGCAAAGTTCTACAAAAGTAATTAAGTAAAATTAATTACACCTTAATAATACTCAATATTCCATTATACATATTCAGAAATGATATTCTCTAAATGTATCTATCCTTGCAGTGTAAATAAATAAAGCTCACAGCCATTTTAAGGCCAAGGTTCAGGGCAAAGGTTAAAGGTCAAATGTTAAATATGACTCGGTCATGGGTCAACGGGAGGAGCATAAGCCTCGAATATATCCGCAAACTTTAATCACTCACCCGCTATGATGAAAAAAAAAAATGTGTGGATAAAATGGAAATGGAAACTTACTCCACCAAGACCAGGGGGGCCAGGAGGGCCTGGAGGCCCATTCAGTCCAGGTCTGCCGGGTTTTCCATCTGGTCCTTTAGGACCCTATGTAAAACAAGAACAAATAACACAATTAAGCTAGTTATGATTGCTCAAATGTGATGTAAATCTGTAGTGTTGACATGAACTAGCCACTATGCTAGTGTAGTGAAACTGAAACTATACAAAACATACTTAATAGCTCTTTTCCTGTCCATATTATGTCCTTATAGATAACGGTTTAGTGAAACACCTTGTAATAATGCTCTGAAATACCTATTTTAAATCTAACTTTAATTCTGAAAAACAATGGTGTAAACTTACCCTGTCACCTCTGGGTCCTTTTGGTCCCCTGGGGCCCTATTTATGGACAAATATAATCAGACACAGACCTATGGTTCAAAGTCTAACATAATTCATATGAAGAACATTTGCTTTTCATATGTGTGTTATGCAGGGTGCATTTTCAGGTTTGAGTTCTACACTCATCACCATAAACATGAACATAACTGCACAAAGAAAAGTGAATTAATAAAAACAGGGTTTGACTATCCCCTCTTTCTAAGATTCTTATGTGCAGTAGCTCATTTTAAAATCATTCCTTCAAACTACAAACATGCAAAATAGTCTGCAAAAAGAGTTATAACATGCACTGTCCAGTATTCATCAGTAAATACAATTAATTGCATGCCTGGAATGAGATATTAGATATTAATGAAGGTTGCAACAGAGGTGCTTTAAGGAGCACACAGGCCTAGAGCAGGACGTCGAGCCTGTCCCACTGAAGTTCCTCATTATGCTCCTTTAAGCACCTTCTGTTGTTGGGGATCAATGCGGTCATGTGATATTCAGGTGAACAGTTTGACTCAATCCCAAATAATATCCCATATTTATGCCAATTCCAATAATCTATGCTACGCATGTCCACTTGAGGGAACTGCTGGGCAAAATCCACCAGGTTGGAGGAATTTCTGCGGCATGTTGATTTTGTTACTTTGAGTCCACCTCTTCAGCAGGCCATCTAAAAAGGGTCCATTGTGCCCAGGCTGTCTGCTAGGCTGGGTAAGGTGATCTCTAGTTTCACTGACATTTGCTTGAGCCAATGGACTGCTTTGCTCCTTCCCGTCACAGGCAGAAACCAGAAATAATCCGAAAATGCTCTGGTGTATTTGAGATTGACCAAAGGATCTTTTCACCGAATATCATCGTCCGCTTGGAGATTTGGGATCAGGCAAGGTAAATCTCTCTATTAATACAATTGAAATAACTTCATGCGAGTGTACTGACCGCTGTGTGATGAAGATGGGAGGGTGGAGGAAGAAAACGGAAAAGCAGGGAGAGAAAAAGGGGAAGACAGAGGTGATTGATTAGAGTTATTCACTCCACATAATGTTGAAATACAGTAAGTACTACTTATTATTCTAGGCTTCACTCAATGTAAGGATTTCAGAAGAATTGTACATGTTTATGATAAATGCAATATCCCTACGTGGAAAAATCAACGTGTTAAAATGGAAAGTAAATATTTGCATTGTTGAGAAAATGAGAGGACCTGATTATAGTAGGCCTAGATTTAATTCTGTCTAGTATCTTTCAGTTAAATGTGCTGTTATGATAGAGCATCTGTACAAATGGATGTATAAATTGTAGCGTAGTGTCTAAAAAAATGATGTCCCAAAGCATAAAATTATTCCTAATCAATATACTTGTATCTCTATTTGCTTAATTTACTAATTAATTGCTAATTAATTTGAGTTCAAAGTAAATTAGAAAATATTTCATAGGTGAATTAACAAATATGCAATATTTTGTTTGTATATATGAATTATAAATAGATGAATATGTTTTAATATACTGTTCTATAGTGCTTTTATAATATAATAGCGTCCTAGGCTGAATGTATTTATTGATTTATTTTAGCAAGTGAGTCACATACAGTAGAGGTTGTCAGGTACTATAACCCTGTAGAGGTTATGAGGTATTGTTTACATGCTTAGGCCTTCCGGTTGCATTGACAACTATGAACTATGAACCCACTGAACTAAATAGTTGTATCCTATAGGAGCTACGTGTCATGTGGTTTATTCTCCACCAGGTGGCGTATTTGACTACAAGGTGATGACCTAATGCCAACTTTAAATGTCAGTTTTCCACAAAAAAAAACTATAATACTATAAAAAAAAAAAACTATAAAAACTATATTAAAAGCTATGAATCTTTTAAATCAGTTACTTCTAAAACATTTTGTGTTTTAGAGGCATCAAATCGGTTTTATGATAGGCCTATATTTCACTCTGGCTTAACATTTGGGTATTTTTTAAAAATAATTTGTTGTTTTTTATACTTAAGAGTTAATTTAAATTAGATAACAATTTAAATGAGTTAATTGTCTAGGATGTTGCTGAAATGTGATGTTACAGACTTCAGCCAGCAGGGGGCAGATTTTACAGACCCCCCCTTAATTAAAAAAAACACTCCTGGAGTCTGGGACAAAGATGAGGTAGTAGCCTACAGCACCCTAACAATAAACTAAACACGTTTAACCAGCCGTCCTTGACTATTTTAAAAACTTTTTTTGATAATAGTAGGCTATTTGATAACTATGCCATGTGTTTCCGTTTCTCAATCGCAACAGATGAAAATATCCAAGACCGCGAAGTATCCATTAAAAGGATCCGCTGGATTTTACAGTGGAAAGCCAAAAGGAAACGCCTCAATTCTTCAGATGTAGTTCTAGCTTTCCTTGAGGTAAATTTCCCAGCAAGGTTCAACCAAACAAGCGGAGCAAATCCAGTAGAAGAAGAAAGATCCTTGGTTAAACCAAAAAAAGCATATTTCAGACTTACATTGACATGATGCTAGGTACGAAGTCACTGCAAGCAGCAACAGAATCCGGGTATCCACAAAGCTGAGCATGTCTAAACCGACATGCAGACTCCTTGTGCTGCAGTGCCCTGGTTTTAACTCAAGCAGGCATACAGTTGTGGTATAAACTCCAAACTTAGCAGGAACCTGCTGCCGTGATGCTAGAATAATAAAGAGCTACCAGCCCTATTTATATGGCAGGAGGTTCCCTTGACTGCGTGTCCAGAGTGAGCCCCCAAACCAATGGGAGAGAGAGACTCTATATGACTCTCATCCTAGCACTGCCCTCATCCCAGCCTCTCTCTCTTTCTCTCAGACTTTGGCAATGCTCTGACAATGATGACGAGTACAACGTTTTAATTAGATCCATTCTTTTGAGGACGTGGACATGGTCGAGGTTTAAAAGAGAAAAGCTTTGCGTTTTTCTCAGGCTTTTCAATGGCGCTTGTAGAATGGATGGATCTGAGCGCGTCAAGCGACAATTGTGGCACATTTTGCGCGTTTGACGCATCTTCACAATGCGCTTCTGACCCCGGGACGGGAGATATAGCCTGTCTAGGTGAAGAATACTCGCTATGCAGGGTTAATAAGTCAGGCCTAGACCTTATGATCAGGTCGTCAATGCGCGCGTGTTTGAACGGCAATTTTTTTTCCTTTTTACGCACTTAACCTATTTGCTTTGTCTTGTAGGTAGCGCACCCTGAAACTTTTAAAAATCATTTTTAGACTATTAATTATAAAGGATGGCCACAGTCTGCAATTACTTTTGTTTGTTTGTCTAAAGTGAAGCTTATTGCACTCCTATTGTGGATCAAACATGTTTTCGTTGCATTAAAAATTAAATTCAGACAAATTATTCAGTGTTGAACCTTTTCAGGGTTATGAATAAAGTCGTGCTATTTTTGTGACTCAGAAAAAAAATCTGTGTGTTTTTATTTGAATTTTTAAATCAGTAAAAGACTGAAATTGTTTGACGATAAAAAAATAGTTTGATATTTGTATTAATTTATTATTATTATTTCTTAACAAAGTAAGTGGAGCATTTAAAATAAATTACAAATATTAAAAGTCTCCTGCTAATCAGAGTGGCATAACTAACATGCAGGAAGCCATTTTGTTGTCATGTGACAAAAGACACAAGACCCTCATGACTTTAAAAATATCATGTTTTTGTCATTTTTATGAAAAATCATGCTTTTTGTAATAAAATAATACAATTTTACGTTTTTAGCCCTATTCCTAGCTTTCTGATGAATTGTCTGAATAATAATAAAAAGATTTCGCTAACACTTTATTTTGATGGTCGCCCAACATACCTCCTACTAACTTAAGTAACTTTGCAGCTACATGTCAACTACTAACCGTAATCTACTAAAGTTTCAGTTTAATGAGAGCTAATATCTAAAGTGTACCATCAAAGTAAAGTGTAACCAAGATTTCTCTTTTTTATCCTTCTTGTATCCATAGATGTCCATTTGGCTGGCCTCAGGTCTTTTTTCTTCATTTTTCAAACTCTTAGACTTTTGCCGAAGACCTTCACTTTAGTTCTCCTTTAGATGGAAGAGTAAAGGCTGGCCTGAGAGATCTAGTTTCAGATCCTCCTTTCTCAGTGCATCTCTGGCCACAGGACCAGACATGTCTGCACCCAGAACACACCACTTAGTCTTCTGCTGAATGTGGTGTTCGGAACCTATGGCATGCTCACCAAATACACCTTTACTTTGTTTTCAAATCTGAGTTTACTAACAGAAATAACACCACAAAAATGAGTTTGCATGTGCATTCTAGCCTTTAATCATTAATAATATTTAACTGATGTAGCCATGTGATCCCATAAGGGCCGGTTCACACAGAATGGATTTTTTTCCCTTTCCACTGCACTACTTTTCCATTGTTTTTCTATGTAAACGCAAGCTAGATGGACGTGTTTGACTTTTGCAGCACCAATCATCCACTATACCCTCCTTCAGTATTCTCTACATTAGTTTGCTAATTTACTCCAATTCAAGGAGTGAATGGAAACGAGTGAGTGTGCGCTGGAAGGGCTGCCGCTTTTGCATAGTTTGTGCTTGCTGTTAAATGGTAAACTAGAAAGTAAAAACCTTAAATAAACAATTTAATACCTGTATGATATGCTGTATGACATGACCCTCAGTGCATTCTGGGTATTTTCTAGCTGTTGACTGTACATCATTTGTACACTCTTTATATCGGTGCATTATGGGATTGAATGAGTGTGCTCGATAACTTCCACTATGGTTTCAAATTCAGACACTACTACAAATGGCTGTCGCCTCAAATAGGGCCTTTTTCACTGTAAAAAATAAAGCCGTAATTTTTTACGGTAATAAACGGCAGCTGTGGTTTACAGAACTTTACCGTTAAAAAATACGGTGTAGGACGGTAATGGTTTTACATACTTGTAAAAATTGGTTGGTCAGTGCATTACAGATTATAATGCACTAACAACCAATAACCATCACAACAGTGATGAGAGTCACATGATCAATCAAAACTCATCACAAGTAGATTTCCATAAGAAGGTTTTTACTTATACACAGAAGCTGCACAGTGTCATTCACATAAACATTAAACACCATCATGGTAACACACATTAAATTAAAAAAAAACTGCAATAAACATTGATTTAACAACATTAAATATAACATAAAACCGCAACATACAAAACTGATTTGGAAAAAAAACAAGAAAACTATGAGGAACTTTCTGTTAACTTTTAGGAACTTTTTGCTGTTAAAATATTTCTCTGTTTGCATGGTTTTGCGGTCAATGGACCGAAAAAAGTCACTTTTTAAAAAAAAGTTTAACTTTAACTTGTTAGAACGCCTGTCATGCGCAATGGTTAAAGTTGTCCATCTTCTGGTGCGTGTTTGGGAAAGTGCTTTCTGTGTGAACAGCCTGAACTGGCCATTACAGTAGTTTCTGACTACAGGATAGCCTATCGCAGTTTACCGTAATGCTCTGTTATTAGGAAACTTGGTTCTATTATAAGGAGTATAGAAGATGCAGTAGACTCACATGCACATATAAGCATGCACTCTAAAAAATGCTGGGTTGTTTTAACCCAATTTTGGGTAAAATATGGACAAACCCAGCTATTACATTTACACACCGGTTGTATACAGCGGTTACATTTTTAAATGACATTTTTAACACACACAATGGTTGGGTTAAAACAACCCAGCATTTTTTACAGTGTGTGATATAATGTATAAGTGATGTATATGCACTTCATAATGATATAGCAGATGATATAATTGCAAATAACAATAGTTTACATTTTTATTGTATAGGAATTGATGCTGCGTTGTTGGCACCTGCCACCCCTTTGTCCTTGAAGAGAGACACTGTTTTGGGTACAAAATGAAGTTATTTGCAGTTGGTGTAAATAGAAACTCTGTAATGATAACTAATGTGAAAGCATGTTTGTTTTCTTCAGTTTAATAAACTCTCATGGTCTGTTACAGCCCACCCACTGTTTAAATGGTTAATTGGACAGGATGGGAAAGTTCATAGACTATGAGTACTTAATTAGACTCCTCAGCGGGACTGACTGTAACACACTCATTATTGTCCCAAGTGTTAATGACGTCTGTACATGAGTGCGTCTGACAAGTACTTGTTCTTTACTTAAGTAGACACTTTCTAGGTTTTTCAAAAATCTCAGCCAGCCTATTTTACTGAAGATCTCATATTTGTGGGAAGTTCTTGTCAGGCATAAAACTGTGGCAAATTATAATATTGTGAATATGCATGAATAGGCCTAAAGAAGATGAATAACATGCTTTATTTAAATGGCGCTACGCTATTTCTTTCCTTAGGGCTTCAATTCTCTGTGCCAGAAAAATATTAGTCATTGCTGGAATGTCCAGGCATCTCGCTTGTAGTTAAAGCAGGGAAAGCATTGAAGGGGAGGAGCAAACGAGAGCAAAATGTGTTTCAAAGATGGCCAGGCACTCATGTTCAGTCAAACATGGAGTTCAGCAGAAACTAGACTAGATGGAGATTTGAGAACAGTGCTTGTGTTCTGCACTAGTGAACTAGAAGATGAAATTGAGAAAAACATACTCAGACAGTTGCTGAACTGACCATATTCATAACACAATGATTCATATATGAAACATTTTTAGAATTAGTTTGACCTATATAGAAAAGAAGTCAACTTGCTAATTAGTAAAAGTGCATATACATCACTGTAAAAATTATATGATCAGTAAGACAACTTGTTTTTACACTGCTTTAACTCAACATTTTGCAACCTTTTTACAAGTTATACAAGATTCAACTAATTTTTAAGTTTAATGTAATTTAAGTTGAAATGACTTAACAATCCAAGTTGCTTGTACTTAAAGATTTAACTTTTTTAAGGGAAATTATTGTTAATAATAGTTATATTATTAATATTTTGTTTGACAAAAGAGCATATACTTTTTGTCACTGTAATATAATGTAAAAATACAAATGTAAGTTCAGTAATTGTAAGAAATAATCTTGTATGGTTCTGCAAACTGTTCAGTTTTCCATACTGAACAAGACTAACCTTTGTCTGGACGGTGCAGAGGATCCTTTTATTTCAATTGCATGTCTATTTTGTTTATTATTTAGATGTGGTCTTAGTTTTATGATATAGTAAATGCCTATTGTGCAGTAAAATAATTCTGAAACATACGCCATTCACTTTCATGACATCAGACCCAGTCCAAATAATATTGGAAATCTCTTTTGTGCTTTTCAGATGTTGCTCGGCTTTTTATTGTCGGCCATTTTGCAGAACTCTTCTTTTTCCACTGAGGTCTCCAGACTCTGAGAGATCTGCTGGTGCTGTATGTTGTTGGGTTCCAGATGTGCTGAGCTCAGGCTTCTTGTGATTGGCTGCACGCTCAACCCAGATTTCTCCACATCCAGAGGCAGAGCAGAGGAGGTACATGGACCACAGTAGCCTCATGTTAGAGTTTCTTCACCGTACACCTGCCAGCTAGCTGCAACATGATCAGTACAAGACTCTCATACCAGTGTGGCTGTCACAGCATGTAGCTAACGCGGTCAGACACAAGTGTGAAAACCAAATGTACACAGTGTAGGTTCACAGGTAAACTAAGGGGCCAAGAGACAACTCAAACATAATATTTAACAAGAGAATATACGTTTATTTAGTGTTTTTATGGGCAAAGGGACTTGAGCTGGTGCTTCCTCTGAGGAGTTCCTAAAGATCTGTCATTCTTGAAGGTGTAGGAGACGCGCCCAAGTAAGGCATTTTCAGTCAACCATGCATTAAAACAACCCGTCTCCTCACTGACTGTAGGTGGTGCTGGCAGAGTGACTTCAACACTTGCAGTTCTCCCTCTTATCTCTTTATTGATAGTCTTTACATACATTGATATATACTCTTTACATATATATATATACATATATATTAATTGCGATTAATCGCATCCAAAAAAAGGTTGTGTTTACATAATACATGTGGGTGCACTGTGTATAATTATTTTTTATTTATAAATACTCACACATGCTTGTATATAAAATATTTTCATGTATATACTGTGTATAGATTTATATATAATTTATATTATATATAAATATTTGATATAAAATGATATATATATATACACATACATGCTTGAATGGTAACACTTTACAATAAGGTTCATTAGTTAACATTAGTTAACTACATTAGTTAACATGTACAATATGTGAACAATACTTCTTCAGCATTTATTAATCTTAGTTAATATTAATTCCAACATTCACTAATACGTTATTAAAATCAAAGGTTGTATTAGTTAACATTAGTTAATGGACTGTGAACTAACATGAACGCACAATGAACAGCTGTATTTGTATTAACTAACATTAACAAAGATTAATAAACACTGTAACTAATGCATTGCTGATCGCTAGTTCATGTTAGTTAATGCATTTACTAATGTTAACTAATGAACCTTATTGTAAAGTGTTACCAATATTATTTATATATTATATATATATATATATATATATACACACACACACAAAATAATTATACACAGTGCACCCACATATTATATTATATACAGTGCACCCACATATATTACCCAATAGTTATGGCTTATGCACTCTAAAAAACGCTGGGTTGTTTTAACCCAATTTTGGGTCAAATATGGACAAACCCAGCAATTGGGTTAATATTTTTAATAAAATTTTTAACCCAATGTTTGAGTTTGTCCATATTTGACCCAAAATTGGGTTAAAACAACCCAGCATTTTTTAGAGTCTATTGTGAATATTGTCAGTGATTCATAGTGGGTGGAAGGGATTTCAGCTTATATATGGGATACGCAGGCACTGCTGCAGGAGAGCTGGTCTGCTGGTGTGGCATGTCAATTATCCTATCTTTGAGAAAGCACTGAGACAGTAGGTCATTAAGGAGGAGGAGCTCACACTCCCATAATTTAGAACTCATTTGACTGAGAAGAGGACACACTCGCACAGAGAGAAAGAAAGTACACTGAGGTTTTGAAATTACAGGCTATGCTCCAAGGCTGATATCCTTTTTCCTTACTTTGGACTCTGCGGTGATGACCTTTCCATATGAAAAGAGAAAAATCTGCAGCAAAAATGAACAGAGTAAATCAGTGCTATACTAATGCACATTCTTGCGTCTTTAATGGCTATTGATCAAGATTTGTTAGTATCTAATCATTGTCTTTGCTGAAACAATCATGGTAGCTGGTCACTATTAAATTATCACTTTTAAAATCGAACTTGAATATGCTTTTGGACACCATCATCATCTGACAACTAGCGTTCTTCATCTGTGAGATAAGTCAAGAACGTAACCTTCTCATGAGAGAAGTGGAGAGAATCAAAGCTGGGAACCACCCTTGCTTCTGCCTAACACATAGTTAGTTTTATTCCGTGTCCACATGACTCAAAGTCTGGTCAGCAAAGGCATAATAAGAGGTATAAAAATACACAAGCACAATGTCACAGGGGTGCACAGCCAGTTAAATTGGTAGATGGGTCTGCAGTGGTTTGAGAAAAAAAGCTAACATATAATACCTTTTAAGACCGGCAAGGAGTTGTCCAGCACAAGGACCTTATACCAGAATGAAATGAAATATATATGGAATTTTCTAATAATTTATTATTATAATAATATTTTAAAATTAAATTTTTTGTTGTCTATCAAAAAAAAATGTCCTGCACAAAATTATTTATTTTATTTTATTTAGATTTCACATTTATGCATGCATGCAAAATAAATATTCAATATTCCAAAGCAGTTGATATCACTATATGAATATATATTTTTTGTTGTTTACACTGTAAAAATGAATGTGCTTTATCTAATCAAAAAAATTGTGGCAACAGATTACAAGCAATATTATTAATTCAATTTAACAATAGAATTGAGTAATAATTAATCAAATTAATTCTTTAAATGTTCACTATTTAAAATGAGTAAACCTTAAAAGTACATTTAAGTCACCATTATGGTGATCAGTGTTTTTGGTTTGTTTTAAAATTACGGTTTTCTCCTTCAGTGATTCTGCTGTGTCTTTAATGTTGGCAATATAACATAAAGAGTTCTTAATCTTTGACGTATGTCTGTTATTCAGATATTTTTGTTTAATTTTTTAGTGTAAACTTTACTTATTTTAAATGGTTAACCTTTAAGGAATAATTTGATTAATTATTACTCAATTCTAATTTGTGCAATTTAATTATAATAATATAATCATATTGCTTGTAATCTGTTGCCATAATTTTATTAATTAGATAAAGCATATTCATTTTTACAGTGTAGGTAGGTAAAATAAATTGTCCTGCACACAAAATATTAGTTTTTTTTATATCATGTATATTCTTGCATTCAAATAAAAATCTTCAATATATCAAAGCAGTCGAATAAAATATCCTGCACAAAAGTATATTGAGTTATTTATTTTTGGAAAATCACATAAGTTTACTGATAAATAGTAGGAACTGAGGGTGTGCTATTCTAGAGATTCTTAAAAATAGACACTGTTTCATGTATATGCATGCATGCAAAGTAAATCTTCAATATATCTTAAATCTTCAAATATTTTCAATAATGCAGTTAATAAGTAAAGATCATGTTATTTGGTTAATACAAACTTAAGATTGTATTTGATCAGAGCCAAGCAAAGTTGAATCCTGCATGGGAGTGGGTCATTAAATGGTTAAACTAAAGCAGTCTCAGTAAAGGCAAACGGTGAAATCTTTTCCATATAACAGCACACATGAGGAATAGTTTAAGTGGGTCCATCTGTCTGGCCTCCTCTCTCTCTCTCTCTCTCTCTCTCTCTCTCTCTCTCTCTCTCTCTCTCTCTCTCTCTCTCTCTCTCTCTCTCTCTCTCCCACCTCCCTTCCCCTCTCTAACTCTGGAAGAGGGCAAATGTGGTGCAGTATATCATCACACATCTGGGAAACTCACTTTTGGTCTGCTGCAGCAAGACAAAACTTTGAGCTGAAAGGTTTTCTGTTCTCAAAAGCACTAAACAGCAAAAGAGGACAAAAGTGTTAAAACGTCAAAAAGCACAGGATGTTGAGTATTGCTAGCTGTCCTGCCAACTTCACCAGGCACCAATATACCAGTCTGTAAACACACACAATTACAGCTCTTTGGTTCTGTGGTCTCTAGCCGTTGTGGGAAGCAAAGAAAACGTGAATGCCAATGATAGAACGCAGTGATTTGTGCTCTGCCTTCAGCTCATTGGCTGCCTCAGCTGTTCATCAAGAGGGAAGGGGAGGGAACCATTTATCAGGGCTCCGCCTTGATGTAATGTGAGAAAAAGATTGAGAGGTTTTATTTGCAAATGTCATGTATGCATCTGAAATCTGATTAAAAAATGTTATTGATAAACTCTTGCAAAGAAAAGATTCCTATTGGTTCATTCCAAAAGGAAGAGAATGGACTAACTTCGCTTCCAGTATAAAATGTGGCAGCCAAGCCGACTTCATATTCCACATTCCTTTCTCTTAAACTATTTTTACTGCCAGGCAAGCAAGTCTAATTTTATTTGTATTTTATATTGATATGAAAGAGGAATGCCGTTTATATACTCTTAGAAAAAAGGGTTCATTGGGGTTCCATATATGAAGCATAGGGTTATTTACTCAACTCCAAAGAAATTTGTGTGATATTGATTAACTACATTAAATATATACATTTTCTAACCCCCATATCCTGAACATGCATTCATAAATACATTTTAGGGTCTTGATGTTTGTCAATAATATGAAATATTTAATCTGGAAAGGACAAAGCAAATGATAATGAATGTACCCAAAAGGCTCCATATCGAACCTTATTCCTGGTTACAAAGAACCCTAAAGGATTCTTAATATTGAACCTTTAAAAAGGGTTCTGTATAGAACCTTTAAGGGGTTCCAAATACGTAGAACCTTTTAATGTTCTATATTGAACCTTTTCTTCTAAGAGTGTAGTTTACATTCAAAAGTGACCAGATCATCAGACCTTTAGAGCCCAGAAGTCCTCAGTTCTCTTCCTGATCCACCCAAACCCACACACACTGCCTGAGCTCAGAAACTGAAGCAAACACACTATGGGTGGATGGATAGAGTAGAGATAGATAGATTTATAGCATAGAGATTGATAATAGATTAATTCGATGAACTGACTGGATTATCATTAGTTTCTGGACTGTAGCTGACTCCCGCCTGTCAAAGAAAACTCTTCCTAACCTGTTTACCTTTAACTGAACCTCTGATACAATCACTAGTCCTCAGGCACGAACCAACAAGCTTTTAATATGGTGCAGAGGTGAAAGAGTATGTGAGGATTACTAACAGAAGTCCAAAAGACACAGTCTAGATGTTTTTAACATTTTTTTCCTGCATGTATTTTTTTCTTATACAGATATATTCTCAAAAAGACGATTTTTGTGTCGACATTTGATTTATTTAATTAAAAAAAAATATCATACTCATGAATTGTTCCATGATGAGACTTTTATGTACTCATTGAACTTGGTCTGAACATCCATCTGAAGAGTTGAAGGATAACATAATAGTGTTGATTACTAATCTTGTAGTTGGATGTATTTGGCTTATTTTTCATGAAAGATGTCAAATGTCTGATTTGTTATGTTTTGTTTTCTTATGGTCTTTCGCTCCTGCCCGAATGTGATTTTTCCACATGCCATGTCACTTTTTCCATGGTGTCAGTGCTTGGGGGAAAGCTACTCGGCACACAGTGTTGGTCACTCTCAAAGACTGAAACAGACAATTCTCTCCGTCCTTCTCCACTTTCAGTGAGTTTATAAGCAACATATGTGACCTGTCAAACTCCTCCTTTTCTTGTCTCTCGTGCTTTTTTCTTCCTTCCTCCTCAGCTCAGCATGTCTGTTGCTGAAATAAAATCTAAACATGTATTTGCTTAAAACAGCATTGTTGTTCAAGTATGCAGAACTCCGTCCCTTACAGTTTCCTGCAGATCTCTATGGTATTTAAAAAACAATATTAATGCAATTTTTAGATTTTATTGAGATCTGTTCTTTGCTTGTGCTCATCAAAAGCATAAGGGATATGAGGATTTTACTTCTAAAACAATTGGGAAATAACACATATACAGTCAGTCAGAACCTGAAAAACACAGCATGGCATTCTCAGATCACGGAAATCTTTGGTTGGTGGAACAATTTGGAGCCAATGCGAGCTGTGAGGATTGATGGATTGTCCTGTTTAGGTTTGAGGAAAGAGAAGAGAGTTTAACTGCAATGATGAAGCATGAGAGAATCAGATTAAGGTTGAGGCACATGAGTTGTCCAAAATGTTTTGAGTGTTTAACAACTATTAGCTTAGTTTGTTAGTTAGTTGTAAATGTAATCCCAGGGTGAAGGAGCTCATATCTTAGCCCTAAAGACACCTGGAAGACATTATATCCGTGAGGAAACATATGGAGGGCAAACTAGTTTTAAAGAGGCACAGCTTCATTTTTCCACAGTCTGTGGGAGGTCTGTTTAGCCTGGTGCATGACATCATCAATATGTTTGTGATGTCATCATTTTTGGTGTGATTAACATAGGTTTAATACAATAAAGGTTGCTTAAGGCCCGTATACAACTGGTATTAAGATGTGTGTTGGTCTGTAGGTGACATGTAGACGAGGGAGACACTTTCACGTTTACACCTGGGGCCTCATTTATAAAACTTTGCGTAGGATTTGCGTCAGAAGTGCTGGAACATAGGACGTGTATAGCCTACGCACATAAATATTCAGATTTATAAAACTGTGAGCACGCACATCCTATGCAGTTTTCCCTTAATAAATCACAATCAATTTGTATCGCAGCCGATACATTCAATCCCGTCTGGCCAGCATGCTTCCCATAATGTTTCATCATTAGGTCAGTACGTGGAGAGTAGGCAATCTTTTTTGGCTGTTTGAATGCATTTGACCACATGAGCATGTACTAAAGCAATCTGGTCAATTTTGGCTGAAAGTGGACAAGCTCAAAACATTTTAGACCCCATTTACACCTGTATTTATTTAGTGTCGTCCACTTGTGGTCTGATCGACAAATACGCATCTTAAAGGAGCTGTATGTAAGAAATGCATTTCAAATAATCATCAAATGGCCCTGATATGTCTCTAGACATTAAGAAATTATGTTCATTTCAAATACTTACATGTATATCATTGACAACAGTAGTCCAGCCAGCATATTGTCATTTAAAAAGTGAAGTTGCAGCCCTCAACTGATGTTGATGTTGTCATGTTGTGTTTTGGTCTGATGCTCCGCCCTTCACCTAATTACCAATCACAAAGTCAGTAGTGTTGCAGCATTCAGGTTGCCAGCTCTGCTCTAGTTACAACAGCTGCCTTGACAAATGTGTCGAATATTTAAATGTTGGATCCTGCAGCCTATCTGGCAACCTCGTGTCTGGGGGAGGGGGAGGGGGAGGGGATACTCCCCTCTACAGTACAATCTTACATACAGCTCCTTTAACTTTTCCCCGCCATTGACGGAATATTCCGGTTTTCCGTGTTTTCACTGTTATGTGATGGGGGCGCTATTACACATCCTCTGAAACATTACTGAATCTCCCGATCAAAACACAAGCGAAGATGAAGCAGAAACAATAGCATAAGCAGATGCATATGCATATGTAAAATAATGCAATCATAAAAAACTGCCTAATGTTACTGAATGAAATGTTGACCCAGGACTTTGCAAGCATTGCAGGTGTTTATGGACTAGTTTATGGTTTTGATCACCGTTCTGATTCTGATCCAGACTTCGTCTTTGGAAAAAAACACACGATTTTCTCAGCTTTTTGATCAAAATTTTGGCTTTTTTAATGAAAATTACAAAAAATTAAAAAGAATGCAGCTAGAATATAAAAGTTTTTTTTTTAAGCAGATGGACTATGTCTTTCTTTTGATATATTGCATGTTCAGATATTCATACAACAAAAGATTCTGCAGGCCATCAAAAATACTGGGGGTGGCTGGGAACTCTTTTTAAATGATTTTTTTTTTTTTAATGATTGCATAATACTTAACTGTTTCAAGTATGATTTAGTAAGTAATAAGTATGTTTAAGAGCTGTTTAATTCATACAATTTTAGCAAAATTAATTAGTAAATTGTAGGGCTGTCGAGCGATTAATCGTGATTAATCGCATCCAAAATAAAAGTTTGTGTTTACATAATATATGTGGGTGCACTTATTTTGTATATATATAAATTCACACTCATACATGTATATTTAAGAAAAAATATTATTTATATATAAAATATTGATATTTACATATAATAAAAATTATATATAAATCTATATACAGTATA
Source organism: Pimephales promelas (assembly GCF_016745375.1). The sequence goes on from NW_024121233.1 coordinate 3,567,118, forward strand.
TACATGAAAATATTTCTTAAATATATACAAGCATGTGTGTGTATTTATATATATATAAAATAATAAAATAATTATACACAGTGCACCCACATATATGTAAAAACAAACTTTTATTTTGGATGCGATTAATCGCGATTAATCATTTGACAGCCCTAGTAAATTGATAAAATGATCCCATGATGGTTCTATGAAGCATCCGACAGAACCCTTTAAGGTTATATAAATATATATATATAAAACCTTTTCTTAGAAAATGTATAGGGGCCATTTTTATATGCACTTTTAGAAGTTTTGTTTCTCTCTCCTTTCGGTAGCATTTAGAGGTCTGGTTGATGATGCCAGAAATTCCAGCTCGGAGAACTGCAGACGAATTTATTTTTCCAGCTTCCTTTGTCTCGTCCCTCCCCTTTTCTTCTCCAAGAGCTCCCGCAGTGGAAAATCACAGTCACAGTTAATGTGAGATGCAGTTCCTTGTGCTTAACATCTCTCGGCCCTCTTAAATGGAAAGAGAGGCAGTCACCACTATAGCTCAATAACAGCACCTATTTGCTGTGTTACCATTGCAGTGCTTTGCTCGCTGAGTTGAACTTCATATGTCATATATGTAAGGTGTAGGTGTATCTACAGTATCTGACAGATGGCTACATCTCTTTGCACTTTTGAAAGTGTTAAAAGTAGGATGGAGTTTTTTTTTTTAGCTCTGTACGTATAAGCCCCTCCCCCAATGATAGGGCTGCCCATGAAATAGCTAAAGCATGAGTACATTCTCACTGGCCTTTCTCCAGCGTGAAACCGCTGCATCTGGTAGAAATCTCCTGTCCTTTCTCTCGGTTCTTTTTGCCTCTCCCTCCTCCCTCTGTCGTTGACTTTTTCTAAACAAAGAAAAACAGGCGATTCATGTGAAAAAGGCAACAGAATTTTACAGTCTGTTAAGATTCTTCATATGGCATGTAAAGCTGCATGCACTTATTGTAATGGGGGATTGAACTGTAAATATGCAGTAATAATTTGTTGTAGAGAAACATTGAGCATACTCTGAAATAGGTCAACATATGCGGGAAAAAAGTGATCTTCACCCTTTAATCAAATATTATTCAACATTTTCTAAGAATATTGCATTGATAGTTTTGTGATAGCGCAATGAAACATGCCAAAAACAAAAGAGAACCAACAGAATATTAATAACTAATTAGTTCTATTAGTATACTTTTTCCTGTGAGCTTATTTCAGTGCATTTTTTTATACATAGTAAAATAAAACCTTTTTTTCTGTAGTTTGCCTTTTTTGCCAAATAGTTTATTCAGAGAAACACCTTAACCAAGTTAAATGATTTGTGCTTGCCTCATATTTTAAAAATTTTAAAACGTTTCATGAAACTTGTGGGGTCATTAAAAACAAATATCAGTAACACTTTATAACTGTATATGCTATTAATCATTTATTAAGCATGAGTAAACAGTTAATTCATCATTTATAAAGCATTAATAGACATTAAGAAGCAGTTTATAAATACAGCTATAAATGCTTTTTTTTCTTGATTAATAAGCATATCTTTAATGCATTTAATAATTGTATTTTCATACTTTGTTAATGATCAATAATAATTTCTAAATGAAGTATAGCACTATTTACAAACCAGTTATTTAAGAGTTGTCAGTCATTCATAAGATCACTTAAAAGTGTAAGTAAATGTGGTAAATACAGTTATAGCATTTAGTAATGGTCAGTTATGTTTGCGAGCTCTTTTTAAGTGAGGACTAGTCATGCCTTGTAAAGCATTTATAAAGGAGAATTAAAGGCGTATCAATCTTCTAAACAGTAAAATGTAACAAACACAACACAGTGATACAGAACATAGAAATATTTAACAGCCTTTAAATCTCCTTTATAAATGCTTTACAATGCATGAATAGTCCTCACTTTAGATGAGCTCACAAACAGTATCTGACCTCTACTAAATGCTTTATAACTACCCATCCCGAATTAACCGTGAATTACAGAATGCATGTCTTGTAAAGCATTTATTAACACACCAAGTAACCATATGTCTGAATAATATGTATGAACGCACATTTAAATAGTTTATTAATCATTTACTTACACGTTCACGTTCAGTTACACGTACTATACGATAAGTAATCTTATGAACCACTGGCAACTCTTAAATAACCATACTTCATTTAGAAATGATAAATAGATCATTAATAAAGGATGAAAATACAGTTATTAAACAAATTAAACTGCTTATTAATGTCTATTAATGCTTTATGAATTAACTGTTCACTTATGCTTAACTAATGATTATTAGCGTGTAGTTATTATAAAGTGTTACACAAATATCCCCTCTGGACATCAATTTTGGCCAACCGAAAAATTAAGTAATATTCAGTCCTTTTCCTGTTCACTTTATTCTAGTATTTGAATGTCTTTGTTTCTTTAGTAATATAATACTGCAGGTGATCTATTATAGAGTCTAGCTCTGGAATTTATAGTGCACTTGCCAGGTCACAAAAGAATGATACTTTCCATTCTTTTGTCATTTTTTCTGAAATAAAAGAGGAGAAAAAGACATATGCCAGATATTGTATTTTCCAGCAGAATCACCATATATCCTAATTTCTCTGCATATGGTCAGAAGGAAATCATTAAGAATTAAAGAAGAATATTTAAAAATAAGAATATTTTGTAAGTGTCTTCCATATAACTCAAATTTCAGAATGGATACGTATGCTTGCCTCTGTATGAGGGGTCTCTCTCTCTCTCTCTCTCTCTCTCTCTCTTTCTCTCTCTCTCTCTCTCTCTCTCTTCATGGAGAGAAGTTCATGGGTGTGTCTGTTTCATTGCTGCTTTTCCACCAGATGATTTCTTTTCTAGTTCTACTGTAGAGGAGGAGCGTTTTCCCTTTTTAACTCCCTGGAAATCCTTCACATATGATATGCATGTAAACAATATATGAACCCTGAAAGTATGTAGATGTTTGTCTTTGTGTTCTCCATTTAGAGGCTTAAAAGGAAAACAATAATCCATAGACCCAAATTCTCCTTTGAGTGCACATTAACAGTTAAGGACAAGAGTTTAGATTCAATTTAAGTGGACAGGCGCTTTGGTGCGCTGAAAGGAACATGAATATTTGTGCTTGTGTCAATAAGTAGATGTTCTGCTGTTTTAAACTTCATCTATGTCAGACTCCCACAATCTCCACTAGAAATCAGATGAACTGTTTCTAACTTAATACAGTTCCTGTACAACATTGTGATCAAACCATAGTGAAAAAGAACAGATCAGTTACACTTAGTTTCATGAGCCATGTTCAAAGATATTGTAAATTGACCATAAATGCATAGTTTTATGCACATATTCTGTAATAATGAAATTAATTGAATTTAAGCATGTAGAATGGGTATTGAAGCCGTCATGTTTATATATATATATATATATATATATATATGAAGAGTTCAGATGCAAAAGCCTCTAAGTGCCATTTGAAATTTTCTTCTAGAATGATCATTTTTATCAAGCTTGTATATTTAAGTTCAGTGATTTCACTTAAATGGCAATGATAGTTACCTATTAATTGTTATTTAAGTGAAATTACTGAACATAAATATACAAGTTTGATAAAAATCATCATTAAAGAAGAAAATTTCAAATGGCATTTAGAGGCTTTTGCATCTGAACTCTTCAAATATATATATATATAGTCTTCTGAACTGTAAAGGCATCTTAATGTCGAGTGGAAACATGGCTTCTCCATTATTAGTAAGCAATATTTTTTTTGTCAATTAAAGGCCATTGTATTTATTTTAGCCTTATTCCATTATGTTAATTCACAGTTCTAAAATGCCAACTTTCTAACTTTCTTTATAAAAACGTCTGTCTCTTTGCATTTGACTGAGGATAGATTGGTTCAAACGGGCCTCTGTGTGAAAGTAATTGAAGTGTCTTTCCTGGGAGGTTTATGGGGGAGATGAGAGTGAAGGTTAGTGCGAGTTAAGAATGGGAACCCTCAGGTCATGAGCTGTGCTTTTCTTCATGTTCGTGTTTGTGTGTGTGTGTGTGTGTGTGTGTGTGTGTGTGTAGGGGGGAGACACAGGACAAGCCAGGACTGGTGCAGCTGCACTCTGCACATACTCAAATTACACTTATTCCTTCTTTCTCCCTCTGTTTTCCACACTTTTAGATCTGCTTTTTAAAAAGTAACAATGCATGAATGGAAAAATGCATTCTTCATCAGCGTATTTATTCATTCTTATTCCATTTATAATAGCTTTTGTCCGCATCACTATTTAAAGCTCCATTATGGGTCATCATATAGATTTAATGATCAAGCATATTTCAACACGTTCTGTGTGAAGGGCAGCTTACGCAAGCGCAATCCATGACATCTACAACCCACAGGAAATTAGTGGTAGTACAACAGAAACCTCATCCATTACCATCTCTACCTCCACCATAATGAACTTGGATATTTTTGGCAGGAAATTTCATCGGTTACGTCAGTTACTATTACAGTGGATCATGTAGTTGTATGTAGATTTGAATGTAAATATTCTTCCCTGATTTGAATTATTCACTAAATGCATTGGTTGTAAAAGAAGAGAGGTGTTGTGGGTGGTGGTCACCTCGTGGCCATGTGTTGAGTGTTAAATTAGGGTCCTGTCTGGGCTGCTCTTTATAGGGAACACCTGCCGCTCCTGCTGAGACTTCAGTGGATGTGCTCAGCATATTGCATAAGCAACATGTTCAAATGCCATCCATCCCACTTACATTTTGTAAGATCATTTTATTTATTTAAGAAAGAGCATTAAAAATGATGTATTTATTTGTTTATTGCCATCTTTTGAAATCCCCAGACATGCTAAATTATTTCATATTATCTGAGGCTGTTTATAGCCACTTCAATTCCATTATTACAGAGACCACAGTCTTAAAGGGATAGTTCGCCCAAAAAAGAAAATTCTTTCATCAATACATATCGTTCCAACCCTGTAAGACTTTTGTTCATCTTCAGAACACAAATGAAGATCTTTATGATGATATCTGAGAGCTTTCTGTCTATCCATTGACAGCTATACGCAACTACTACTGAAGCTTCTAAAAGTTTGTAAAGAGATCGTAAAACTAATCCATGTGAATTGAGCGGTTTAGTTCAAATTTTCTAAAGAGACATGGTCGCTTTATATGATGAAAAGATTGAATTTAGGCTTTTATTGACATAAACGTTGGCCAACACACACATCAGTGGTAAACAGAAGCTCAAGCATGTTCTCTTGAAGTGTGAAAACCAATGAGGTTCATTCTCGTGTTACGCATCACGCTTGAGCTTCTGCGAGAACCAATGAGGTTCGGTTGAGCTTCTGTTTATGTTCGCTGATCAATCATTGGTGTTTATATGTGCCTAAATTCAATATTCAATAATAATTTATAAATCTGTTCATCATATAAAGTGATCGAGTCTCTTCAGAAAATTTGGATTAAACCTCTCAATTCATGATTAGTTTACAATCTCTTTTTGAAGTTTATGAAGCGTTAAAGTGGTTGTTGTATCAGTTAAAGGTGCTATATGTAACTTTTCTTCTATAATAAATCCTTTTTCAATTGCCTGTGTGTAAAGGGGTTGTAATCACACATTACAATGATCCACTTGTCGGGTTTTACTATTACCTCTGAAGGCCAGTGTTCCTACTTCTATGTGAAGACTCTGGGTCGGATTTTCTGCGAAATCCATCGGATGTGACGTGCACGCGCGCTCCCGAACCTCTCTCTTTTAAATACAGTCTATGCGATGGCACTGCAGATAACGACATGGAGTCTCATGGAGCCTCCAGCACTAACACAACACACACTCCAACACAAACTTACTCCACATAAACATAAAAAACAAACATTTATCTGCAGAAGCTCGTCGGGCCAAACGTGAATCGGATCGACTTAGGACGAAAACAGATCAACGTCGTTTTTATTGTCATAAATTGCAAGTTTTCAGATATGCTGAAATAATGGTATACAAAATGAATATAAAAGACTGTTTCAGGATAACAAAAAGGATGTAACTTTTTATTTTCTGTACTAGATCTACTGTCTAACGTCACTCATCCCACTACTATCACTACTACACTCATCCCACTACTGTTTTTATAATACACATTTCCAGACACGGTCAGTACAGTAATGTTACTTCCTACGATCTTACTGTTAATTGTTATCATATTATGCATTCACAGATGTTGACATTGCTGATTGTGAAAGATACACGAATAGTTAGTGAAATGCTTTATGCTAGATAACAGCACAAATGTAACGCTATCATGGTACAAGCATGGAGCATTAGCTCAATGTCAAGCTGGTGAAAGTAGCCTATTAATGTAACGTTGCAGTGGGAGTTTCCAGCATGTTGTGTGATGCTTTCTCCGGTGTGTTTAAAGTCTCAGTGTGGCCGTGTACCGTGAGTGCTCGCTCTTGTGTTGTGTGCAAGAGCACGAGCGCTTTTGTAAAAATTGGTTGCAATCTGAAACATCACCAATAGAGGCCGCTAAAAACTACATATAGCACCTTTAATAGTGGGAATTGAACCCTAAAATAAAGTGTTACTGGAAAAAAAATGAGAGTAAAAGGATCTGGTTACAGTTCATTTATGGTCATCTTTAGACTAATGACTAGTTGACATAGTTAGAATTTCTAAAGTGGAGCAACAAAATAAATTGTTAACAAGGATCCCTATTTTGTTTTGGTCAAAGGAGCAAGGCGTTTGTAGGCCAATGAGATATTTTGTTCAAATCAAGTTTCCTAAATCTATTATTTAGAGTGCTGATGGGCTTTTTCGGGGTGATCTACAGCTGACACGTTTGGCTGCTGAACGCTGGAGGACTTCAGCTGCTTGTCAATTCAAAAAAAGCTTTAGCAATAGTCACTGTTTCTCACAGTTTAACAGATGCATGCATGAAGCAGATTCTCTTCACCGCACACATGCAGGTTAATCCTTAGCCGGTGTGTGTCAGACTGCGAGTGTGTTGTGCGGGACGTTTAGTTTAGCCCCTACCAGGCAGGATAAGGCTGGAATCAAAGCGCCTTCCTCTGCTTGTCCCAGGGGCGGTTACATAAACACACTCATGCGCTGGCCTAAGACCCAGATCTCTTCTTCGCGAGTTCACAACATGGTCGCTGTGTTTTCTCTCGTCTGATCTTCATGTGTGATCAGAGTGTAGTCTATATGGAAGTGTGGACCGGAGGAAGTGACGGGGGCTCTGACTACAAATTATACTTGCGCCCACTACCACCATAACTCCTACAATCCTATCTCAGTTACAGATGGAAATGTTTTCAGCGATAAACAGGAAAATAATGCAACAGAGTTTGTTTTGGCTCTACAGCGGATTTAGAAGAAAATAGTGTAATAGTCCATCTTAAGTAAGTTCAGTGATGGTTAATTTCTGTTCATTTATCTATACAGCCGCTCTGGATAAAACCGTGATGTCATCGTCCAACTCAGTTCAGTTCTCATATAATAGTGTCAGTGCAGGCAGATCAATAATATTGTTGAATATTAAGTGTCACCAACTAAGCAAGCCAGAGGTGACTGTGGCAAGGAACCAAAACTCCATCAGGGGACAGAACGGAGAACAAAATATTTCAGAAGCTCTATGCTTTTCTCCATTAACTTTTTTTTTTTTAAGAAGTCCCAACGTCTCACGAAAGTATATACTGTATACCACGAATGTTATGTCTCGTGTCATGTTTTTTTTTGCGTGCATATGCTATGCGTATTACACGCCATAAAGTGCGTATCATATGCACGAGAAAACTATTTTTTGGCACGAGTCTTGCTTACCAAGGCTGCATTTATTTGATCAAAACATAGCAAAAACAATAATGTTGTGGAAATACTATTATGACCACAGTCACATGATCCTTAAAAAAATCATTCTAACATGCTGATTTGCTGCTCAAGAAACATTTATTATTATTATCATCAGTGTTAAAAACATTTGCACTGCTTATTTTTTGCTGGAAGATTCTTTAAAGTTAAAAAAGAACAGCATTTATTTGAAATATAAATCTTTTGTAACATTATAAAATGTCACTTTTCATAATTTAGAGTCCTTGCTGAAGAAAACTTTTTTTTTTTACTGACCCCAAACTTTTAAACTAGCACATACACTGCATGGGATTGACTGTTTTAAATAAACGTTTAGTAAAATTCACAGTAGACGATTTTAATCTTTCACAAGTCAGGCATTTTTATACTTTATGCCCTACATTTTCAATTAAAAATCATACTTTTAATTTTTCATCTAGAGTCTCAAAGTACTTGCTGTACATTTTCAATTAAAGTTTCCAAAGTTTCTAATTGTACTTAATACACAGGTAGGTTTCCCCAAATAATCCAATAGCAACCATTTAAACACACGTATCTGCTCTACACGTCTGTCTGAGAGATGCTTCTCTTATGTGACGTGGCTGAAGACAGATTTTCTTGACCTCACTGCACTGAGCAGCACACACCTCCGCTTAGAAAAGAAAAAACTAATGACATGTGTGGCGAGCCAAAGAGATTTGGGCATTGGCAGCTGAAGTTCGCAGTGCTGTTGTATCTGTTATCGTGGAGGATGGTTAGTATTTTACAGAGGAGTCGGCATCCTTGAAAAACATGACATTAAAGGAACCCGAGGATGGCGAGGACAGCTTGATGCCTGGACTCTGTTTAGACTGCAGATCCCAGACTGCTTCTTACTTGTAATGGAAGGGATCTCAACTCAATTGCAGAGTCTAGATGAGCAAAGCAAAATGTGTAAATGTTACTTAAACTTATGATTACAAAGGTTTTCTTGAACTTTTAGGGCATGAAAGAGACGAATATCTACGGAAAATGGAAAGTCAGATATGCGTCTGTGAAAGTTTTCCTTTCTTGCTCTCCAGATGTGTTTCTCGTCTCTCTCCCTTGAGTCAGCCTCTGTGATTCATTTTCCACAGACATCTTGAGGCCCCCCTCACTATCTCACGTCTTACGTCTTTCGTTCTCTCACTCCTGCAGTGCCTCAGCCTGCCTGTCAGGTCTGGAAAAAACACAGCAGAAGGAAGGAATGGAATCCTGTGGCCTGGAGCTACACGCATACACACAGATAATGGTGGGACGTCGTTCCTCTCAGACCCGCCTTGTTCAGGGCCTGTGGTCAGCAAACACAATCACACAGGGGCTTTTACGGGACCCTGAAGGCCAAGACCCTCATTCTAGGGGGGTGTGGTCCAGACTTGATGAGGAAGGAGGAGTTTATGGTTTAATGTCAGTCAGTCACTGAAGGAAACACTGCTTCCTCGTTTCAATGGCGTCTATATGCTCCGCCCACTTTCCTCCATTGAACCAGCATTCAATGTGATTTCTTGCCTAGGCGTATTTGTTTTACAATGGCATTGATGACAGCAATAATGACGATTTAGACTTATAAATATATATACACACACATATACAGTGCTTAGCATAAGTGAACACACCCATGCTAAAATTGACTAAAAAAGAGGAATAAAAAATCATCTTTTGGAAATTGATCTTAATGCTCTTGTTTAAAAAATGAAGAGAAATTCAACCATCCATCCATCCATCCAACCAATTTTCTTTGTGAATGAATAATGTATCGTAAATAAATAAATGAAGAGTTCAGATGCAAAAGCCTCTAAGTGCCATTTGAAATTTTCTTCTAAAATGATCATTTTTATCAAGCTTGTATATTTAAGTTCAGTTTAAGTGAAATTACCGAACTTAAATATACAAGCTTGATAAAAATGATCATTTTAGAAGAAAATTTCAAATGGCACTTAGAGGCTTTTGCATCTGAACTCTTCAAATGTTCTTCCTTAAAATACAGGGCGCATAAGTCAGGACACCCTTATGTTAATTCCCTTAGAGAGAGATTCGATTCGAGTCCGATTTTTATTTTTAAAGGCCAGTTATTTCTATGCAATACTATGCATCCTGATTAAGTTCTGTTGGCTTTTGGAATTAAAATAGCCCCACAAGATCATATACCTTCACTGTACCTAGAGATTGGCATGGGGTACTTTCCATAAGATCAATCTGTCAATGCAAATCAAACCAGCTATTAGGCTAACTGAGATAAAACCATGCCAATCTCTGGTGGTGAAGAGTATGTGATGATGTGGGGCTATTTTAATGGGGTGTCTTGACTTATGGGGCATAAGTCAAGACACCCCAATAAAATAGCCCCACATCATCACATACTCTTCACATACTGTATTTTAAGGAAGAACATTTATTTATTTATGATATATTATTCATTCACAAAGTAAATTGGTGTCCTTAAAGGTTGGATTTTTCCTCATTTTTTTAAATTAAGGCATTAAGATCAATTTCCAAAAGATGATTCTTTTATTCATTTATTTTATTCATTCATTCATTCATTCACTTTTATTCATTTTAAATGTGTATATTTATTTATTTATTTATTTACTTCCTATATATTTATATACATACTACCGGTCAATAGTTTTACTCATCAAAGAATCCTGAAAAAAAAAAAAATTATCATGGGTTCTATAAAAATATTAACCAGCACAACTGTTTTCAACATTGATAATAATTAGAATCATTATCAATAATTGAGCAGCCACTCATCATAGAATGATTTCTGAAGGATCATGTGACACTGAAGACTGCAGTAATGATTCTGAAAATTCAGCAGGAATATATTACATTTTTAAAATGTATATTAACATTTTAAAGAGCATATATAAAAAAATCTGAATTATTCCTATAACGTTTGACCGGTAGTGCATATTGAAGCATAAATATTGCTCTAAAAGTGTGTTGTATTTTTTTTATAAACAAGGTACCATCAATTTTATGGCTCCATACTCGCAACCTAGATTTATTTCTAAGTGTCATTTTCATTGAGCCTCAGAACTAAGACTATTCCATCCGTACTCTTTCTTTAACAGACGATCCTGTGGTGGAGCCTCACGTTTGGGCCTACACACACCGCCCATCAAATTACACACCTGACCTGTGGCAAGGCATACCTGCTCTTTACAGCCACGTGTGGACTGAGTGCATGCTGAGAGGCTTCATCTCAGGGGTCATAAACTTACTGTAAACTGAAAGGTGGGTTTGGGAAGCTCTGCTACCAGCAGTTAGTGTACAGGAACAAGAATGATGTTTCTCAAAAGCAAAGGTGCAATCAACTTTAAACTCATTTGACAGACATACAGTGTGAGATCGAGATTTAACATTTAGATTGTTAGGATTTTATTTCAGAACCATTTTAAATGAAGAAGTGTTATGAAATATTTCATGCAATATTTCTAGGTCACTAATCAAATAAGTGAATTCGTTCAATTGAGACACTGTAATATTGTCAAGAATTTGGGGTCAGTAAGATAAATTTTAATTAATAATTTTATAATGCAAGGACGCATTAAATTGACCAAAGTTGAAAGTAAATACATTTATAAAGTTACAAAAGATTTCTATTTCGAATAAATGCTGTTCTTTTGAAATTTCTGTTCATCAAAAAATTCAATAATAAATGTTCCTTGAGCAGCAAATCATCATATTAGCATGCTTTCTGAAGGATCATGTGACACTGCTCAAAATGTATATCTTTTTTAAATTATTATTAAGAAAAACATGATTGAATGTTCACATGGTCGCGTTTGCTACCTCAGATGAACCTTTAGTAATTCGCCTGTCTTCAGAAGTATAGCATAGGAACACACACTGCCACGTTGTCTCCTTCATTCTCATTCCCCTCCCTGTCTCTCACGTCTATTTCTTTCCCTGCTGGCGTCCCATCCCATCCCTCTCTCTAACATGCGCTCTGACCTCCCTGATGTTTAGCTCTATGGATTTCAGACTTAAGATGTGGTTGTTTCGGGGCCAGAAGGAGGCAGTGTAATTCAGACACTTCCTGGGCACATGTGACCTCAATGCCATCCTCAAAAAACCTTGTCACCAAACCTTGGAGCTCCAAGAACAATTCTGGTTGGATTCAACTTTGCTTCTCGGGTCAATTTAATTATTCGAAGGATGTTTAGATATTTTTTACTGGAAAACAAAACAAGAAAATGTTTTTGCTGTGATAATAAAGTGAAATACCTGTGGAAAATCCCTGGTCTTAGATCACAGGTGCAGCGAGGTTGATGATTATAGGGACAGTAAAACATCCTTTTCTCTGATCTTTACTACAGATACACCAATTGAACACATGCTGTACTAGAAAATATAGAACCTTTAAAGGGATAGTTCACCAAAAAATGAAAATTTTGTCATTATTATTCACCCTCATGTCATTCCAAACCCGTAAGACATTTGGTTCATCTTCAGAACACAAATGGAGATCTTTTTGATGAAATCTTGAGCAATTTATGCTCCTCCATTGACAGCTACGCAACAACCACTTTAACTTTGAGATTTTAAAACTAGTCTTTATAAATCGTGTCTCTTCAGAAAATTTGGACAAAACCGCTGACTTTATTTGGATTAGTTTTACGGTGTCTTGATGAACTTTTTGAAGCGTCAGTAGTAGTTGTGTCAATGGAGGTGCAGAAATCTCTCAGATTTCATCATAAAAATCTTCATTTGTGTTCTGAAATTGAACGAAAGTGAATATTGGGTGAGGGTGAATATTAATAACAGCATTTTCCTTTTTAAGGTGAACTATCCCTTTAACGGGTTCTGTCAGGAGATTCATACATAGAAAGAACATTTTAAGGGTTCTCATCATGTGATCTTTTTATTGATTTAGTTTGATTAAATTTTATTAATCAAATACCTTGTAAACATACTTTATCTCTAGAAATAAAAAATGAACATGAAAGTATTATGAAATCATTTTGGGTCAAGAACCTTAATGACCTTGGTTCTGTTGTCTATGGATTTTTTTTCTTTTTTCTTAGAGTGAATGTTTTGCTGTAAATTTAGTGTTCATGTAGACTGTCATTGTACTTCTCTATATCTGACCACTGGACTTTTAAGAGAGCAGCTGAAACGACTCAAACCTGTGACACGAGCACATCTGAAACCCTTCACAGTACTATAGCACTGTCAGCCAGGCATCCACGAATCGAGCAAAGTAAAAAAAAAAAAAAAAAAATTCCTTCAAATTTGAATGAGGCTTGTGGAATACTGTAAGAGTTTAATTTATCTTGATCACACAGCCATATTGTTGAATTAACTCGGCCATTAAAGGCATCTGGAATGAAAAGTGTTCATCGAATAGCCCTGGAACAAAACTAAGAAACTTGAGGTATTCTGCACCTCCCCCTATTCTCAAGCCATTCCCAAACGACTTCACCAGACGAGTTAGAAAACAGAAAAAGAAATATTCCAGTGAACAGACTGAACTCTAAAAGACAAATGAACTGGGGAAAGTGCCCTTTTGGTCATCATGAATATTTTTTTTTCCAGTTTAGGCATTCAGAAATCAGTCTTGCCACAAAACAAACAAACAAACAAAAAAAACATAAATCACAATATATAGGTAATTCAGTTTTGAATAAATACAAATCTCCATTTTGCATTCCAGGTTTAAACGCAGTGTAATAAAATGAACGTTTACTAGACTTAAACTTAGTTTAGTTTGAAAACAACGCTTGTATTGCATCTATGGATCTGCCTTTTATCTTGGCGCCATGAATGAGAGAGCAGCGACCCCTTCTGGTGAAGAACACAACTGAAGAGCTCCCAAAGGTAGCTGGTGAGCACCAGTCTATGGTGAGCACACATTCATTGCTCACCTGAAAATGATCCCAAAATGATGCCTACTCAAGCCACCCTAGATGTAGCCTATATGACTTTCTTCTTTCAGCCACACGCAATTGGAGTTATATTTAAAAAGATCCGGTCTCTTCCAAGCTTTAAAATGGAAGCAAATTCATGAAGCCTAAAAAACGCATCCATCCATCATAAAAATAATCCATATGGCTCCAGGGGGTTAATGAATGACTTCTGAGCTGAAGCAAACAAACGTTTTTGTGAGAAAACATCCATATTTATAACTTTATAATCGAGCAGCCCATTGAATCAAGATTACACATTTTATTTAATTTTAATTACAAATGTTTGACTAAATATGAGGTGGTGATTTCTGACTTTTTTTCATTCATTTTCACTTTGCAGAAAAAGTTGTAGGCTGCTGTTTCTGGAACTTTCTCGCACCCACAGACAGACATACCACTCAAAACGCGTGTTTCTTATTGGAGGAGAATATTGGACGGGAAGCACTTGGAAGACGCTTCATGTAGGCTATTTGTCCACTGGGTGGCGCTCACATATAACTATGGGAGGATTGGACAAACGGGAAGATAGTTTTTCATATTTCAACGACTGGGCCATGTCATGATTATTTTTTGGATAATCCTGTCCTCTACTGTCCTACCTTCCTGTCCTTGACCACTGATTTCTTCAGACATTTAAAGCTACAAAATCAACATCTTAAATCTCGCTGTTTTGTCTTTCAGATAAACATATAGCAAACAGATGTGCAATAACCGGAGGTTGAATCTGTTTGGCAGATGCTGCATGGCTTGTGTGAATAATGCACAGCTTGTTTAATGCAAAGAGTGAAAACCTTGTGGAATGTGTTTGAATGATACAGACCTTTGTTTTCGAGGCTGGGACATCTGTGTGTTCAAATACTGTAGGCTAACATCTGAAGAGAATCCTTGAATAATCTGGCAAATACATTTTGTAGATTGTAGTTGAGCAGACTGCCCATTTCATCATTTAAACAGTGTGACAGTGTGTTGAAGGACAGTGTGAGTCATTTATAGAGTTTCATGGTTTAAATCCACACTGCAGTGATTCATTAAGTGGCTGGTGTTTGAAAACTTTATCAAATTTAGAGCAAAATAATAAAATGCATTTTGAGCCCATTTACAGAAAGATCTAAGCAGACAGAGTAAGGTATTTTGGAACGCTCCTGTGAGTAAAGATAAATATCAGTGTATGTAGCCTACAGTATTTGGGAAATATTTATAAATCATTTAATAAATATTTAATTGAGCATATGTTGTTTCTGTTAACCTTGTGTTGTTGCTATGATAAAGTAAGCCAAAACTTGTAGCCAAAATACAGTTTCTGTAGCCTCTTATAGGTTCTGTATGTTGACATTTATCAGATAGTACCTCACAGATTACCATTTT
Source organism: Pimephales promelas (assembly GCF_016745375.1). Next base: position 3,582,271 of record NW_024121233.1, read on the forward strand.
AAACAATTCCATCATCAGTTTTATGTATGATAGCATTAGCTAAATGAGGATGCACCACTTTAATTTCTTTAAATGGACTGAGTCATTTTGAATTACGAGCAAGTAGTTCTTATCAAGCTTATCAAGCTGATTCATTTGACTCTTCTTAAATAGAACACATGTATTATTTCAGATTAATGAACCTGTCAGAGAAGCTTTTGTCACTGTAATTTATTATACAGTTCTTTCTCACATGAATTCAACACCTTATCCACGGAGACACTCAGACAGCAACATAGCCTACACTCTTAGAAAAAATGGTTCATTGGGGTTCTATGAAGCATAGGGTTATTTACTCAACTCCAAAGAACCTTGACAAGAAAGAACCCTTTTGGCACAAAGGTTCTTTATAGGCTATTATTCATTCATATATTACATTATTCTGCAACATTTTGTAGTTGTAATTAGATTATTGTTTATTAATCTGTTAACTTAATATCACATTTTAATCATGCTGATTTTTGGAGGAGAAAAACTGAAATGGCACTCTGCGTGTGATATTAACTACATAAAATGATATAAATATAGGCCTATAGATTTTCTAACCGCCATATCTTGAATTTTGTGATCATTCACGTGCGTTCATATACATTTTACACTCTAAAAAATGCTGGGTTGTTTTAACCCAATTTTAGGTCAAATATGGACAAACTCAAACATTGGGTTAAAAATGAAATTTTAAAATGTAACCCAATGGCTGGGTTTGTCCATATTTGACCCAAAATTGGGTTAAAACAACCCAGCATTTTTTAGAGTGTAGGGTCTTGATGTTTTTCAATAATATGAAATATTTAATCCGGAAAGGACAAAACAAATGATAATGAATGAACCCAAAAGGTTCCATATAGAACAGTGGTCTCAAACTCGCCCCCTACTTGACATTATGTTTAATGTTACTGCGGCCCGTCGTTGCGTGTGCCGCGTTTTTTTTTAAAATCCCTTATGGGCTACCATAGATAGTCTCTTGACAGCTTACGGTGGGTTTGTTGTCAATAGTTGTCATAGACAACCACGAAGAACAAACACTGCGCCTGGAAAAAACGAGCGCGTCGCTTCAATTATGAGCGCGCGTAATAACGCGCGCCGCCGCCTACATTTGAAAAGAACTTGAGCGCGCAAAATATGTGAGCGCGATATGTGAACAGCCCCAAGGCGAGCTTCCTTCCACCACCAAATCAGGCCACAAGCTACTGGTGTGTCGCGTGCGATGTGTTGCATGGAGACCCCTGCTCTAAAACAAGTAAGAATAATTACTTTGAGCTTGTAATATGTGTCTGAACGCATTCAATGAACGTTAGTTCATGAACTCGTTCATATTGTGGGTGAAAGTGAACTGAACGTAGCCTACTGCCTGATGAACGTTACAGTGAACTCGTTCATTCTAAGTCTGTGAACGCACGCTCTCTCAAAACTTCGTTCAATAGACTGTGTTGGATACAGAACATTCCAGGCAAAACCCAGCTAAAACACACCGTAATCAGGCCTTGTTGTGGCAATAATAATAAGCCTAATAATAATAAAAAAAAACTATTAACTACTGAACTATTTCATTTTTTGAAGCATGAACTTTGAACTAAACTAGTTCATTTTAAAATTTGTGAACTGAACTTTGAACTAGTTCATGTAGAAAATAAACTTGGTCCAACAGGTTGATAAGAAGGTTTGCTTTGATATGTGTAAAGTCAGTAATTTGCCTGAGACACTACATGTGTAGAAAGAATTCAATAAGACGGGCAGACATGGCTGCAAATATTTGTATTTCAAAAGCAATAATTGTTTTTCTAAGTATAATAAAAGGAAATGTGGCTTCCGAAAAAAAAAAAAATGATATGCTATTAGTGTTGTAGGCTATAAAGAAAATAAAAAGGACATGAGCAAATATAAGTATCACAAAGATGTGTACAAGGAAAAAACAAAGAAAGTTTGTAAAATGAACTTCAACTGTCAGAAGGACAGCTCATAAACAACCAATCTTGTACAGAAAGGAATGCTCAAATTCAGAGGAACAGTTATTGAACATTTAACAGTTAGTGAAACGTTAATAATAAAGATTGAGAATATTGGATCAGTTGTGCTCCTTTTTTGGAATACTTGTTTTTAGTTGAATATGCGGCCCAGCCTGACCCAGACTCTAACCTCCATCGGACCCCAAGTTGAGTTTGAGACCTTTTTCCTGGTTACAAAGAACCCTAAAGGGGGGTAGTGTCGGCCCAGATCCGGCCCACATCTGGTATGTGTGGATTCTACGTGTGTCATGAGGCCAGATGTGGATCCGGGCCGACACTATGTTGCTGTTTGGGTAGAAAGAAGAAGCAGGAATGATTTAATTTTGGGTGTTTCTGTAAGTGTGTTCTAGAAACATTCTTTACAAAGACAGCTTGTGTGTACTTTCTTTTTTACTGGTCCCACATCTACAGTCTTTCCTGCTTGGCTTTGTGTTGCATCATTTAGGCTGGAAAAGGTTTAAAACTGATTTGTTTGTAATAGCGTTCAGATGCCATTCCTGTTCTTTAATTATTATGATATATTATTAGTAGTAATTATTATCCAAATAAGAAGTAGTATTTCAATCTCAAGCTTGGTTTTATTCCTGATTCTGAAGAAGCGCAACGCCACATCTGAGAATGAATGTTGAAATAGAGGGACAGTGTTGCTTGACAATGAGTCTCATTATCACACAAACACTTCAGTTGAACTCTAGGTCAGAAATATAGTTATTTTTCCTTTGTATATGTTGTTGGCCATTTCCCCTGACTGCACAGAGATCTTTGTGAAACATGAAAGGGGTTTACGTAAGAAAGCCTCTGTCAGACATGGCTGTGCTTTAATCACCATTTTCATTTTCTCTGACATTTCTCTCCTGATATTCGTCTAGCATGACAATGAAAAACGCAAGAAACAACACAAAGGCTTTAAAATGCTTCTTTTCCTCATGACAACCTGTCCTGCATGTTTAAACTTTAAATATTTGTATCTACATTTTTTGTGCAGCATATTTTGTATGTCTAAATCAAGAATGTTTAGTATTTATTAAATTCTTCATATTATTGTATGTCTTACGAGCCTAAGCTTTGAGGTTACAGATTCTTTTACAGAGTTTTTTTTTTTCTCTCATTAAAACTGAATATGTTCATCAGTGGTTACAGTCTATATCAAGCAGGACACATTTTTGTGCTTTTTATTTTGTGATTTCACTGCGATAGATTGAAGAGCGCGTCCGAGTGAAACTGCGCGCGCGCCGCCACAAGAGACACTACAGCGGACACGAGCGTTCAGCTTGAGTTCAAAAATACATTTTAGCGCTAGATCTCTTATTTAACCCCCTGGGGACCAAGGTGTATTTGGGGTCCTTGAGATGTTTTGACATGCTGTGACATTTGTGCTTTTTTCAGCTGCCTATAACATATTAATGGCGCAGGTGAAATTACACTATAGTTAGCACAAACAGGGCTACCATAATATGTGAGCAACATGTATGTACATGTTTTTATTTTTGAGAGAATATTCTTTATGCATGGTTATTGAAAAAACAAAAAATGAAAGTTTCTGACATAAGGCCACAAAACACATACGAGATGATAGTATTATTCCTCACAGCGCAGTAAGGTGAGGTTAGGGTTAGATTTGTGATAAACTAGATGTTTTATCTCCAGCTGATATGGGCGTTATCATGGCTTGCCTCAACATTAGCGTTTGAATAGCGCACGCTCTCAGTGGGCGGGGTCACATTAACACGTCATACGTTATAATTAGGTGAAAGGAAAAAGACTGACATCTCTCTCTTTTCATACAGATTACATCAACTTAGAATAGTTGCTTTTTTATATAAATTACTTCATTTAAAAGAAGAGAATTTCAGCTTCATAAAGAGAAATCTTTCATGTCTCTGTGACAAGTATTTAATTAGTTACAGTTTATTTTTTCGGACCAGTCTATGGCAGACGGTCTATTAAATACAATATTAAATACAAGTACTTCACAGCGACTCCAGGGGTCGCTGTTTGACAAAAAAGGAATTCCTTCATAGGGTGTGCCTTAACCTTTATGAAATCGGTTTGTAAAGCAGGACAAAACAAACAAACAAACATCTTGAATGTTAAGAGTGTTTTCTGAGAGCTGTGAACAAATTTGAAGGCACTAAAAACTCATTATGAGTTACATTTAATTATAATCCCCCCCTCTCTCTTTCTCTCCCCGTCCTCCTCATTCACATGAATTTGGGGGTTACTCTAATTACCTTTTATACATTTAATAATGTATGGTTCTGTTCATTTTGTGTAAAAAATAAAAATTAAACTTAGAATGGCTTGTGTTTCATCATATTTGAACAAAGCATGGTCTTTTCCAGCCCGTTCTGTTATGCTGAGCAGATGTGGCATCCCCTGTGCATGTGTTTTCAGCAAACAGAGGCTCTGGGGAAATTCATCCAGCGAATGACTACTTTGCCTATCTATACTTTTGTTTAAAGAAAGCAGTTACAGCCTCACTATGCTGTGTTTCGAATGATAAGCACTCACTCTTGTTAGAACGAGAAATGTTTGACCAGACGGAACGCAGCACTAGAGAGGGGATTTGCAAGTGAAATGAAAGATAGATGTTGGTACTGGATGAACAAAAGCGAGAGCAACTGTAGCTTTAAGAAGAAAAGGTTCAATATGGAACTTTCTGTCAGGCGCTTGCATCATTGGACCTTTTTATGGGTTTAGTTTTTTTTTATGAATTAAACCGATTATAAACCTACTTTAAATACCTAAATGTTAACATGAAGTATTATGAAATCATTTAAGACATTTCTCCTTATATAGATTTTTTTTTTGGCATATATGGTTCTATAGAACTTTAGGGTTATGTATGGAACCCTACAGCAGCCAGGAACTACAGTG
>NW_024121233.1:3587692-3610925 GCF_016745375.1 Pimephales promelas
ACAGAGTAACAGATTACATTATTGTGTTACTATTAATGATGAAAGAGACCAGGCTGAAGAAGCGTGTTCATTTGAGTCGTCAAAGAAAAGAGACCGGAGCCAAAATGATGTTTTAATGATGATTACAATACAAAATGATGAATAGCATCTAATAATTTTATTAAAAAAATACACTGCTTATAAGGGGTACAGTGACTGCCAGTATGGGTATGGTGTGCGAGTAGTATAACAAAGCGTCACCATTGTTTGATGCAGCGATGGCTTTGACATGAGTTGATTGCCGTTGATGCTCATTTCGGTTGCTTCTTTTACTTGAGTGCGACCAAACGAGAAACCACAATCACAACTGGGTTTTCATTGCGTCCCATCTTCTTAACGACCATCGGAGCCAGCTGATAAATTTTGTAGGAAGAATCCTGTAGGAAGGACGGCAAACACATCTTGACAATCGACAAATGCCTTTATTACAGTTCTCTGTTCGTCTTTTAAAATCAATGCGCTGTCGATTTCTTCTAAAACAAGCGTGATAGCGGAATCTATACATCTCAATTCTCCAGCTGTAGTCATCTTTGTTGTAAACCAGTTCAAACCAAACGCTCTTTTATGACGTGATGATTACGTAACTGCAGATCATCTGTCCATCATCGTATAAAGCCCGCCCTGGCAATTTGATCGCCCCGACCATTTTTTTTACTCATCATGATAGCTCCTCAATGGATCGAGTCCAGACCGAACTTCCCGACCAAAAATTTTGTAGGCTAGTTATTCACTGCATTATGATGTTAATTTAATATTTTCTATATTTTAATTAATATGAACTGTAAAAAAAATACACACATACATACACACTACTGGTCAGAATATTTGGGATCAGTAAGAATTTAATGAGTATTTTGTGCAGTGAATCAGCATATTAGAATTATTTCTGAAGGATCATGTGACACTGAAGACTGGAGTAATGATGCTGAAATTTTGATTTGACATCACTGGAATAATTTACATTTTAAATTACAGACAGGTTATTTGAAAGTGTAATATTTCACTATAGTAATATTTCGAACTAGTTTTTGTATCAAATAAATGTACTGAGCATAAGAGACTCAAAAACAAATAGTATCGACCCAAAACAGTTGAATGATAATATAGGGAATGCATTGACGTTACTTTCCCGCTGGAACAACGACTGGATTTAATAGGGGAACTGCGAAAATGTGATTAAAAAAAACAATTTTATCAATTTAAACTAAATGTTGGTTTTAATATAGTGTTCCTTACAACTTACTAAAGATCCAGTGATCCATGGATATTGACATGCAGCCAGAAATCGTGTTGCCCGACATTTATGTTTGCCTGATTTCGACACTGGGGAAATGAAAGGAATATAGACCTAAACATAAAGCGCCTGTGAACGCTTTATATAAATATAATATAGGTAGGTCTAAATCCAGGTGATCACTTATATCAGTGTTATATATAGCCTATATATATATCATCATATCGTCCAGCCCTTAAGCTTTATAGTTTTTTTTTTTTTTGGTCAGTGTTTATTAAAAAAAAAAACATCCAATAATGCATAATATGCAATGATAAATATTTATTTGATGATTTGTTAATATATATAACAATACAAAATATATGGGTATGGTTTTACACCTAAATTCAGCATATTGACACAAAATGATAACTGCAAATCCACCTTTCGCTGACTGGAGTCCAGGTGTTTCTGTGAATTGCAGCGATCCAGTTGCTCTCTTTTTACCTCAGTTGTTTTTTTCAAATCTAGTTGTACAGTCAATCGCAACGCTCTCTCCCACTTTATATATGTTGTGTTTGTTTTTCCGCGGCACGCTGAAAACAAAACATCCGCTCAGTCTTTTTGCCACTCACTGTGAGTAACTGCAGGCACTCCGGCCGACGGTGACGTCACGGGCATACCCTCTATTGATATATTTATATTCAGTATACATACATGCATACTATTTTGCCAACTTTGTTATTATCAGTGTTTGATTTCTGAATAAATAGCAACGCCGGCACAGCAGATAAATTCTCATCAAGTGAAATTAAGTGTGCAGTCATGTGCAGTGGACCTCATGTTGTTGAACTCATGCCCACTCACACAGCTGCATGTTTAAAGAGAGATAATTCAGGTTAAGTGCTGCTCCTCTGGGTGCTGCTGCTGTGGAGAGACTTTTGGGATCTGAGCTGTCACTGTTCCCGTCACTGCCGCCATTTCACATGCAGCACATTTCAAATGCATGGAAATGCTACGTCTGTGTTAATATACTGACCCTATTGTGACTTCTGCTGAAGCAAACAAACAAGTTGAACCCCACAATGAGCAGGCTTGATTGATATGTTTACCCTAAGGTTGCTAGTTAGCTTTCTTATGCAGATTTTCTCCATGCCTAATGACTCTGACTCATGAATTCCTCTAGATTGAAAGATCACGGCTATCAATTATTTGTCAGGATCTAAATTATTAAAATGGTCAGGCTTTGGGAGTCACACTCAGAAATTGAGGGGCAAGTTTAAGAGTGGAAAAGTTATCTCATGTCTCAGTGAAGCTTCACTGGTTTGAGGGTGTCTCATTCCTTTGCATGTCCACAACTCTTCTTTAACCTCTGCTCATTAGCCCATATGAATTTTGCATCGGGTTAGGGAGCAATTTGAATGGCTGACGCATATATAAAGAGGCAAAAAAAAGAGAACAGATGGAGTTTCACAATTGAATTATCTCTTTGGCTTATTTGCTGAGGAAGCTCGCTGAATTCCGAAATATGCATAATCATGTGGATTTACATAAGTTCCTGATCCGAGCTGCAAAGTTTTAGTGGGGAATGTAATGGAGCTTGGCTGCAAATGAAGAAGGGAGGCTCACCTTTGTGTGCCCGCTGAGCGGAGTGAAGCGCTGTGCCCGTTTCTCTCGGTGCCATCGTCGTCGCCCTGCGCCAAGTCTGTTTGTTTGAAGCCAATTTGTCTGGGTTTGCCAAGCTTACTGAATTAATCATGTATCTGTGAAAATACTGCAGTGACTCACATTGACTCTTGCTTTATTTAAAATAACCATGAAAATGAAGTCCAGGTGCCCGGGCACATAAAGGGCATTTGCTTTTGGATATATAAATAAATGCTGCAATTACTTGCCGGCATTATAGAGCAGAAATGCACTGTTATCAATTGGGTAACAGTAAGCTGTTCCTTTTTCTACCTAAAGGGATAGTTCAACCAATCATTATCATTTACACGCCGTTCTCAACCTTTATTACTTCTGTAGAATGCAAAAGATGTGTTTCTACAGTTTTTGTCTTTACAATGAAAGTCAAAGAGCACATTAAATTGTCTAATCAAAATCAAAATATCATCTTTTTGTGTGTTCCTCAGAATAAAGAAAGTTATTCAGTTTTGGAATGACAAAGAATGTTATGTTACAGAACAATGTAGAATATTCCTGCTTCATATTAATTTTATAAACCAGAAAAGGTTTGATATTCAGAATATTTGAAGGACACAAAAAAACTATTTTTTAATCTACAGCTTAACACAATTAAAAAAATTATTTAATTAATATTTATAAATAGACAGTTCAGAATCGTTTTTAGAAGTGGATGCTTTTTCTGTGTATAAAGAAATAATGATAAATATAGCTGCGAGCAGCGATGGCGGGCCAAAGCCGGTGGCACCGCAACCCCTGGCTCCTTTAGTTTACCTAAAGGCACCGGGGTGGCGGTGCCGAAGGCTTTGGCCCTTTCATGATTAAATGTTAAAACGGCTTGCCATAGTCTGTCATTTTGACTAGTCACAATTATGTTACAGATATCTTAAATGATAATACAAACTATCCAAAATGTAATTACGACTAGACAGAAAGACATTGTTGATATCTACAATGTTAATTTACGGATAGGCAAACTTAGCTTTTAAATGTTAAAAGGGCTTGCCATACACGGACGTAGGCTCAGAGAGAGTCTCACCATATTCAAACCAAAATATCTGACTTCCTCTTGGTCTGAGCTAATGACTATGAATTAGAAAGTTGTCTGGCTTGAGGAGTACAATGTATATAACGATTTTTGTAACTGTAGATAAAAATAACAACCCCACTTTTGTCAAAAGGTGGCGCTATTTAGTCCCTGCACCATGCCCGTTTCTGAAACTTTGCACATGTCTACTGGCTAATAAATGTGATGTGTCTGTTGAGTTTCATGCAATTTCAAGCATGCTAAGAGTCTCAAAAGCATCCTAAAATAATTTCAAAGTTTGAAGCTTTGCCACGGCAACAGTTTAAAAGATATCAAGAATCCATTCACAGGTCTACATCTACCGTATGTTTACATTATACAGATGAAGTTTTTCATCTGTTTTTCATCATTATACAGATGAAGTTTTTCATCTGTTTACATTATACAGATGAAGTTTTTCATTCATATTATTACATGCAAGCGTGTTTGATTTATGGACCAAGTTTTCGGACCCCGTTCCAGGGGGCGCTGTCTAGCCCCCCTGCAACGCCTAGGTACCATCTTCAGCCCGGGCCTGAGGGCTGTGGGATATGACCTGTGTGCAAAGTTTCAAGAGTTTTCAAACCCGTTAAGGGCCTCAAAAGCCATTAAGAGTCTCAAAATCATCAAAAAAAAAGAATTTTAAAGTTTGATGCGTTGCCACGGCAACAGTATCAAAGATATCAAGAATCCATTCACAGGTCTTCATCTGCCATGTATTTACATTATACAGATGAAGTTTGAAGCAAATCGGGTAAAAATAAGAGGTTGATTTCAAAGCATTTTGAAAGTGACACACTTCCTGCTGCCAGTTGGTGGCGCTATAACTTTGACTCGAAATAGTCACATCCATGTGATCGTCCTCTTACAGCGAACACACTGATGAAGTTTCATCAAGATATGTTAATGTATGCTGAAGTTATAACACACTTCCTGTTTCACGTTTCTCGCCATAATTTTGTTTCCTCGCCACGGCCAAACCGTTCGAGATATCAAAAATCCCCTCACAAACTTTCATCCTCAATGTCTTGACTTCTTGCACACCGAGTTTGGTTGTGATTGGTAAACACATGCGTTGTAATTTGATGTATTTCTCCTAGGACAACTATTCAAACAACCCATAATTCTCAACTTCCATTTTAATTGTCGTAAAACTTAGAGCACGAAAGTTGTTTGGCCTGATGTGATCTATAATTGTACCGAGTTTCATATTAATTCACGCAAGTGTGTTTGATTTATGGACAAATGTTCGAATCCCAGTCCAGGGGGCGCTGTCGAGCCGCCCTGCCACGCCCGATGACCAGCTTCAGCCCGGCCCTGATGGCCATGGGTTCTGACCCGTGTGCAAAGTTTCAAGAGTTTTAGAGGATGTTAAGGCCCCCGAAAATGCCAGAGAAGTCGCACACAGCAAATAAAGGGTTAAAATTAACCTGACAGGCGCCCCTCCTCTCACTCACACAGAGAGACACTGAGAGACTGGCAAAATTCTAAGATTTTCTCTACATTCAAACAAAGATATCTGACTTTCTGTGGGTCCTAGCTAATGAGTGTCAATTAGAAAGTTGTCCGGCTCGAGGAGTACAATATACATACCGATTTTTGTAACTCTAGTTAAAACTAACAACCCCACTTTTGTCAAAAGGTGGTGCTACTGAGCCCTCACCACGCCCGTTTCTGAAACTTTGCACATGTCTACTGGCTAATAAATGTGATGTGTCTGTCGAGTTTCATGCGATTTGAAGCATGCTAAGGGTCTCAAAAGCATCCTAAAAGAATGGTAAAGTTTGATGCGTTGCCACGGCAACAGTTTAAAAGATATCAAGAATCCATTCACAGGTCTACATCTGCCGTATATTTACATTATACAGATTAAGTTTGAAGCAAATCGGGTAAAAATAAAAGGGTGATTTCAAAGCATTTTGAAAGTGACACACTTCCTGCTGCCAGTTGGTGGCGCTATAACTTTGACTCACAATAGTCACATCCATGTGATCGTCCTCTTACAGCGAACACACTGCTGAAGTTTCATCAAGATCAGTTAATGTATGCTGAAGTTATAACACACTTCCTGTTTCACGTTTCTCGCCATAATTTCGTTTCCTCGCCACGGCCAAACCGTTCGAGATATCAAAAATCCCCTCGCAAACTTTCATCCTCAATGCCTTGACTTCATGCTGACCGAGTTTCGTGCCGTGTGTTTGAATTCTCTAGGAGGAGTATTGCACATTCCATTGCGAGCGTTTTACAAACAAACCTCAATAGCCGACTTCCTGTTGGGCTGGGGTAAAAAGTAATAGTTTGAGGTATATATGAACGATGAGATCAACATGTGTACCGAGTTTCATATTATTACATGCAAGCGTGTTTGAGTTATGGACCAAGTGTTCGGACCCCGTTCCAGGGGGCGCTGTCTAGCCCCCCTGCCACACCCAGGTACCATCTTCAGCCCGGCTCTGATGGCTGTGGGATCTGACCTGTGTGCAAAGTTTCAAGAGTTTTCAAACCCGTTAAGGGCCCCAAAAGCCGCTAAGAGTCTCAAAATCATCAAAAAAAAGAATTTTAAAGTTTGATGCGTTGCCACGGCAACAGTATCAAAGATATCAAGAATCCATTCACAGGTCTTCATCTGCTATGTATTTACATTATACAGATTAAGTTTGAAGCAAATCGGGTAAAAATAAGAGGGTGATTTCAAAGCATTTTGAAAGTGACACACTTCCTGCTGCCAGTTGGTGGCGCTATAACTTTGACTCACAATATTCACATCCATGTGATCGTCCTCTTACAGCAAACAAACTGCTGAAGTTTCATCAAGATCAGTTAATGTATGCTGAAGTTCTGACACACTTCCTGTTTCACGATTATCGCCATAAGTTCGTTTCCTCGCCACGGCCAAACCGTTCGAGATATCAAAAATCCCCTCGCAAACTTTCATCCTCAATGCCTTGACTTCATGCTGACCGAGTTTCGTGCCGTGTGTTTGAATTCTCTAGGAGGAGTACTTCAAATTCCATTGCGAGTGTTTTATGAACAACCCTAAATAACCGACTTCCTGTTGGGCTGGGGTAAAAAGTAATAGTTTGAGGTATATATGAACGATGAGATCAACATGTGTACCGAGTTTCATATTATTACATGCAAGCGTGTTTGAGTTATGGACCAAGTTTTCGGACCCCGTTCCAGGGGGCGCTGTCTAGCCCCCCTGCCACGCCCGGGTACCATCTTCAGCCCGGCCCTGATGGCCGCGGATTCTGACCCGTGTGCAAAGTTTCAAGAGTTTTTGAGCATGTTAAGGGCCCCAAAAGTGCCCAAATAGTCGTATAAATAATAATAATAATAATAAATATAGCTGCGAGCAGCGATGGCGGGCCCAAGCCGGTGGCACCGCAACCCCGGTTCCTTTAGTTACCTAAAGGCACCCGGGTGGCGGTGCCGAAGGCTTTGGCCCTTTTATGATTAAATGTTAAAACGGCTTGCCATACTCTGTCATTTCGACTAGTCACAATTATGTTACAGATATCTTAAATGATAATACAAACTATCCAAAATGTAATTACGAATAGACAGAAAGACGTTGTTGATATCTACAATGTTAATTCCGGACAGGCAAACTTAGCTTTTAAATGTTAAAAGGGCTTGCCATACAGGGACGTAGGCTCAGAGAGAGGCTCACCATATTCAAACCAAAATATCTGACTTCCTCTTGGTCCGAGCTAATGACTATGTAATAGAAAGTTGTCCGGCTTGAGGAGTACAATGTATATAGCGATTTTTGTAACTGTAGATAAAACTAACAACCCCACTTTTGTCAAAAGGTGGCGCTATTTAGTCCTTGCACCATGCCCGTTTCTGAAACTTTGCACATGTCTACTGGCTAATAAATGTGATGTATCTGTTGAGTTTCAAGCAATTTCAATTTCAATTTCAATTTGACTGTTGAAAAGAAGTGCGCCGATTAGATACTCAGGATCGGTATCGGCTCTGACACTGCCATCTTTGACGAGGCTGATTCAAATTCTATATTGTGCATATATACTATTCTATGTTAGGCACAAAGGCACAAAAACTTTCTAAAGTACCATAAAGTTTTTGTGTACTGTATTATTAGTGTTCTGAAGCTATTATGTGATATAGAAATTAATATTTAAGTCATTAAATTCAAGAACACAAACTTTTCCCTCTCTGCGCCTGTCAGTCATTCTCCATTCAGCATTCAAACAGCACGTCACATTCGGTTACAGTCAATGATGAAACGATCTTCAAGATGATTCAATGTTAATCCTATTATACTGGATCTTTAAGATAAAGGTCTAAAGGTCTATATTTTCGAATGAAGAAACTTTTTCTTGCTGGACTTTATTGCTGTAACTTAATCGTGTTACTTTCTACCGGGTGTCGGACGCTGTCGGTTAGATCACAACACTAGAGTCAGAGCACTATAATTGTTCTTCACGCACACAGTAACTGAAATTTAAAACCTTTAAAAGAAAAGGCTCAATAAACTATTGCATAGATAGATAATGTATAATACACTGTTCATAAATATGTATTTCCTTTGTGCTTTGAACTTTTCAATACGGACTCAATGCGCTGTAACTTCATGTGGCTTCAAGCACATCATTCTCCGCTCGGGATGCACATAAGTGCTTTGTGCTGCACCGTATTGGAGCCGTAATATCATAATGCAGTGACGTAATGACAGATTATTAATTGCCTTTCAATTATATGTTGCTGCGTCATTAAACATCTGTCCTATGCATTTCAAACATTTATAGCAGCCATGGCTATATTTTTTTATGATTTTTGTTATCTTGTTTTTCATGAATGTATTTTTCAAAAATAAGAGCAATGTGTATTATCTATTATTAATATGGTTTATAATAGCATTTTTGTCATAGATTATGACAAAGTAATCATATGATCCACCAGCGAGGAACCAGCAGAACAGAGTGAACATTCTTTCTGTTTAGTTCAATCCTACTTAATAGGAATTTATTTAAAATGCTCGCTCTACTCCACACCATTAATGTCTTGTGCGGACATCCGTATTTTGACTTTCGGTTTTAAGTAAGCGATTTAAAAGCTCCCAAGTCCCAGCGGAGTCACACGTTGATTAACCGGTGGGAATATACACAATAGGCCTACCTGATATTGAACACAAGAGGGCAGTATAGCACTACGTATGACTCAGATTATTATTTTTTTATGAATTTTACAACAATTCTGGCTGTTTTTGAACGTAAACATAATTCTTAAATGAAAAAAAGGAAAAATTGGGGAAGTTATAATATTTGTATAATTTAATTTAGAAACAAATGATGTATAATTACATTTTTAGAAGATATGAGGCTTTTAGTGTTTACTTTTTTGACATTACTTTAATCTTTTGCCATAGTTGCACATGTCTACTGGCTAATAAATGTGATGTATCTGTTGAGTTTCAAGCAATTTCAAGCATGCTAAGAGTCCCAAAAGCATCAAAAAAGAATGTTAAAGTTTGATTCGTTGCCACGGCAACAGTATCAAAGATATCAAAAATTCATTCACAGGTCTACATCTGCCGTGTATTTACATTATACAGATGAAGTTTGAAGCAAATCGGTTAAAAATAAGAGAGTGGTTTCAAAGCATTTTGAAAGTGACACACTTCCTGCTGCCAGTTGGTGGCGCTATAATTTTGACTCACAATAGTCACATCCATGTGATCGGTCTCTTACAGCGAAAACACTGCTGAAGTTTCATCAAGATCAGTTAATGTATGCTGAAGTTATAACACACATCCTGTTTCATGTTTCTCGCCATAATTTCGTTTCCTCGCCACGGCCAAACCGTTCGAGATATAAAAAATCCCTTGGCACCTTTTCATCCTTAATGTCTTGACTTCACGCTGATCGAGTTTTGTCGAATTTGGTTCAGTGCTCTAGGAGCAATACTTTAAATTCCATTGCATGTGTTTTAAACACAACCCTAAATAGCCGTCTTCCTGTTGGGCTGGGGTAAAAAGTAAGAGTGTGAAGTAGGCTATATATGAAACGATGAGATCTATATGTGTACCAAGTTTCATATTATTACATGCAAGTGTGTTTGATTTATGGACCAAATTTTCAGACCAAGTTTATTGACCAAGTTAATCTGATTAATAAACTAATTATATAAAACTATTGTCAATGCACTACAATTAAACTAGTTATATGTCTTTACTTATAAAAAATAAAAATAAAAACTTATTTAAAAAATACCAGGCTTGAGAAATGTATTTTCTTTATGCAGGTCATACACACAGCAGTGAAATGGTTAAGCCCCCTCCCCCTGCACACACACACACACAGGCACACACACACACACACAGCCAAAGACAGCCAAAGACACAGAGACATGTAGGCTCAGAGTGACCATATTCAAACAAAAATATCTGAGTTTCTGTGGGTCCTAGCTAATAAGTGTAAATTAGAAAGTTGTCCGGCTCGAGGAGTACAATATACATACCAATTTTTGTAACTCTAGTTAAAACTAACAACCCCACTTTTGTCAAAAGGTGGCGCTACTGAGCCCTCACCACGCCCGTTTCTGAAACTTTGCACATGTCTACTGGCTAATAAATGTGATGTGTCTGTCGAGTTTCATGCATTTTGAAGCATGCTAAGGGTCTCAAAAGCATCCTAAAAGCATCCTAAAAGAAGGGTAAAGTTTGATGCGTCGCCACGGCAACAGTTTCAAAGATATCAAGAATCCATTCACAGGTCTACATCTGCCGTATGTTTACATTATACATATGAAGTTTGAAGCAAATCGGGTAAAAATAAAAGGGTGATATCAAAGCATTTTGAAAGTGACACACTTCCTGCTGCCAGTTGGTGGCGCTATAACTTTGACTCACAATAGTCACATCCATGTGATCGTCCTCTTACAGCGAACACACTGCTGAAGTTTCATCAAGATCAGTTAATGTATGCTGAAGTTATAACACACTTCCTGTTTCACGTTTCTCGCCATGATTTCGTTTCCTCGCCACACCCAAACCGTTCAAGATATAAAAAATCCCCTCGCAAACTTTCATCCTCAATGTCTTGATTTCACGCTGACCGAGTTTCGTCGAATGTGGATCAAAGCTCTAGGAGGAGTATTTCAAATTCCATTGCGAGCGTTTTACAAACAAACCTCAATAGCCGACTTCCTGTTGGGCTGGGGTAAAAAGTAAGAGCGCGAGGTATAGATGAAACGATGAGATCAACATGTGTACCGAGTTTCATATTATTACATGCAAGCGTGTTTGAGTTATGGACCGAGTGTTCGGACCCCGTTCCAGGGGGCGCTGACGAGCCCCCCTGCCACGCCCGGGTACCAGCTTCAGCCCGGCTCTGATGGCCGCGGGTTCTGACCCGTGTGCAAAGTTTCAAGAGTTTTCGAGCACGTTAAGGGCCCCAAAAGTGCCCAAAAGGTAGTAAAATAATAATAAATATAGCTGCGAGCAGCGATTGCGGGCCCAAGCCGGTGGCACCGCAACCCCGATGCCTTTAGTTACCCAAAGGCACCGGGATGGTGGTACCGCCGGCTTTGGCCCTTTATCGCTGCTCACAGCTATATTTATATTTAATATAAAGCCGGTGGCACCGCCACCTTGGTGCCTTTAGGGTTATTCTGTACGACGTGTAAAAACGTAACCCCCGCTTTGACTATCAAAAAGAAGTGTATTGTAGAGCTTGCATCAATGCGGACTCGATGCGCTGTGCGCTGTAACTCCATGTGGCTTTAAGCGCATCATTCTCCACTCGGGATGCGCATAAGCGTTTTGTGCCACACTGTACTGAGCCTTTCATATCATAATGCAGTGACGCAATGACAGATTATTAATTGCCTTTCTTGTTCTGTTCCATCTATTATATGTTGATAATAGATAGGACAGAGCACTAAAAACCTCAAACAAAGCACTAAAAACTTAAGCTGTTTGCTGTGTAGTCTGAGAATGAGCTGTTTGATTTGCACCCTCTTCCTCTTCACTGTCCTCCATAAAAACCAGCTATCCAGGTCCATGTTGTTCTAGAAAGTTTGTATGTTGCTGCCTCAATTAACATCTCTGCTATACATTTAAAACATGGCTATATCTAAAATAATTTATCTTTTTGATTTTTGTTATCTTGTTTTTCATGAATATTTTACAACAATACAAAGAGCAATGTGTATTTTCCAATAATATAGTTTGTAATGGCTTTTTTTGTCATAGATTATAATCATATATTTTTTGGATTTGTTATTTATCTTTATAATGAAGTTGTCTGTATTAAGTAGATTGTGTTTAACACACACAAGAGTGATTTATTAGTTCAACACATAGTTATAGAAATTCTACTTTATCTAAAAAAAACCCTGCACTTTATACACACACACACACACACACACACACACACACACACATAAATACATGTAAATAAAAATACCAAAAAAAAACATCAAATGTGTTTTTAGTCAGAGTATTATTTTATACAGAAACAAATATTTGTAATTCAGATAAGAATGAAGTTAGTGTTTTAAAATCTTAAGGAAAACAAATATATTGAAATATAGCACATGAATTTTAAATTCATTCAACTTCAATTACAAATACAATCTTACTTTTATTTAAAGCAATCTATACATTTAAAAGATGGGGGTTATATGCCTATTTTGTCATTTAAAAATATTGTTATGCAAAATTGTTATGCAAAAAGACAAGGACTTAGAGACAAGGACTTGTAGGAAAAATCACAGCCAGCCACACACACACACATAAACACAGACAACAGCCCTCCCCTCCCCACACAGACACACACACCCACACACACACACACACAGAGAGAGAGAGAGAGAGAGAGAGAGAGAGAGAGAGAGAGAGAGAGAGAGAGAGAGAGAGAGAGAGAGAGAGAGAATCGCAGGGGAATTAAATCCATTCAAACTACAATATCTGACTTTCTGTTGCTCAGAGCGAATGACTTTAAATTGGAAAGTTGATCGGCTTGACGAGAACAATATACGTGGCAAGTTTTGTAACTGTAGGTAAAATGAGCAAAGTTATAACACACTTTATGTGTCCTTTTTTAGTCATAAAATTCATTTCCTCGCCACGGCCAGACCGTTCGAGATATCAAAAATCCGTCCGGAATTGAGCATCCTCAATGTCTTGACTTCATGCACACCGAGTTTGGTTGTGATTGGTAAACACATGCGTTGTAATTTGATGTATTTGTCCTAGGACAATTATTCAAACAACCCATAATTCATAAATAACTTCCATTTGAACTGTAATAAAACTTAGAGCACGAAAGTTGTTTGGCCTGATGTGATCTATAATTGTACCGAGTTTCATATTAATTCATGCAAGTGTGTTTGATTTATG
The DNA here is from genome assembly GCF_016745375.1 of Pimephales promelas. The sequence continues at coordinate 3,601,064 of NW_024121233.1, forward strand.
GACAAATGTTCGAATCCCAGTCCAGGGGGCGCTGTCGAGCCACCCTGCCACGCCCGGTTACCAGCTTCAGCCCGGCCCTGATTGCCATGGGTTCTGACCCGTGTGCAAAGTTTCAAGAGTTTTCGAGGATGTTAAGGCCCCCGAAAATGCCAGAGAAGTCGCACACAGCAAATAAAGGGTTAAAATTAACCTGACAGGCGCCCCTCCTCTCACTCACACAGAGGGACACTGAGACACTGGCAAAATTCTGAGATTTTCTCTACATTCAAACAAACATATCTGACTTTCTGTGGGTCCTAGCTAATGAGTGTCAATTAGAAAGTTGTCCGGCTCGAGGAGTACAATATACATACCGATTTTTGTAACTGTAGATAAAACTAACAACCCCACTTTTGTCAAAAGGTGGCGCTACTGAGCCCTCACCACGCCCGTTTCTGAAACTTTGCACATGTCTACTGGCTAATAAATGTGATGTGTCTGTCGAGTTTCATGCAATTTAAAGCATGCTAAGAGTCTCAAAAGCATCCTAAAAGAATGGTAAAGTTTGATGCGTTGCCACGGCAAAAGTTTCAAAGATATCAAGAATCCATTCACAGGTCTACATCTGCCCTATGTTTACATTATACAGATGAAGTTTGAAGCAAATCGGGTAAAAATAAAAGGGTGATATCAAAGCATTTTGAAAGTGACACACTTCCTGCTGCCAGTTGGTGGCGCTATAACTTTGACTCACAATAGTCACATCCATGTGATCGTCCTCTTACAGCGAACACACTGCTGAAGTTTCATCAAGATCAGTTAATGTATGCTGAAGTTATAACACACTTCCTGTTTCACGTTTCTCGCCATGATTTCGTTTCCTCGCCACGGACAAACCGTTCGAGATATAAAAAATCCCCTCGCAAACTTTCATCCTCAATGTCTTGACTTCACGCTGACCGAGTTTCGTCGAATTTGGATCAAAGCTCTAGGAGGAGTATATGACATTCCATTGCGAGCGTTTTACAAACAAACCTCAATAGCCGACTTCCTGTTGGGCTGGGGTAAAAAGTAAGAGTGTGAGGTATAGATGAAACGATGAGATCAACATGTGTACCGAGTTTCATATTATTACATACAAGCGTGTTTGAGTTATGGACCAAGTGTTCGGACCCCGTTCCAGGGGGCGCTGACGAGCCGCCCTACCACGCCCGGGTACCAGCTTCAGCCCGGCTCTGATGGCCGCGGGTTCTGACCCGTGTGCAAAGTTTCAAGAGTTTTCGAGCACGTTAAGGGCCCCAAAAGTGCCCAAAAGGTAGCAAAATAATAATAATACTGAAGAAGAATAATAATCCCAAGGAAAACAATAGGGCCTTCGCCCTTTCAGGGCTTGGGCCCTAATTATAATAATAATAGTAAAGAAAAATAATCCCAAGGAAAACAATAGGGCCTTCGCCCTTTCAGGGCTTGGGCCCTAATAATCGTTAGGAAAACAATAGGGCCTTCGCCCTTTCAGGGCTTGGGCCCTAATAATGCTTAAAACACACAAAAAAGAAAAGAAAATTAAAGCAGCCGTTTTTAACATAATAATCACTTTTCTAATGTGATCTCTTAAACACAATACTCTGTACATGATTGGCCCTTTTTAACTATAGACCATTTCACAAGATGTAAACAACACTAGTCCAGAAACACTTCCTGTTTCAGTTTGTAACTGTTTTCTTTATTTCACATGTAAAGAAAAAATCTTAAAGATGTTTGTTTAACTTTTTGATTCAGTTTTAAATGTTCTGTTGGTTGTATTTTATCCCAGCTTTTATGTAGTGTTAAAAAACTGAAACAGGAAGTGCTTCTGGACCAGTGTTGTTTACGTCTTGTGAAATGGTCTGTAGTCATGTGACCAAAAGCCATGCAGTTTTCCAGATTAAGTATTGGGCAGACAGCTTACTGACTCCTGTTTCCCTTCTCATCCTTGTAGATAATGTTGGAAAAGAGGCCGAGAGGTTAATTAAGAACAAATTTCAGAACCCGTTCCAAAGCTCGCACAAACTCTGAAGGTTAAATGAGATTCTTTGCTTCTCTTTTTCTGTGGGTTGATTTATAAAACTGATACTGTCAAAGCAATGCTGATGACAGCTCAGGATTGACATTTCAGTTCTTTAGGATGTAAGTGGGTTTCAACTTTGTGTTGGGTTTGTATCAAACAGCCCAAAGGCACACCGGAGAAGTTAGTTTTATGCAAGTTACGTAATCAGATGACTTCTTTTCAAGTCGCTAGTAAAGTAATACATTACTTTTTACATTCAAAACAAAATATCTGATTTAATTTTTCTAAATCTCTTTATTGATTGACAGCTCTCCTGTCCCCATGTTGAGAGAAATAGTGCACAAGTGCATTGGCGTTGTGTGCGCTGTGTGAACATATATAGTTAACTACAATAATTAAATGTTAAATTACACAAATATATGTATTTCTCACTTTATTAATTGTGAACATATATAGTTAACTACAATAATTAAATGTTACATTACACAAATATACAGTATGTATTTCTCACTTTATTAATCTCTTTGCTGCTGACATTTGATCCAATTCAACCATAAGAATAAGCAAAAATAACTTTGACACTCCACCCATTTGCATTAAGATTTCCATTGTTAGAAATCCAGTCATATTATTGAATGGTCGTGCAACATTCTCTCGTTTTCCCCTGAGACGAGAGAAATGCGCTTTTTGCCTTTTTCACTTCCTCCTACAATGACATAAAAATCGTCATTTTACGTCATTGTAGGAGGAAGTGTAAATCCACTCCCGTGTCTATGTTTTAAAATCCACTCCCGTGTCACCCTCTAACGCCAATCCATTGGCTGATGGCACGGGCTCCACATTGACGTTATTACGTGGTCATATTATATTAGCGCACATTATCTGATTTCATTGTGCGAAATGATTTCCAGGCAGTAGCATAGAGTGGAGCTCAAGTCTACATTGATGGGCGGAGTAGTGGGAGTGGCCTGCGGAACTGAGCGTTGCAATGGACTATGGGGATTTTTGTCTGCAATCCACAAGCACTAAAAAGTCATTTTCTGCCTTTTATCGGCCAAGAAGGACCCAAATTAGAAATTTATGATTCTATTCTACTACATATATGACCCACTTTCAATAGATATCCACGTCTCTACCGGTGGAATTACCCTTTAAACATCACATTTGCCCTCCTTTCGTTCTGAATTTGCCTTTCCTTTCTTTGTTTTTCTTTTTAAGAAAACATAACAAGCGCAGATCAGGTGAGAAAAAGGAATGCAAAAGTAACACTGCATTACTTTCCATTAAAAAGTACCTAAGTAACGTAATTAGTTTGTTAGAAATGGAAAACTGGGCCGCCTTTCGGTTTGCATTGGTTTAACTGATCAGCATTACTAAAAGAGCAAATAATCTGATCTACGTTTGCTGTGATTAGTTTCTCAGTATGAATTCTTAAGCTGTCTCTTGCAGGGCCTATAAATTATAATTAGATTCTGAGAAACCATAATCTTTAGACCATCACTTTTGCATTCTTTTTAAAAACCATATTTCTACGCTGTAAAATAAACTGGACGTTTTAAAAATGAATTCAGAAGATTAAATGGAGCAAAATAACCCAGACAACTTGCACAGCAGTTTTAGTTCTCTTGGCTTTGTATCAACATCCAAGGTGCGAGATCACAGTACATGTGGTCCTTGGCTCTCAAATGAGCCATATGTCATTGTGTTAAGAAAGTTATGGGTGGGTTTTCCTGTCACAAGTAAAAGAGAAATGGCCTCAAGCACAGCTGAATCAACACCTCCGTGAGAAGCCGGCTTATACGGTACAGGTTTTTGAATGTGGCACGGCTTTATCCAGACATCTGCGCTGCAGGGACTTCGAGAGAGCTGCTTTGAATAACCTGAATCCTGTAGGTTTGACTACATGGCCTGCCAGTGTGGCTCCAGTGAACGTTTATAGACTGCTGTTACGCTTATCTGACTCTGTAATACATTTACACCTTTGTTGGGATTTCTGGATTTGTGCGGCATCCTAAAATACTATTTGTAGCCTGTTCTTGACCTCTCATGCTGATGGTTCCAACTACACCCAATGATAATGCTGATGGTTATGGTGGATTGTTAACAGCAAGCTCTAAATGGTCTTGGGTTAAGAGTGTACACACAAAATAACAATCTAGTTTAAAACACATATGCCAAGTTCTTGGAAATGTATTATGTGCATTCATAATGGTTTGAAAAACTGTTTTCAAGAAATGTTTCAATTCAGTGTGCTGTGGTGAAACCAAGTACAACAATAATAGACTGTATTTCTTTAAGTGTACTTAAACATTATGTTGAAAAAATATATTTCTAAAGTTAAAGGGGGGGGGGGGGTATTTTTCACAAATATTGTGAATTATTAAATCATGAATATATTTACATTTTTAGGACTTTGGTGTCTGGACAGTTTTATAACCAAACGCCGCTCCAAAAAATATCAATATGAATTCGAATTCAAAATTTGAATTCCAAAATTAATCATTGCATGTATGAATGGCATTTTTACTGTGTTTTTATTATTATTATCATTCAATATTTATTTATATGACTAAATTAATAGATCTAGACAAAAAAAATGAGTGTCATGACATTTGACCTTTGTCATAAATTGTTTTCTGCAGGAGTTTGAGAAGTTCAACCAAAGAATGGGAGATGTGTCGAAAATAGTCCGGATTCCTCTGCCAGTGTCCAATGTCTTATGGAGCACTGCATCCGTCTGGCCAACAGGACATTAGTGGAGGGTAAGTGACCCACCGAGCTGAACCAAATGTGTGTGGATGTATATGAGACCACCTGCTCACAGATAAATCTCCTACCATGCACTGTTTTCATTGGAATACCAGCCATTATAAACAACTCAAGCCTTAACCCAAACAAAGAAAATAGTATTTACCTCTCAGATTCTCCTCAAGGATTTGCCTATATTAGACTGTGTCCATGTTGCCACCGAGTTTTCCAGTCCCTCTTACTGTACTATCCCCCCGAGTATGGCATTGTCACCCTCTTGCTTGGTATTATTGGTATCGGCTGTATTTGGTTAACGCCAAACATAGCACTTCACTTACAGGCCAAAGCGCTCAAGTTTAGTCTCATCAGACCACAAAATATCCTTCCAAAATTGTTTGTTTTGTCACATGGTTTCCAGCAAATTCCTGGCATGATTTCATGTTGGCTTGTCTCAAAAGTGACTTTCTTCTTATTAGTCTCCCAGAGAGGCATAAGATGTCAAGTGCTGATGTCTAGACAGTTTTCCCAGTTTTTCCCCTGGTATTCCATGTAGTATCTGGCTTACAAATGCCCTTTTTGCCCAATTTCTTGGATTTATAAGATGGACTGACCTTAAAATTGTTTGGGTTATGCCACGCTCTTTCCGTTTTGTTTTAATGGATGTTGAAGGTTAAAAGCATTGCCAATATTTTCACTTTCATCCTAACAACAACAACTTCTTCTTGAAGTTCCTCAGGCAGATCTCAATTGATTAAATCTGCTCACAAAGTCAGTGATATTTACGGTACAAGCAAGCACAAGGGAATTTAGACTTGAGCATAAAGCTGCTACACTAATCGCTAAATAATTGAATGTCTCAACCAATATAATAACAGAGAGGATGAGTCCTAATCAATATTAATTGGTATTAGTTTTCAACAGCCATTACTCCACTTTTCAGTCACGTGATCCTTCAGAAACATGTATTATTATTATCAATGTTGAAAACAATGTTGGTTTCTAATGTTCAGTTCTACGATGAATAGAAAGCTTAAAAGAACAGCATTTATTTGAAATAAAAAGAAGTCCTTAATTTAATATTAGTGACCGCAAAGCGGTAGAACATGTACAGTATGCTTAAATGGCAACAAAAGCATTTTATCTTGTCATGAAAGCAGATTTGTTTGATTTTCTAGGACTTCATCCAACAATATGTTTACTTTTTAAGCAAATATCTGATAACACAAAAGGCAAATGTACTGGCCAGATGCTTTTAATCCACAGCCATATGTTCAAAAACAGCAAACCTGAATGAAAGCTTTAGCTTCTCCCCTTCTTTATTCCTCGACTAAACTCTTAGGGTGTTTTTACTAGCAAGAGGAGCTTTTTGGCCTTTTTGGTTATGGTGTGGCTGGCAGTGATTATTTTGGGGATGCAAAGCAAACCCTTTATCATTCAGGATTCAGGGGAGTGTGAAATCTTTTGCTTGCGTGCTGATGTTATTTGATTTAAAGCAAGAAACGCTAAGTTTTTCAGCTGCATCATCGATCTTGTGTTTGGATCAGCTCTCATCATTGTATTAATGTGAAGGAGTTTTCCTCTCTCTTTTATGTTCCTCATACTGTAGATATTGCATTAGTTTTGTGAGGATTCATCAAATGTCTGTAATGGCTTTGTGCTACGGGCAGAACGGCTTTGTTTCTCTCAAGTAACTGCATATAAATCCATCAATGTTTGATTTTCTTCATATTTATTTTTCCTTCTTGTTTCCTCTTGCACCATTCTTTTTTGCACCCACCTGCTTGTCATTAGTCAAGAGCGGGATTATTGAAAATTAACTTCAGGGATTTTTGTGTGGGAATGTGACAACCAACTTAGAAGTCATGTCTTCTCCAGAGAGTTGTTGTCAACCTGTCTTCCAACACTCTTTCTTTGCCCCAGTGTATTATCTTCAGTGTGCCGGCAATCTTGCAGTTCACAGACTTGCAGAAACGCTTTTGTGCTCGTCGCCTCTTCAGTGTAATGGAGATTTGCTGGAAGCACATTTGACACACACCTTGACAGACACCTCTTGACTTCAGAGAGGTTATTCATGGTATATCTTCAAGCTTCACTGTAGATGTCGGGATGTAGCTGCACGTGAGATGATGATGTATCATAAAAATGCATTTTTCAAACCATTTATTCCATGGATTAATCATTTCTATAGCTCAAGGCAGCATAAAGAAGGAATCGCTCACCGTCTAGAGATGAGCATGCTTTTGTTAGACAACTGAAAAGACTAGTGCAAGTGCGCAACAACAGCACAGATGGACATTTGTGGAATGACAATATGTTCCCAGAATATATGAGGAACTCTAGAGAATCCTCTATTAAAACATCATTTCTGTAATGTTCAATCCCACCAGGGCCACTGCTAGCCTAAATGGGGCCTCTCTGTTTAGTGCCCCCCTTGAGAGTTGGTCCCCTACGCGGTCTGCATACTTGACCCCCTACACGGTCTGCATACTTGACATTGACAGAATGGTGCGTTGGTCTCAAACACCCTGAGGACCTTAAGCTATTGAACTGGATGAGCAACCATTATGGCATAGATGCACGGTTGTTAAAGGATTAGTTCACTTCAGAATTAAAAGGATTTACTCTTCCCCATAACATCCAAGATGTTCATGACTTTCTTTCTTCAGTCAAAAAGAAATTAAGGTTTTTGAGGAAAACATTCCAGGACTTTTCTCCATTTAGTGGACTTCAATGGGGTCCAACCATTTGATGGTCCAAATTTGTAGTTTCAATGCAGCTTCAAAGGCTCTACGCGATCCTGGCCGAGGAGTAATGGTACGTTCACACTGGATGCGTAACGCGCTTAACGCGCCACATGCTCAATTTGCGCCATTCGTGCTCAATGAGCGAATGATTTAGTTAGTGCCATTTGTGCATTCACGCGTTTGACGCGAATTCGCATCTGCCGCCCAAGTTGAAAAATCTGAACTTTGGCGTGATTTCGCGCCGCGTTAACCAATCAGGAGCCTAGCTGCTTGCTCACGTGGTGAAGTCTCTGGATGCTTCAATAAAATATTTTGTATATGACTAAATGCATGGTGGGATTATGCACAACAAAGCAAATATTTTATCACTTAAAACATTATTTCTATATATGAGACATGTTCATTTTGTATTGAATGTTATTCATTCCATATCTAGATTAAATGAAATAGTATTATGATGTAAAGACAATCAACATATGTGTATAAGTTTGTGTCTGGATATGAGAGAGAAAAAAAATCACAGGACAGGTTAATAACTTTTGGAAGCTGGCTCTATTTATCATCAAAACAAAAATAAATGACAGCTAGATTAGGTGGATGAGGGCGAGGGTGATCCTCGCTCCAATGCGGGACAACAGGTCATCAAACTGGGCACGGGACAGGCGGAAGTACCGCTAACAGCGGCCGTCATCCAGGCGCAGCTCCTGGAGCGAGCAAATGGTGAAACTCGCCAAACGGTTCGCCTCCGAAGGGTCCGGTGGACACAAATACGGCGACGATGATCCCCACACCGCTGTTCTATCTCTCCAGAGCAAATATAGTGCGGTGAATCTCTCGATGAATGCTCGATCAACATAAACAAAGATGGCCGTCAACGGGTTTCGGTTTTGACGCGCGAGACGCGCGTAAATTTCGCTTCAAACTTTTTATTTTACCAGCGTCAGTTTCGCTCTTGACGCGCGAATTAACACAAAGTGGTCAAGCGTCAAACTAGATGCGGTAGATGCGAATTTGACGCGCTATTCGCGTCAGGTGTGAACGTAGCATAAGGGTCTTATCTAGCCAAACCATCTGTCATTTTCTAAAAAATAAACAAACATTTATATACTTTTTAACTTATTTGAGAGGTCACGTGGAAGTACCGACCTAGTGTTAACAATGGAAACATGCAAAGATGAAGTAAAACCATTTTTATTTTTTTAGAGAAAATTAGATTTTTGAAACGGAACACGCGTGACCTTTCAATGTGATTACTTAATACGTGGCACATCGCAGAGCTGGTGAATGATACCAATCAGATATTAGGCTTTAGGGTTTGTGACGTCAACCTCTCATTTTCCTCTGAATGTAGAGGTAGGTTAGGGATAGGGCTGTGGCTGTTTGTGGATCAATGGATCTCAAACTTTTTGACTTCAAGGCCCCCCATTGCCCACAACAATATTTGAATTTCACAATTTCTACCCAATAAAATATTTTAGAGCTTGGCATAACTAGAAAGATGTATATCAGTTATAAACAAAACCCCCTTGGAAATTTGTTAAGCCCCCTATTGGGCTCTGACCCCTGGGATGAGAAGAACCACTTGTTTAGAAGGACTTTGTTGGCCAAGACCAAATAAATAGTTTATAATGGCAGGGTCATAGATTGGCATGCTCCTCCTGACAGGGTTCAGCTGTACACCTGCAATATGAGGTCAAGGGCCACTTGTCTGAGAATGGCAGAGCACTGTGTTTGACTCAGAGGTATTAAAGAGCAGTCTGGATCTGCTTGTCTCGCTGCTTTCTCCGCTGGCCAGTTTTGCTCTGAACTAAACTGTGATTGCAATTTATAGCAGCAGGGTGCCGATTCTCTCTGTAATCATCACATTTTCAGCTAGACAGCATCTGAAAAGTCTAGTTGTGAATGAATGAAATCCACCTGACCATCTTTGCCTCTAGCTGTAGACCTTTTGTCAGTGTGTGTGTTTACACAAAAGTCAAGGTCAACGGTGTGGGTCAGGCTGTGCCCCCTCTCCTGGAAAAATATTATATTTGACAAAACCGTTATACATTTATGATGTGTTTTACTGTGTTTAATGTTTTATGACTCCTTCATAAAATAAGTAAATCAGTAAATTAATTGGAAAACCATCTATGATTTAACATGTAGTAGTATGGCGTATTAAAAATGGTTTATTAACAAAAAAAAGTATGCTCTTTTGGGATTTGAATGTGAGACCCTTATTACTCACCTGCAACTTTCATCACCATTCTAACCAATGTTTTATTTGAAAGTTTTCTGCTTATACTTTCATTTATTTATTATTTTTATCTTTGATTCTTCTTATTGTTTTCTTATGTATTTT
>NW_024121233.1:3611425-3662736 GCF_016745375.1 Pimephales promelas
GATAGAGGGCCATGAGACTTAGACCTGAGTGCAAAAAAGGAGCTCTAGCCCTTCCAGAGCTGAGATATCGAAACTCAAAAATTCGGACCCGAAAAAAAAACGACAGTGGTACCCCTTACGTTTTTTTTTTTCGGGCGAAAAATTAAGTTTCTCCAATCTTCTCAAAACTCTGGATTCTGATAGAGGCCATGAGACTTAGACCTGAGTGCAAAAATGGAGGCTCTAGCCCCTTCCAGAGCTGAGATATCGAAACTCAAAAATTCGACCCGAAAAAAAAAACGACAGTGGTACCCCTTACGTTTTTTTTTTTTTCGGGCGAAAAAATTAAGTTTCTCCAATCTTCTCAAAACTCTGGATTCTGATAGAGGGCCATGAGACTTAGACCTGAGTGCAAAAATGGAGGCTCTAGCCCCTTCCAGAGCTGAGATATCGAAACTCAAAAATTCGGCCCGAAAAAAAAAACGACAGTGGTACCCCTTACGTTTTTTTTTTTCGGGCGAAAAATTAAGTTTCTCCAATCTTCCAAAACTCTGGATTCTGATAGAGGGCCATGAGACTTAGACCTGAGTGCAAAAATGGAGGCTCTAGCCCTTCCAGAGCTGAGATATCGAAACTCAAAATTCGGCCCGAAAAAAAAACGACAGTGGTACCCTTACGTTTTTTTTTTTTGGGCGAAAAATTAAGTTTCTCCAATCTTCTCAAAACTCTGGATTCTGATAGAGGGCCATGAGACTTAGACCTGAGTGCAAAAATGGAGGCTCTAGCCCCTTCCAGAGCTGAGATATCGAAACTCAAAAATTCGGCCCGAAAAAAACGACAGTGGTACCCTTACGTTTTTTTTTTCGGGCGAAAAATTAAGTTTCTCCAATCTTCCCAAAACTCTGGATTCTGATAGAGGGCCATGAGACTTAGACCTGAGTGCAAAATGGAGGCTCTAGCCCCTTCCAGAGCTGAGATATCGAAACTCAAAATTCGACCCGAAAAAAAAACGACAGTGGTACCCCTTACGTTTTTTTTTTTTCGGGCGAAAAATTAAGTTTCTCCAATCTTTCCAAAACTCTGGATTCTGATAGAGGGCCATGAGACTTAGACCTGAGTGCAAAAAATGGAGGCTCTAGCCCCTTCCAGAGCTGAGATATCGAAACTCAAAAATTCGGACCCGAAAAAAAAAACGACAGTGGTACCCCTTACGTTTTTTTTTTTCGGGCGAAAAATTAAGTTTCTCCAATCTTCCAAAAACTCTGGATTCTGATAGAGGGCCATGAGACTTAGACCTGAGTGCAAAAATGGAGGCTCTAGCCCCTTCCAGAGCTGAGATATCGAAACTCAAAAATTCGGCCCGAAAAAAAACGACAGTGGTACCCCTTACGTTTTTTTTCGGGCGAAAAATTAAGTTTCTCCAATCTTCCCAAAACTCTGGATTCTGATAGAGGGCCATGAGACTTAGACCTGAGTGCAAAAATGGAGGCTCTAGCCCCTTCCAGAGCTGAGATATCGAAACTCAAAAATTCGGCCCGAAAAAAAAACGACAGTGGTACCCCTTACGTTTTTTTTTTTTCGGGCGAAAAATTAAGTTTCTCCAATCTTCCCAAAACTCTGGATTCTGATAGAGGGCCATGAGACTTAGACCTGAGTGCAAAAATGGAGGCTCTAGCCCCTTCCAGAGCTGAGATATCGAAACTCAAAAATTCGGCCCGAAAAAAAAACGACAGTGGTACCCCTTACGTTTTTTTTTTTTCGGGCGAAAAATTAAGTTTCTCCAATCTTCCCAAAACTCTGGATTCTGATAGAGGGCCATGAGACTTAGACCTGAGTGCAAAAATGGAGGCTCTAGCCCTTTTCCAGAGCTGAGATATCGAAACTCAAAAATTCGACCCGAAAAAAAAACGACAGTGGTACCCCTTACGTTTTTTTTTTGGGCGAAAAATTAAGTTTCTCCAATCTTTCCAAAACTCTGGATTCTGATAGAGGGCCATGAGACTTAGACCTGAGTGCAAAAATGGAGGCTCTAGCCCCTTCCAGAGCTGAGATATCGAAACTCAAAAATTCGACCCGAAAAAAAAAACGACAGTGGTACCCCTTACGTTTTTTTTTTTTCGGCGAAAAAATTAAGTTTCTCCAATCTTCTCAAAACTCTGGATTCTGATAGAGGGCCATGAGACTTAGACCTGAGTGCAAAAATGGAGGCTCTAGCCCCTTCCAGAGCTGAGATATCGAAACTCAAAAATTCGGCCCGAAAAAAAAACGACAGTGGTACCCCTTACGTTTTTTTTTTCGGGCGAAAAATAAGTTTCTCCAATCTTCTCAAAACTCTGGATTCTGATAGAGGGCCATGAGACTTAGACCTGAGTGCAAAAAATGGAGGCTCTAGCCCCTTCCAGAGCTGAGATATCGAAACTCAAAAATTTGACCCGAAAAAAAACGACAGTGGTACCCCTTACGTTTTTTTTTTTTTCGGGCGAAAAATTAAGTTTCTCCAATCTTCCCAAAACTCTGGATTCTGATAGAGGGCCATGAGACTTAGACCTGAGTGCAAAAATGGAGGCTCTAGCCCCTTCCAGAGCTGAGATATCGAAACTCAAAAATTCGACCCGAAAAAAAAACGACAGTGGTACCCCTTACGTTTTTTTTTTCGGGCGAAAAATTAAGTTTCTCCAATCTTCTCAAAACTCTGGATTCTGATAGAGGGCCATGAGACTTAGACCTGAGTGCAAAAATGGAGGCTCTAGCCCTTCCAGAGCTGAGATATCGAAACTCAAAAATTCGGCCCGAAAAAAAAAACGACAGTGGTACCCCTTACGTTTTTTTTTTTCGGGCGAAAAATTAAGTTTCTCCAATCTTCTCAAAACTCTGGATTCTGATAGAGGGCCATGAGACTTAGACCTGAGTGCAAAAATGGAGGCTCTAGCCCCTTCCAGAGCTGAGATATCGAAACTCAAAAATTCGACCCGAAAAAAAAACGACAGTGGTACCCCTTACGTTTTTTTTTTTTCGGGCGAAAAATTAAGTTTCTCCAATCTTCTCAAAACTCTGGATTCTGATAGAGGGCCATGAGACTTAGACCTGAGTGCAAAAATGGAGGCTCTAGCCCCTTCCAGAGCTGAGATATCGAAACTCAAAAATTCGACCCGAAAAAAAAACGACAGTGGTACCCCTTACGTTTTTTTTTTTCGGGCGAAAAATTAAGTTTCTCCAATCTTCTCAAAACTCTGGATTCTGATAGAGGGCCATGAGACTTAGACCTGAGTGCAAAAATGGAGGCTCTAGCCCCTTCCAGAGCTGAGATATCGAAACTCAAAAATTCGGCCCGAAAAAAAAACGACAGTGGTACCCCTTACGTTTTTTTTTTCGGGCGAAAAATTAAGTTTCTCCAATCTTCCCAAAACTCTGGATTCTGATAGAGGGCCATGAGACTTAGACCTGAGTGCAAAAATGGAGGCTCTAGCCCCTTCCAGAGCTGAGATATCGAAACTCAAAATTTGACCCGGAAAAAAAACGACAGTGGTACCCCTTACGTTTTTTTTTTCGGGCGAAAAATTAAGTTTCTCCAATCTTCTCAAAACTCTGGATTCTGATAGAGGGCCATGAGACTTAGACCTGAGTGCAAAAATGGAGGCTCTAGCCCCTTCCAGAGCTGAGATATCGAAACTCAAAAATTTGGCCCGAAAAAAAAACGACAGTGGTACCCCTTACGTTTTTTTTTTTTCGGGCGAAAAATTAAGTTTCTCCAATCTTCTCAAAACTCTGGATTCTGATAGAGGGCCATGAGACTTAGACCTGAGTGCAAAAATGGAGGCTCTAGACCCTTCCAGAGCTGAGATATCGAAACTCAAAAATTCGACCCGAAAAAAAAAACGACAGTGGTACCCCTTACGTTTTTTTTTTCGGGCGAAAAATTAAGTTTCTCCAATCTTCTCAAAACTCTGGATTCTGATAGAGGGCCATGAGACTTAGACCTGAGTGCAAAAATGGAGGCTCTAGCCCTTCCAGAGCTGAGATATCGAAACTCAAAAATTCGGCCCGAAAAAAAAACGACAGTGGTACCCCTTACGTTTTTTTTTTTTCGGGCGAAAAATTAAGTTTCTCCAATCTTCTCAAAACTCTGGATTCTGATAGAGGGCCATGAGACTTAGACCTGAGTGCAAAAATGGAGGCTCTAGCCCCTTCCAGAGCTGAGATATCGAAACTCAAAAATTCGGCCCGAAAAAAAAACGACAGTGGTACCCCTTTACGGTTTTTTTTTTTTTTGGGCGAAAAATTAAGTTTCTCCAATCTTCTCAAAACTCTGGATTCTGATAGAGGGCCATGAGACTTAGACCTGAGTGCAAAAATGGAGGCTCTAGCCCCTTCCAGAGCTGAGATATCGAAACTCAAAAATTCGGCCCGAAAAAAAAACGACAGTGGTACCCCTTACGTTTTTTTTTTTCGGGCGAAAAATTAAGTTTCTCCAATCTTCTCAAAACTCTGGATTCTGATAGAGGGCCATGAGACTTAGACCTGAGTGCAAAAATGGAGGCTCTAGCCCCTTCCAGAGCTGAGATATCGAAACTCAAAAATTCGGCCCGAAAAAAAAAACGACAGTGGTACCCCTTACGTTTTTTTTTTTTCGGGCGAAAAATTAAGTTTCTCCAATCTTTCCAAAACTCTGGATTCTGATAGAGGGCCATGAGACTTAGACCTGAGTGCAAAAATGGAGGCTCTAGCCCCTTCCAGAGCTGAGATATCGAAACTCAAAAATTCTACCCGAAAAAAAAACGACAGTGGTACCCCTTACGTTTTTTTTTTTCGGGCGAAAAATTAAGTTTCTCCAATCTTTCAAAACTCTGGATTCTGATAGAGGGCCATGAGACTTAGACCTGAGTGCAAAAATGGAGGCTCTAGCCCCTTCCAGAGCTGAGATATCGAAACTCAAAAATTCGGCCCGAAAAAAAACGACAGTGGTACCCCTTACGTTTTTTTTTTCGGGCGAAAAACTTAAGTTTCTCCAATCTTCTCCAAAACTCTGGATTCTGATAGAGGGCCATGAGACTTAGACCTGAGTGCAAAAATGGAGGCTCTAGCCCCTTCCAGAGCTGAGATATCGAAACTCAAAAATTTGACCCGAAAAAAAAACGACAGTGGTACCCCTTACGTTTTTTTTTTCGGGCGAAAAATTGCGTTTCTCCAATCTTCTCAAAACTCTGGATTCTTATAGAGGGCCATGAGACTTAGACCTGAGTGCAAAAATGGAGGCTCTAGCCCCTTCCAGAGCTGAGATATCGAAACTCAAAAATTCGACCCGAAAAAAAAAATGGCCCTCTATCGAATCCAGTGAGAACCCCAATTACGTTGACAGGGGTTGTCGTTTTTTCGGGCGAAATTTGAGTTTCTCTAATCTTCTCGAAACTCTGGATTCTGATAGAGGGCCATGAGACTTGAGTGCAAAAATGGAGGCTCTAGACCCTTCCAGAATCCAGAGTTTCGAGAAGATTGGAGAAACTTAATTTCTCGCCCCGAAAAAAACGACAGGGGTACTGTCATTTTTTTCGGGGCGAGAAATTAAGTTTCTCCAATCTTCTCAAAACTCTGGATCCCATTCAATAGATTGCAGGCGGGATAGTGTTCAACATAAAAATGGATTGAAACTCATACAGGTTTGGAACAACATGAGGGTGAGTAAGTGCAAGTAAGTGACCTGAGTGCAAAAATGGAGGCTCTAGACCCTTCCAGAGCTGAGATATTGAGATATTTATAATGGCTTAAATGCTGCATGGGATCTCAATATCTCAGCTCAGGAAGGGCCTAGAGTCTCCATTTTTGCGCTCAGGTGTAAGTCTCATGGCCCTCTATCAGAATCTAGAGTTTTGAGAAGATTGCAGAAACTCAAAATTTCTTGCCCCGAAAAAAAATGACAGGGGTACCTCTGTCGTGTTTTTTTTTTTTTTTGGGTCGAAATTTTGAGTGTATTTTAAGGTGTATGTTAAGCACAGGTGTATGTTAAGCACTCTAAACAATGCTGGGTTGTTTCAACCCAAATTTGGGCCAAATATGGACTAACCCAAATGTTGGGTTAAAATTTTAATTAAAATTTTTAACCCAACTTCAACTTTCACTAAACTGTAAATTTTTGAATTACTTTTTTAACCCAAGATTTGGGTTTGTCTATATTTGACCCAAATTTGGGTTGAAACAACCCAGCATTGTTTAGAGTGAGAGTTTACTCAATTTATGCTGTGACTTATGTTGGGTAATCGTCCTAATAATAAAAGCAAGGGATATTTTCTCTTCAGTATTTGTGTAGTTTGCTAGGTTTACTTATAATATGCACTGCATAAAATTGTTTGCAATTCCACCACTGTCACTTTTTCATCTGTAAGACAAACAATATGTCCTATGGATAAAAAGATAATCCTCACATAATAGTGTCTTAGCTGTGTGATGCGAATGGCCAAAGAAGAGCCGTACATTGTTCTGTGAATGTTTACCTGACTTCAGCATAGAAAAATAACGGATTAGTGATTGTGATGGTGAATACTAATGAGACAGCGTCTGTTTAGCTGTGACTCATAGCTGAGATTATATAGCTGGAATTATGTCAGGATGATTGTCAGGATTTAAATAGATTCCAAACTCAGTGTGTTCTCAGCTTCTGTAGCTGTCTGTCACATATTCCACAGAGACGACAAGAGTGATATCAGCAATTTGAACTTTTAAGTGTCACATATTTTTAATCATCTCTCAATGACAAGAATGCATGTTGAATAAAAGAATTATGATAATGAAAGGAAATTGAAGGGATTTGGGGTTTCATGATGACACTAGATTCATGGATTCTTTGGCATGCACAAGTTTGTGATTTAAGTAACTGAGAGTACATTTCAAAGATATTTTTTTTTTATCCTTTTTTGTACTTTTATTATGTTTAGCCTACATCTATATGTAAGTGAGTGTGTGTGTGTGAGTGTGTGTGTTCACAAAAATTAAACTAGTCTTGATTCTATTTTGTGCGATTTCAAACATTCAAAAGTTTTTATTGTATGAAAGTCCGAATCAAAACATGAACTTTGTACTCTAAGAAAACTGGCATTTACAGACATGGATTATTGGAGGATAATCAGGAACACCGAAATTGCTCTTTGAGAGGTTCTTTCTGAAGCTTGCTTTGTTGAGTGCTCTGTGAAATTGCAGGGTGATCCACATGAAAAACAGTGGATGGACACATAATGGCACTTCAGTTGGTGGCTATTTCTGTCATGAGTGTTTGACATGGTAAGGTACATGACAAAGTTGATATGTTTGGTCTTGGCGGAATAAATCTGCTACGCTGTTGATGCAGAGCAAGAACGGGACTTGCTACTGCCAATAATAGACCATGAGCATACTAAATCATTCCTCTGAAAGTGAAGCTCAAAACATTTTAGACCCCGTTTGCACCTGTATTTAAAGGGATACTTCACCTCTGGAAAGGTGAATGTGTATTTAAAATGGGTCATTTATGTAGAATAAATGTGAAATTATTTTTGAATTTGGAGCGTTCTAGACTGAGAAAAGCCAGAAAATGTATTTTTGGCTTATGTGCATGAAAGACAACAACTCCCAGAATGCACTTGCTTCGCTGCCCTAGGAGGCCACGCCTACCGGTAACAGAGTACAGAAGTTAAACAACAAGTCTAGGCTACTAGTGAGTCTCCGTGATGAGTCTGCCCGAAAATGTGTTTCAAGATCGCCCAAAATGTCCGGGATTCGGCTTTTGCGTTCTACAGTCGTCATTCATCATGTTTACTGTGGTGAGCAGGACGAGGGAGGGTCGTGGGAGAACGGCGCGAGGCCGGTGGCGTGGTTACCGATGAGCGACACCTGTGAGACACACCGGTCTCGTATCTCTCACGGAGGAGCGGGAATTTTCTTAGCAATGTTAAAACGCACATCAATCAATCATTTGTTTAGCGTTCATGTAAACACTACATTTAGATTCACCAATCGCAATGTATTCAGTTAGATTGAAAAAAAAAGGTGTGTTCATGTAAACAATGAATGGCGACTGCAGAAAGCAAAAGCTGAAACCCGGATATCAACGGACGGACATGTCGGATAAAAAGAGGATGGTGACCCCTACTACTCATCTTTCTCCACAGAACAAGAGCCTGCTAGCTTAGCTTCCAAAAAAAAGATGGCTGACACTGTGTGTTCATTCTTTGAGTGAGACTGCACCCTATATGTGCGGGTTAAAAAAATGCGGGACAGCCCCTACTACTGACCGTGGTCTTTAGCCTCAGGCCAAAAAATCCTCAGATGATGCAAAATGACGATTTTTGCGTCATCTGAGGATTTTTTTCTAGACAAAAATACATAAATCTCTTGTCTCAGGGGGATATGGTGTGGAAAGCATGGTAATTTGAAAATACTAAAGGTTTTCTACTAATACAAAGCTTAATGCTAAATCCTGATCCCTTTAATGCCATCCACTTGTGATCTGAAAAGCACCATAAGCAGCTCAATTAGCCCTCTAGCGGTTAAAACAAACAAAACTGCAAGCATTTTTGCAGAAGAACATTGTTTTGACTCTGCAGATGATTATGACCCTTCACAATAGAAAATGACTTACAATGAACTCTGTTAGCTATGGAAATTAATCTGTTTAATAAAATACCTTACAGTAATAAAAACGATTCAGAGTGAATCACAAAATGGTCCGGCAATTTGCCAAATACAAATTTTCATTTGTGGTTTTTGAGTAGCCTAAATTGGAACAAATTTTGAGAAAATAAGGAAATTAGCCATTACACCTAAATGCTTTTCAAGTTCCAACTCAATGCAGAAAAAGCTAATGTCCATATTATCTATCAGCGACCCTCATACACAGTAGAAAAAACTATTGCTATTGGTGGATGTATTGTGAGTGATAGGTTGCCCCGCCCTCGCGCCAATATAAATAAACACGTCATCAGAGAAGAGATGTCGCTGTTATTTTGATAAAATATTACAAGGGCACATTAATAATAAAAAAGCATTTATAATAAACACAGCAATATTCCACAAAACGTAAGAAGTGTCCATTTTGATTTCAACCCGTCCGCTCCAAAACTCGCTGTAAAAACTTCACTACCCACTCACCCTTTCGCGTTTGGCTTTATCCTTCGCGGCTTCCGTAGGGTGTCGTGGCGCTTGTTGAGTTGGAAGGGGAAAGTACAGCGGCTTTACATAGCAAGATAAGCTAACATCTGTTACATTACTTTCAAAGTGTGGCGATCATATATCGTATCATAAAGATTTCCGGGCTATAATGAGGCGTGCAGGTTTGGGTAAGTATTTTTTCTCTGGTGTTATGTTTGAATCTCATGCTAAGCTATGTCAGTCACAGTTAGCTAACGTTATGTTAAATCAACACATTGTATGACCAAATCATGCTAAATATCACAGTTTCCAGATCCGGAGAACCACCTGTATACATAACGTTACTAGACAAAACAGTGTCTGACCTGATACAGACAATAATTAGCTAGTTTTCTCTGTATTAGACCAGTTGCTACATGGGTCACGTTAACACAGAGATGTTTACATCAGAAAATGAACGAGTGATTGTTAAGTTAATGTTTTAGCGTGTATGGCAAAATAAATACACATCTAAGCTTAACTTTAGATTCCTTCTATATAACGTTAGTTTAAGGAGGTTTAACGAAAGGAACCATCAAAAAGATGGGCTAATTTTAATTTATAAATAAAACTGGGCAGGAAATAAATTAGATTTTTAAACAAAACAGATTGTTTTAAAGGAGCTTTACAGTGATAGGAATTATTTTCAAATTATTTTTAATATCTAATTTAGATTTTTGTTTCAATGTTTCATCCATAACTAGTCCCTTACTTTTAAGATGTTCAGTAGCTTCTGATTTAGATTTTTCTGAGTTGATTTTGCAGTAAATGATTGCCCTGTCCATCTAAGACAAGTCAAATCTATTCCATACGTGGTGACGTTTGAAATAGTATGGTGTGATTGGATATTGTATTTTAAAATACTGAGAAACACTAGTGCTTTCTAATGAATTTGACCTGATTGTTACTTGTTCGATAGGTGAGGGAGGCCCTCAAGGGAATTACGTTGCGAGTGGATACAGCGTGTATGAGGAGGAGAACGAACATCTACAAGAGGGACTGAAAGCTAAAGTAAACGCACTCAAACATGTGAGTAGACTTGAGCACATTTTATATTTATATATATTTACAGCTTACATTTTAGTTATTATATAATATTTAAAATACTTAAATACATCTAATGAAAAAAATCTATTTCAGCTGTCGATTGACATTGGAAATGAAGTCAAGTACCAGAATAAAATGTTGGGAGAAATGGTAAGCAATGGGAAATGATTAATTATAAAATCTAACACTGATCTGAATGGCTTCATCATCTCGTGTTTGTTTCACCTCAAGGACTCGGACTTCGACTCAACCGGAGGTCTGTTGGGATCCACCATGGGTAGACTGAAGCTCCTTGCCAGGGGGAGCCAATCCAAGGTGTTCTGCTACATGCTGCTGTTCGCCCTGTTTGTCTTCATTGTCCTGTACTGGGTGATCAAACTGAGGTGATCTGAGGACCGATGAGATCCAGGACATTTCTGCCATACTCGTATGGGGGATCCAGTGCCATACTCATGGGGGACGGGATCAGAATCCTCACAGTGACGAAGACGAGAAGTGTTTGACTGCTTGCTTTCCATTGGACAAGAAACTGAACCATTGAGTGACAATGTGCAATATGAAAAATCTGTATACATATAAAAAATATATCTGTCCCAACCCACTAAAATTAATGTTGTCTCAGTGCAGGGATAATGCTACTCATTTAATACTGGTCATGAAAAAAAAGATAAACAATAATTTATCCAATAATGACCTTTGTTTAATGATATTCTTTTAGGAGAACTTCAGTGCTATAAATGTGTGCCGGACTCTATATGGATACTGATCAAATAAGGAAATTAAGGTTATGACAACTGACCAGAAGAGTAAGCTGGATGGTGTAAACAATTTAGCACTTTTTACCATGCAAGTCTATACAATGTCTTTGAAAGATTAGCCAAAAAAGATTGCTTATTGAATAGTATTTAAAGGGCTGATCTTGAGACTGTGAAAACCGTACTGGCATATGTGAAATTCAGTTTTGTATAATGATCATACTACATCAGTAACCACCCCAGACTTCTGTGTTGTTCAGAAATGTCTTGCATTATTTTTTGAGGTACTTGCTCAAACCCTTCTCCTCTCTATGGTTAACATAATGCATGGTTTATTTGAGTTTTTCAGAGACTAATATGTAAATAAATGTCATTTTTGAGAGAATTATTACATAAAAATTCATTTGTGTTGTCAAAAGCTTGAGTCCTGTATTCATGTATACCATTTGTGGTTTTTAAGAATTATGAAAACTTTATTATTTCTTTTCATGCATATTAAAAAACTAAGTTATATACAACTGTAATCAAAATTTACATACAATTTTGTCAGTTTTTCATCAGCCAACTCTTCATTAAGGCAACAATATCTGACTGCAAGTTACAGATCATCTTAAAGTTGATGTAACTGCTACGATAACTTAAATAATCCATTTACATTTTGTGTTAGATTCTCAAGTTCATTGTAAGTGCACTATTTTTCACACCAAATTCATTTCAGTGATGTCATTTCCTGGGCAGAGTGTCCATGTACTTGCATATGATTGACAGCATCACCTCATCAGCTCCTGCACCAATAGACATTAATCTGGAGTCCCTGTTAAGACCAAAAAATAAATAAATTTATTTCTGACCTGAGGTTTAGGCTTACCATATATTTTACTTATTATTTTACACTTTTAACAATCAGTTGGACTTTCGATTCTCTGCATTGACAGCTCTTTCCACACACTCAAAAGCATATTTTGTGAATATGCATTCATGTGTATCAATTGCTTCATAGGAATCACAAGCACCCTTATTCAAGAGTGAATACATGAAGAGTTCAGATGCAAAAGCCTCTAAGTGGCATTTGAAATTTTCTTCTAAAATTATCATTTTTATCAAGCTTGTACATTTAAGTTCAGTAATTTCACTTAAATGGCAATGAAGATTACCTATTAATTGTCATTTAAGTGAAATTACTGAACTTAAATATACAAGCTTAATAAAAATGGTCATTTTAGAAGAAAATTTCAAATGGCATTTAGAGGCTTTTGCATCTGAACTCTTCACATGCAATCCAAACCTGTTGCTTTTAAATGTCACTAGATGTCACTACAGCTCTGAGAGCACATGCATGTTCACTTCATTTCAGATGAGACATGAGAGAGACTGACCTGTAGAACCTGCTGACCAGGACACCACTGGTAAAGCCCATGCCACCCCAGTACTGGAGGCAGCTGTCACCGACCTCTCGGGCCAGTCGTCCAGCCTTCAGCTTGGCCATCGACGCCAACTTTGTCACGTCGTTTCCCTTGATGTACAGAGCTAATGAAAGGGCACAGAAAACATCAATTCTAAAGGTATTCTTTCTCAGGTGCATATGCTGAGATTCAGCTCAATTTTTTTAATATCACAACTCGAGGGAGGAAAAACAGGTTCAAGGAATCGCAATTTTTTGATTAAAATAGGACATCAAAACAAAAACATTATTTACTAGAGGTTCTGACATAATGTTAATTGTTGAAGTCTTTAATTTTTTTTTAAAATCAATTTGAATAAAACATTTTTTTAATCGTTTTGAATGATTCAATGATTCACTCAAAGACTTATTTCATTACTGGATGAATCAGCATTTTTAAACAAATCTCTTGTCCTTAAAGGGACAGTGTGTACTTTATGTATTTTATTATTTAAAATCAATATTTTTAAACATAAATATGTCCTCAATGGGGTAAAAATACCTCTGCCAATTATCTGACTTATCCTCGTAAACCAAGAATTTAATATCGGTATATGCATGGGACAGGTAAGTCCACAGAGGCTTCCATGTAGTTCCGCCATCTTGAAAAACTATAACAGCAGAGAGGGACAAAAAGTACTAGGTCAACGCGTTTCCACAGCGTGTTTTCGTTCAGAGCCAGCGTGACGTGACAGAACGCAGCAGAAGCGGAGGAGAAGAGCGGTGAGAGGCGCTTGTCACGGCCACGGCAAGTTTAAAAGCCGGCATTGCAAATCCTCGTCACCAGAAAAGTCCAAAATAGATTGTAAAACGAAACGTGACCGGAGATTACAAAAAACACGAGTTAATGTCGGAAAAGCTTTTTCCAGATGGATAGAGCCAATGCAGGAGAAAGAGTTCAAAAGACTCCTGTTTTCTTCTCGACAAGTAAGTCAATGTTACAGTCTTAATTACATGCTTTTTTTCATTGTTTGCTTGTGTACTTTATATTATAAACAGATGAACATTTATTGTTAACAGTTGATGATATCGAACAATGCATGTACTTCAGAAAATATAACGAAAAAAGAAAGCATAACTATTTATTACAATAGTTCATGTTTTTCACAGTCAGTAATTCACACTGTAACATTTGTTTTTTTGTTGTGTCAGGTTGCTGTGTGTTTGAAATAACAAACCTGTTCACCGAAGGTACACTCGACGAAGTGTGACATCCTGTCATAACTTTTTGGTACATAATGGCTACCGTAGACGCAACGCGCAATTGAAAAAAGCGAGGCGCTGGAGAGCACAATTTGCCTGAATGCAAAATACATTTTCACCGCTAGATGGGAGAAATTCCTACACGTCGTCCCTTTAACCAATAAGAACCCGGACCAATAGGAAAATTATGGGGCAAATAAAACAGACTAAATGGACAACTTAAAATGTTTCTGCTGTTGTTTTTTAAATACAACCACTACTCGCAAAGATCTGCAAAGTTACATATATTTCACATTGGGCTTTTATTTCTCATTTGGAAAATAAATACATTTCGTCAGTTTTCTTGCTAAATAACTTTTTTCCTGTTTATTTTCTTTTCCAAAACATTTTCAAAATTTAAAAAAAAAAAGTTTTCCTGAAACTTTTTAAAGGGATAGTCCACTTTTTTTGGAAATAGGCTCATTTTACAACTCCTCTAGAGTTAAACAGTTGAGTTTTACCGTTTTCGAAGCCATTCAGACTGTTTTCTGATATTTAGAAGAATATCAGTAACCAGACAATTTCTGGTGTCATTGACTTCCATAGTATATTTTTTTCCTACTATGGAAGTCAATGAGACCAGAAACTGTCTGGTTTCTGATATTCTACTAAATATCAGAAAATCGGCTGAATGGATTCGAAAACGGTAAAACTAAACTGTTTAACTCTAGAGGAGTTGTAAAATGAGCCTATTTCCAAAAAAAAGTGGACTATCCCTTTAAGAAGTAATAGTTTATGCATTTTATTTGCTTTGCCTTATATTTCAAAACCAAATAACTGTGATCTTTTCAGGTAAACATTTTAATCAGAAATATATTTTTAGATTGTTTTTTCACAACTCGAAAATGTGCAAACTGAATAAAAATAAATATGGTGTTTTATACCATATGTTGCATATCTGCTTTAGTTACAGGTGTGCAAAATATTTTCAAAATACATTTCATTAAAGGGTAAACCCTAACCAACTTTTTTTTTCGTTAATGACCTGTAAGATCTGGGGCTTTATTATTGCTGCTCATTGAATTTGGACATTTGGGTAAAAGTGTTTTAATTCTACAATATATGGTGTAAAAACAGGTTGAATGGTGGCTACTGCAGTTGAATTTTCCTATTGGAAGTTGTAACCACGCCCTCGCCTCTCTCTGGGGCAGCGCCAACGCAAACTTGAATGTTCGCTGTGATAGTACTTGTCAAAGGATTTTAATGTGCAGCTCTAGTTCACACCATTTCATTCCATTATTCATTTGGAAATGGTGGCCCCTGTAGACCTACTAGACACAAAGCCATGAAATTGCAAAACTACCTTGGCCAATCATTCTAAAATAATTTCAGGACTCGCCTGTGGCGCGATGCAAAAGGGAGCGCAACAGCTCGATTTCTGTCTGCAGCTCGGCCAGCCTGAAGTGAACGACCTGGTGGTACAGAACCGGCTGTTTGAAGATCTTCCTCTGTCTGGTGTAGTTAATGGTCTCTTGGACAACTTTCTCCATCATCGTCAGGACTTGAAAAACAAGAAATACGACACAATCAGGTCTAACATACCAAAGGGAAATATTCCAATGTCTTTTTCAACAAATTATATGATAGAGGGAATAGTTGTAGACACCATCTCGACAGGAAGTAGGCAGCAATGATGTCAAAAGATCCCCCAGAAGATTTAAAACAGAGTTTGACTCATCTGTAAACACATTTGGGCCTGAGAGGAGAGTGATCTGGATTTATTGTACACACGCAAGCCCCGCTGACATTAACACACGGACGTCATGACCGTGCCAATCCCAACAGTGAAGAGCAATGTTTGACGTGCAGTGGGACATGTGGGAGAAAGGATTGCTTACTATTGGCTGTCCCCCAGAGCCGCTCCTCCTGGAATTGCAGCATCTGGTAAGTGAAGCCCATTCCCTCCTGCCCTATGATATTTTTGCAGGGCACGCGTACGTCATCGAAAAACACCTCTGCTGTATCCGAGGACAACATGCCCATTTTACCGATCTTACGTGCGATTTGAACGCCTGTGGACGTATGGTAAAACATTAGCATGTTTACTTTGGCAGACAAACGACTCGTTTCCTAAAGTTTTGTGCTTTTCCTCCAGTCTTACCAGGGAGATTCATGGGTAAGCAGATTAGGGATTTGTTCTTGTGAGAAGGGTCATCGCTGGTGTTGGCCAGGAGGCACATCCAGTCTGCTTGTGTGCCATTAGTAGTCCACATCTTTCCACCGTTAATGACCAACTCGTCTCCTTTGCGCACAGCTTTAGTCTTGATGCCTGGAGGAGATAGTATTTATAGACTCTTTAGATCAGTGGTTCTCAACCGGGAGGCCGGGGCCCACATTAAACTTCCAAGGGGGCCAATGGGTGACTTAAAATGATTTAGATGAATAATACTAATATTTTACAATTTCCAATAACATTAATCTAAAATTATTCATATATATAAACACTCTAACTTATTTAAACATCATAAAAATGCTAGTTTTTATTGAAAACTATTGACTTCTTGAACAATTATTTTAATATTATTTACATACTGTTCTACTATTTTTAGTGTTTTGAATTAGCTCTTATTTTTATCCTTTTAATTTTAGTACAAAATTTAGTAATATTGTATTAGTTCATTTAATATTTTCATATAGCTTTGGTTTATTTTTATTTCAGTTTTAGTCATTTTAGTACTTTATTTTAGTACTTGTTTATTTTAGTTTGTTGTGAAGACAACATTTAAGTTAAACTTTATCATCTAATTTTTATATTCAATTTTAGTTCACTTTTATTTCAATTACCAAAAATTCTAGAATCACCAAATTCTTGAAACAGTTATTTTAGTGTTATTTATGTACTATTGTACTATTTTTTTGCATTTTTAATTAGCTTTTATTTTATGTTTTTCGTTTTAATTGTTTTTTGTTTGTTTTAGTAATGTTGTATTCCTTTTTTAAATATATTTTTAAATTTAGTTAATTTTTATTTCAGTTTTTAGTTTAGTCATTTTAGTACTTCAACTTATTTATTTTAGTTAGTAACTTTTCTTAAGTTTAAGTTTTACATCTAATATTTATATACAATTTAATTTCACTTTCATTGCAATTACCGAAAACAATTTTTAATAGCTTTAGTTTTAGTTATTACACTGTGTTTCTTGATTCATGATTGGTCAATAGCGTCATCCAGCGGTTCCCAGATAACAACCGCTGAAAACAGATTACGCACGCTCATCCGGGTTACACTGACATCAGCAGCGCTATACGCTTGCTAGGACTTGGTGAAAGTTTTGCATTTGGTGAGCTAATAGAATATTAAAACTCAGTCAAATCAATATTTTGTGATGCAGTTATTTATATGCCATCTAGTTAACTCTCTCGTTTCATACACACGCAGCTGCTGCAATGTTGTGACTTTTGTTTTGCACACTGTTGGATTACAAACAGGTACGATTTTAAAACTGTTTTAATCTGAAATCAATATTTCTTGTCTCCATAATTATTCATGTGGCAAAATGCTGTGTAATAAGTGGTATGACTGTAAACCGTATCACTTGAATGTTTAGAGAGAACAACTGGCTGGATGTACATTATCCCTTACTTAACAATAACAACACTGGAATCACAAAATGAATGAATTGAATTATATCACCACTCCCTGTTTCTGTTAATAATTACAGCAGAAATATCATATAGCAAATATTTTAGCTAATATGTGACCATGGACCACAAAACCAGTCACATGGGTCAATTCTTTCAATTTATTTAAAAATCTGAAATCTGTGGGTGCAAAAAAAAAACAGTTGTCCATTTATGTTCCCGATTATGCTGCATTCACTCACAAAAATAAATGTTTAATAAAATGTAAAAAATAAAATACATTTTTTTTTACCTAAAAAATGTATTGTTGGCTATTGCCACAAATATATCCATGCGACTTGTGATTGGTTTTGTGATCCAGGGTCACATATTTGGTGCTTTAGAATTGTATGTTGGACAATAGATCATACTTAGCTTAAAATGTGAAATAAAGTAATACAGCACTCTCATTTCACCATAAACATCTCAATTGCAGCTCATTATTAATTTGTGACTAGTGCCGGCTTTACTTCAAATACAAAATTGAATACATTTATGAAAAATAGTTCAGCATACCCCTGTGTGATATTCCCATGTAGACAAGTCTTTTAATCTCCCTGGCCTGAAATGCTGTGCTATCTTCATCTGATGAAGTAATTAATTTTAGATTTGCATCTGGTATGTGTTTACATCTTGTTTAAAACACCCCCTTGGCAATCTAAAGAACATGTCTTTCTTGTTTGTTACATTATCTCCAGCAAAACACTTACTTGCTACATCAGAGCCGGCCCCTGTTTCGCTCACCCCGAGGCAGGCCACTATATCTCCCATAATGGTGGGCAGCAAGAACTCTCTCTTGAGCTCTGCAGAACCAAACCTACAACGGCACAGAAGTCACAGTCACATCCTCAAAGGTATCAGTGTCATAGCAGCTGTGATTAAAGTTCATGAGGAGAGATTTACATTTTACAAGAAGCAAATGCAATTTCAGAAGCTGTTCCCTATAGGCAGTATCACAAAGGCCACTAATCAAAATCCCTGATTTTCAGAAACCAAATAGCCAGAAACATGTGCGTTTCTAGAGAGTAAGTAAGTAAGTAAGTAAGTAAACTTTATTTATATAGCACTTTTCACAGACATGAAGGGTCACAAAGTGCTTTACAGTAAAAAACAAATAATAAAAGAAATAAAAAACACACACATATTACAACACCACCATATAGCTAGTTAAAGTGAGCACAGTGCAGTAATATCCCCTCAGTGTCGGACAGTGTACAACCGGCTGCAGTCAGAATATGGCAAATACTAATAGGAGGAAAGGAAATATCCAGATAATTACAGTATTTATTTATAATAAATGATAGGTGGGTTAAATTGTCATGAGAATCTGTCAACACATAAGATCATTTGCTTAATCAGAATTTTTTTTTTCACAGTAAAAATATCAACAATTTACTTGAGAAGTAAAACTGCATAATATAATTTGTTATCATAGAATATATTTTAAATTAAGCTGAAACACAATTTTTTCACAAACCTTGAAACTTAAAGGAGTAGTTCAAGTAGTTAAACGACACCAGACGATGAATAAGGGTCTTATCTAGCGAAACCATCTGTCATTTAAAAAATAAATAACAAAGTTTAAGTTTTATAAGCACAAATGCTCGCCTTGCTCTGTTCTGTGATGTGCGTTTGTGACTCTCCTATTTGAACAATTGAATCAGGACCCTTATTCAATGAAAGAAATGAACGAATTGACTCGGAAAAAGATTCGTTCATTTTAATGACACAGAACAGAGAGAAGTCACACAGAACAGAGCAAGGTAAGCATTTGAGCTTATAAAACTTAAACTTTTTTTTTTTTTTTTTTAAATGAGCGATCTTTCACTTGATAAGACCCTTATTCATCGTCTGGAATTACTCCTTTAGGATATAGGGGGCGATTTCAAACACAGTCTTAAATTTCTGGAGACTGAACCTGCGGTCTGTAGCCACACTGAGCGCACTCGCCACGAACTGGACAAGGGTGGGAATTTCAGTTACAAGCTACAATAGATCACCCTCAGTGTAATCTGTCAAAATGACGGACAGCCTTCAGATTTTTCTGTCACTGCTAAAAAAAAAAATCAGTCAAAGACGGAAAAATGTTTAACGCAACCAAAGTTTGTTTCCTTACTCAAAAGATACCAATATTTCAGATTTAGAAATCACCTCGCCAGTGCAGGTGTAGCCATGTCACTCTGAACACCAATGGCCATGGGAATCCCTCCACAGTTGATGTTCCCCAGTTCTTCAGCCACAGCCAAACTGTAGCTGAAGTCCAATCCAAGACCGCCATACTCTGCAAACAATGAAAACAACCAGTGAATACCAAGAGAGCAGATGCTTCATCTCAGTTTTTTTTATGTTATTAAGCTTGTAAACATTGAAAATACTGTAAATGCTTTAGAAAAATATCCCACAATATTTGCAGTGTTGGGTGTAACTAATTACTAAGTAATTAGTTACTGTAATTTAATTACTTTTCCCTTGAAAATGTAAAGTAAGGGATTACTCTTCATGTATCTGTAATTTAATTACAGTTACTTCTGATGTAATTGAGGTAAATACTGTGTATAGATCAATCCGATGCATTTTATGAGGTGTCTAAATATTACAACCGCACTCGTACAAATTCGTATGGATTATTGTAAAATATGTATGAAAAAAGTGTGAAATGTCATGAGATCAGACATAAAACAATAGTGGGTTTAAAATCAAAATGTATTGTCTGATGCTAAAAAGTATTTTTATAATGTGACCTTCTCCACCTTGGTCAGTTTAAGGATAATTCATGCAATTTATAGTATTTATTTGAAAGAATTAAAACAGATTCATGTCTATCCTTGTATTATTCAGCGGGTTGAGATTGATATGGGATTTTGAAAGTAATTAGTAATTAAAAGTAATTAAATACTTTTTAGAGAGAGTAATTAGTACAGTAATCTAATTACACTGTTGAATAGGTAATTAGTAACTAGTAATTAATTACTTTTTTAGAGTAACTTACCCAACACTGAATATATTTGCAGGAACATTTTGATCACAAAGCAAGTGAAATTTAGAGTGTTTCTCTTTGTTCGTGGGCCTCAATAAGCTAAACTTGCTTACTTTAGTACTGAAGACAAATATGCATCATGCAAAAGTCCTCAACATATTTGTACCATGCAGTAATCTAAAACTTGACATGCCCTTTTCACACCCCTGCGGTCCATTTCATCATAACATATTACAATGTCTTGGGCAAATGGCGTTTATGCAATTACATGTGATCGTAATAACAGCATTACTGTTTCCCACGATACTTTCCTTGTCATGCATTTATTCATTTACCATTTTCCTTCAGGAAACAAATATTATGACATTAAGGAAATGATTGTAATCTGTGCAGGCAATAAGGACAACAATAATATTGAAAAGCAAGGCCTTTAGAGATTGTGGTGAACTCTTCATTCATTTACACCAGAACTACAGGATGCTGTATTCTGTCATCAGGTACTGCGATGGTTGTGGAAAACATTTGGTGTGGCAAAGTAAGGAAAAGTGAAGCCAGAGAGCAAAGGAAACAGATACAGCTGCACAGGAACAGTCGTTGTCAAATAATTCAATATCCAAACAGACAATCTGTTAGTGTTCAGTACCTAGTGAGATGCATCCGAAAGGAGGGTTTGTTTATCCTGACCACAAACTAGTAATAGTATTAAGCACTTTTGTTTTGGGGGTCTACTAGAATAAGCTAGAAAAAACACATTATTTTTCACATATTTGTCATTGTTGCAGCTCCTCTCTTCCCAGTCTGTCAGTAATGCTCTTTTTAGTTCCTGTCTCTATGAAGGCAAACCCCTCCTTCTGAAAAGCAAAGCTCTGATTGGTCGGCTAGATCAGTGTGTTGTGATTCAGGCGTGTTTTGTAATGCCTGGTTCAGAACACGATTTTTTTTGTCTGTTACGATAGTCACTGTGTCAGATTACGCAATTTTGGCTCCTAAAATATGTCAGACTACACGTTACTTCCTGACCAGTCATCGCATGCCGTGTTTAACGGCGTGCGTGATGTCATCGAGAAGGCGAAACTCGTAGCGAGTGAGTTCCTGGATTGCTCGGCATTGCCTTTTCAGCGTGAGAAATACACGGTGTGGCATGTGATTGTGTGAACTGGTTGAATTGCGTGTGTCTCACGGCCATTGCGTGAGACTTGAGAACCCTGGTCGAAGAGGACAGTATGGGCTGTCAATCCTCCAATGAGAACTTGAGGTAAAATATTGTTTTCTTATATATATTTTTACTTCTAGTTTTAACGTTAGCACCATTGTCTCTCTTTCGTTTTGTCTTTTTTGAAAGTTGTATACGGAAAAGCTTGTGCTCCTATTGGTCAACCTCATACATGTGACGGAACCGTCATGGACGACCGTTAAAAAAATTAAACATGCTAGTCTTTTTGTCGTGAAGCATCGCAGACGCGACGTAGGTTGTCGCCCACTATGACACAATACGAGATGATACGATCGAATCTTGCGTCCCGACGCCCGTTGTCGTTTACGAATCCCCACGACACCCTATGCACCCTATTTTTTTCAGGTGGGTCTAACAGTAGTATTCAGATAAGAAACACTACAGAAATTAAATAAAGTAATCAAATGTTAAAAATTAAACAAATTAATGCTTACAATTAGAGTTACAAAAGTCATTTAGAAAAAGGCAATGTGACTCAGTTTCTCTTTGTCTTTTGTTCTTTGATTAACATGACAGAAAGCAGCAGGTTTATTAGGCTGCTGTCACTTTAAGAGCTTATGCACAGATCCAATATATTTTTACACAACATGTGATTTATTTTTCAACAAATATATGTTCCAAAACTGAGTGTATTTACCAGAATATTCTGCAAATCTGGCATTTTGGCATAATTTTGAAAGTCTTTTTGGTACTCACAAGCTGTTTAAGAGGCCACTTTGTAGGAGCACTTTTGGTGTTGGCGCGATACCTGCGGGAATGACTAAAATTATGTGCAATATTTTCGTAGCGAATGAGACGAGTGAGTGTGAGGAGGCAGGTGTGTTTTAATTAACTTTTGAGAATGTGAGAATGCGCAGTTTGGTATCGGCGATTCTCTGTGCTTCTAATTTTTTTTCTCAAACAGCAACATTACACACTAAAGAAAGTTGAAAATGTAAAAAAAAAAAAGGCAAATATTGTATAATGGTCTTATATGGGTTTGTTTAGTAAAGTGATAATAGGATATAAAGTTAGAATAAAAAGGAAAAAATTATGTCATATGCCATCAAGCAGGTCTAATCTTTACGAAGTTCAGATATTGGAAGCTGGTCAACACTTCTGTTTACATGTAAAAACAGTGATTCTCCTGTTTGGTGGGGTAACCTCGCAGAGTACATTTAATCACCGCATAGATGTGAAATGAGAAGTATTTCATGAGACACAAGAGGCCTTGCACCCCCACATATTTTGGGACTTGAGTTAGAAGACTGGATGGTTCGGATAAGAAAGTTTTAGTGCCTTATCTGAGGTTGCTCGGGTTGGAAAAACAGACAATCTGGATTTACGCCAGTGTTTTGTAAGATGGAGTTCTTTTAGCCAGGTTGTGAAAGCTATGATTTCATGAAGAAGACGGGTGTTAGGGGAACCAGCAAAACTCTAAAACGAGGATTCAAAATACCTTCCATCATGCAAAATAATCTAAATGCTCACCTGTAAGATCATGTAGCATTGTGAGCATGCATTAATATAAGGCTCATAATGGTTATACACATGAGAGAGTGGGGCTAGTTTGTTTTTTTTACAAAGGCCATTTCTTAGTAACTGTAAGTCACAAGTTCATGACACAAATGTGCTTTCTAACACTAAATTCAAAAATGCTTTTGTTGTGAATTATGACCTCCAAAATAAAATAGCAATACCATCATATTTTTACTGTCGCTGTTAAGTAAATAATAAGTAAACACAATAAAACCACACTGAAATATTTAATATAATGTGTGTGTGTATATATATATATATATATATATATATACTTACTCAGTATTTAGTCGGTTAATTTATCCTATATTTACATTTGAGTAGCAAAATACCTTAAGATATTAAATCTTAAATCTTGAAAAAAAGGAACAAAATTATGATTTTCATTTATTACTATATATTGAACAATATTATACAATTATTATAAGTTTAAAACAAGAAAAATATGTCAGTGAGATAAAAAAAAAGATCTTGTTTTACCTTTTAATTTGGTTAATTTTTCTGACTGGTGTTTTTCTTGTTTTAAGAATAAACACCTAATTTTGATGATGTTTTTCAGAAAACAATAAAAAATCATTTTGCTTCTCTTGGAAATGTCTTAATTTGAGAATTTTTTAGATATTTGTAATGGAAAACGAGACCAAAGTATTGAATAAGAATTTAGTTGTTTTTTTTTTGACGTGCAATATAAAGGGTGATATTTTAAATGGTTTGATGCTTTACCTTTTACATTTTTGCTGTTTCATGAATTGTGTTTCATAATTGTTTTACTGTTTAAATTTGCAGCAAAATTTCTAACAGGCAGATTACATTGTGACAACTGACCTCAAATAATATGACAACAAGCCCTGCTCACAGGCTGGGTAATGTATGTTCATTGAACTGCATCCTTTTTCCTGTGCAATAACCATGAAAATGTTTTTGTAGGCAAGATTTTCAAATATGTCTGTACAGAAATTGACTTTCAGAAAATAAACCTAGCCTGAGAAATATACATCCAGTTTCCCTTACATCTTGATATCTTTCAGAAAATTATAACCTTTCACTGAGAATGTTCTGCTTCCTAAATTTGTAGTCACTGGTGATGGTGGATTCTGATTATAAATATAGCAACAAAACCATCCCCAAATCTCAACAGGGAGCGCGCAGGAAAAGCTCCAGTTTAGCCTACAGCAGCCAAGTCACAATTCACCTGAACAGATTCTACGTAATTGTTCAGAGATTTGCTGGTGTATCTGTGCTGCACATATCAAAATGAGGTGAGGCAACGCTACGAGTACTAATCCTCTGTCTAAGAAGATGCTGTAAATCCAGCTGGCTAATGCAGAAGTGTCACAGTGTCAGCACTTCTTAATGCAAGTGCTGCTCTCCTCTGACCGCCAGATTTATGAAGCCGGATTTAAGTTCCCCCGAGCCTCCAGCGATCTGCATTCTATTATTAGTTGGCAAAACTTACATATATAAAAAAATATGAGGATATTATATGCATGCTATTTAAGAATGAGACTCAAACGTAACCTAAATGCTCACCTGTAAGATCATGTAGCATTGCGCGCATGCATTAGTATAAGACATATGAGAGACTGGGGCTAGTTTTTTTTCTCCAAGGCCTTTCTAACTGTAAGGTTGAGTCAAAAGTTCATGACACCAATGTGCTTTCTAACACTAAATTCAAAAATGCTTTTTTTGTGTGAATTATGACAAATTATGATGAAATAAAATAGCAATACCATCATATTTTTAACCATTTTTGACTGTTGAGTCAATCAAGCAACCCTTTAAACTGCATGGGAAAACATATTGATATGCGTGATAATACCACAAATCAGGTTTGTGTTTTCCATTGTTCTCGTAATTGCTTCTTGCAGCAATTTTGTTATTTTCTCATGAATCTACCTGCACTAAAATAAAAAAAACCTAAGACTGTTTAAGGGCACTCTACAATCTTGTTTTTCCTCTACTTTTTTCAAAAAGGATCCTTAGAACTGTAATTCTGCCATTACCAAAGACAAAATGATCCAGTTTGTACTTAAAATGCATTTTCAGTTTTACAAATGTCTTTTTCAACCAGATGCTTTCAAGAAGAATCAAATTGTCCTTTATCTTGTCAAATAGAAAAGCTAGTACAATGAAAACATACTGCATAAACTTCTTGTTCTGAAATGTTGGATATTAAAAAAATATGAAAATATGACCACCCAAACTGACAGCATTTTTCAACCTTTTTGACTCTAAGGCCCCAAACCCTTTTTGGGCGTCACTTTAAACCCAAAAATGAAAATTCTGTCAGTATTTACTCACCCTCATGTTGTTCCAACCCTGTAAGACCTTCGTTCATCTTCGGAACACAAATTAAGATATTTTTGAAGAAATCTGAGAGCTGGATCACTCCTCCATACTAGTCCATAGGCTTCTTGAGGAGTTGAAACTTGCTGGCATCGAAAAGTTATTAAAGACATCGTTAAAATAGTCCAAGTGACTACAGTGGCTCAATCTTAAGTTTATCAAACGACAAGAACACTTTTGTGCGCAGAAAACAACAAAAATAACGACTTTATTTCAACTATTCATGTCCTTCTCTCTCTGCCTTGAGTCAGGTTACTAGTTTAATAGCGTAAGCTTCTGTTATTGCACATCACACGCATCACACACGACCAGTGTCGGCCAATAGTGAGCCTACGTGTGACGTAGCTCTACGCTATCACACTACTAGGGATGTCCCGATACCACTTTTTCACTTCCGATACCGATACCGATGCCGCACCTTTGGCTTTTGCCGATACCGATATTAGTCCGATATTTTTTTTTTTCGTGGTCCGACGTGCCGTATACGGCCCACAGGGTGGTTTATAGGTTTAACTTTGTGAAAGACAAAACAAAACAAACACAAAAGTAAACATAATACATATCTTTGGAAAGCTGAGAAACTCGTGATTCGAACGACGTAAACCATTTTAAGATACAATCAACACAGCGGGCACAATCTGTCTCTTTGTCAGACCACCAACAGCCAAAACAAACCAACACAAACTGGAAGAAACTCACCAATTAGCCATCTGTTAGTCCACATTCCAACAAAAAATGGTTTGGTTTCACTGTAAAGCATCCATACAATCCAATTTGAAGAAGTTTTTAGTCCAAAACAATTGTATATATGAATAAACATCCATGGAATGTAAATAGTAGCATTTCGCGTTAGCCGACAGCGCTATCACAACTTCGACGCACTAATGCTACGTTCACACCGGACGCGAATAGGGCGTCAGGCGCGAATGATTTCAATGTTAAGTCAATGCAAAGACGCTTTACGCGCGTGAAAAATTCCTGCGGCGCGAATGAGGCGTGGAGCGCGGCGCGGAAGACGCGAATACGCCTCATTCGCGCGTCAAGTTGGCGCGAATTGAGCGTTGTGCATTCACGCGTTTGACGCGAATTCGCGTCTGCCGCCCGAGTTGAAAAATCTGAACTTTGGCGTGAATTCGCGCCGCGTTAACCAATCAGGAGCCTAGCTGCTTGCTCACGTGGTGAAGTGTCTGGATGCTTCAATAAATTATTTTGTTAATATGACTAAATGCATGGTGGGATTATGCACAACAAAGCAAATGTTTCATCACTTAAAACATTATTTCTATATGGAGACATGTTCATTTTGTATTGAATGTTATTCATTCCATATCTAGAAATAGTATTATGTTGTAAAGACAATCAACATATGTGCATAAATTCGTGTCTGGACGTGAGAGGGAGAAAAAAAAAAAAAAAAAAAAAAAAAAATCACAGGACAGGTTAATAACTTTTGAAGGCTGGCTCTATTTATTATCAAAACAAAAATAAATGACAGCTAGATTAGATGGATGAGGGGCCGGGCGAGGGTGATCCTCGCTCAGATGCGGGACAACAGGTCATCAAACTGGGCGCGTGACAGGCGGAAGTACCGCTGACAGCGGCCGTCATCCAGCGCAGCTCCTGGAGCGAGCAAATGGTGAAACTCGCCAAACGGTTCGGCTCCGAAGGGTCCGGTGGACACAAATATACGGCGACGATGATCCCCACGCCGCTGTTCTGCTATCCAGAGTAAATACAGAGCGGTAACTCTCTTGATGAATGCTCGGTCGACATAAAAACAATGACCGCCAACGGATTTTGATTCTGACGCGCGTCACGCGCGTAAATTTCGCTTCAAACTTTACGCGCGCCAGTTTCGCTCTTGACACGCGAATTAACACTAGTGGTCAAGCGTCAAACTAGACGCGTCAGGCGCGAATTTGACGCGCGATTCGCGTCCGGTGTGAACGTAGCACTATTGATCCGTCTACAGTTGAAACGTAAACATTGGAGAAAAAAGAATGTCAAAATGGCCGCTGAACCATGAACTATTGATTGACAGGTCATTTTAACCAATCGGCGAGTGTTAGGGGTGTCTTCTAAACTCCAACAGCCAACGAGCGTGCCTGGTGAAGATCGGTACCTACCTCTCTTTGAGTGACAGTTTATCTATCCAGTTGCAATAGAGAATGAAATGACGCTATTTTCTGATAGCCAATGAATTTCTGAAAAGACTGAAATGCAGCTTTTGTTGGTGGAATCAATCATCCGATTACATTAGAATCCGTGCGCAAAGCGAGAGTGATTCTCTGCGTGCGTGTGCGTAAACACAACAATCATCACGTGACAGGCTGCGCCGCTAAACTGGATATCGCTCATATTTTTTTCTCCCCTCCGATCTCCGATCTAGCGTTCTGGGCCGGTATCGGCGCGATACCGATGCCGTGGATCGGATCGGGACATCCCTACACACTACGTTAACTGACAAGAGGCGCAAAGAGAAAGAAGTGAATAGTTGAAATAAAGTCGTCATTTTTGTTTGTTTTTGCACACAAAAAGTGTTCTCGTCGCTTGATAAAGTTAAGATTGAGCCGCTAGTCACTTGGACTATTTTAACGATGTCTTTAATAACTTTTTGAGACCGGCAAGTTTCAATTCCTCAATAAGCCAATGGACTAGTATGGTGGAGTGATCCAGCTCTCAGATTTCATCAAAAATATCTTAATTTGTGTTCTGAAGATGAACGAAGCTCTTACGGTGTTGGACCAACATGAGTGTGAGTAAATACTAACAGAATTTTCATTTTTGGGTGAACTAACCCTTTAAGGTACATCTGAAGTAGCAAACGTCTGCTTACCCACAGGTTTGTTGACTCCCAGAAATCCTGCACTTCCCAGGATTTTGAAGATCTTATGAGCAGGAAACTGCCCTTCTTCCTCCCATTTGTCTACATAAGGGTTGATCTCTTGATCAATGATCTGTAACACATGCAAGATCCATACTTAATCTGAGTACTGTAGCTCAATTTCAACATGACTATGATCTGATCATGTATTACAGTAACACATTGTATGCAATGAAACACTTCATTATTCCAGTGAAGGAGGATATCACTCACTGACTTTTACTCATCACAAAAGTGGCAAAAGGCCAAAACTTAAAAAAAAGGAAATAGTTCCTTCAAACTATAGAGTATAATAGCCACACAATAGGTCTAATAAGCGAACTTCCTTCAGAGTCACTTCAAGATGTCTGGTTTGCATCTGCAGCAATACTCCATGTAGATTTGCGCCATATACAGGCACTGCCAAAACAAACATTCCTGACATACATATTCACGTTCAAGTTTAGCTCTTTCAACATCTGGATTTCTTGTTCAACCGTAAACTGAACATGTTTTTTTTGTTTTTAAAGACACCTTATCACCAAATCTGATCACCACTTTCAATTGTATTTTTACCAAATGTGCTATTTTTATTTTTACAATACATACGGTTTGGGCGAGTAAAGGTTTTTTTTTTTATTATTATTATTAATATTTTATTCATGAAGTATGCATTCAATTGATAAAAATGACAGTAAAGACATTAATGATACCAAAAAAATGCACGTTGCTCCTCTGAACTTTGTACTCAACAAAAAATAAAAAATGAACGAAATGAAAAAAATGCATCACAGTTTTCACTAAAGCAGCGCAACTGTTTTCAACATTAGCTTCAAAGGAGAGCAAGGCAATTCATTAAAATCTACTTGGTTACACAATTAAAGAAGAAAATGAACTGAATTATTTTCCAAATAATGCATTATGTGAACAATAGCTTTTTTTCCAAGGTTAAAAATAATAAGAAATGTTTTTTGAGTAAATCATCATATTAGGATCATTTCTGAAGGATCATGTGACAAAATTCAAAAAATGTAATGTGTAAATATTAGCATTTTACTGTCTCTTTGATCAAATAAATGCAGCTTTAGTGAGACTTCTTTCAGAAACATTATAAAAATCTACTGAACCCGAACTTTTGAACTGCAATATACATTTCATAAATCATGCACAATTTTGTTGGCAATATTTTTGCATTGTTCTAGGTTTAATTTATTTGAACTAATAAAAAATTAGGTTATATTCTTTTTGAGTTTTGAATCCCTGAAAAAAAAAATTGTCATTAAAATGTCATTATAAAACTATATAATAAGAGTATCATATTTCTTTATGGCCCAAAGAAAAAGGTAATGTCAGACTTCTGTTTTCATATGCAACAAACTGACATATCATCTAGGTTGCAAACAACATAAGGGTGAGTATTTTTTTGTAACTTTTAAGTTATAAAACAGAAGTCTTTAAATAAATAAATGCAATTAAAAGTCACCAGACCTTGTAATGCTCAACTTTTTAAGTGTCTAGAACACTAAATGTTGTAATGTTGAAACTTGCTGGCATCGAAAAGTTATTAAAGACATCGTTAAAATAGTCATAATGGGGAGTCAAAGGAAAGCAAGGCAATTCATTAAATCTTTACACAAATGAAGCAGAAAAGGAACTGAATTGATTTTCCAATTATGCATTATGTGTACAATAAAATAAAAACTGATTCAAGCATGATGAACCAGTAATTTCAATTCAATTAAGGCTATAAACTTTTTTAGCGGTGGTAATGACTCCTCTTCGGCTAATATGTCATGCTTATACATTTAATGGGAACAGACTGAGCTTTCAGTATGAGTTGTGAAAAGTTAAAGAAAATACTGCAGAGGGATGAGCACCATTTCCCCAAAAACATGCAGACATGCTGCTTCACTGGCCAACAAAAACGTCCTGCCTCAAAAGCGGTGTGAACAGAACAAACAGCATTTAATAACGAAAGGAAGCCAGGGGTCAACAACACGATAACAATGTCAGAACGAACTTTTCTGACTTTCTTCAGGAGAAAGAGTCTGCGGGGAACAACTGGCATAGAACATATAACGGAAGTGTCTTATTTAGAGTTAGATTTACTCAAAACCCAGAGGACTGTGACTGGATAATACGGTCAGAAAGGAAGGGTGGTCCACCCTGTCCGAACCTACAGTACAAGGTCCCCTATTCTTAATAAAGGTTGGTGATACATTCCACAATCCTCTTGTCGGTTAAAGAGGTGAGAATTGTTTGGTGGGGTCCAAAACTTTGGCTTACGGTTTGTCAACACTTTATGCACCCAGATGACCATTGAACTAAACTGAAAAACACAATAGGTGGTTTCCTGGAAGTGCTAACCCTAATTGGTGGATTAAACATTTTGATTTAAAAAAAATAATAATAATAACTCATACTCACATCATTTCAATCTGAACATTGCCTAACTGGCATGCCTTACGCATTAAGTAAGATACTGTGAAAAATGTAATCTTGAGTCATGAGATGACCTTATGAGAAGGAATGCATTTTATAGTAAAATACTAAGCCCTATATATATTAAGCCCTATTGAATCTGACACAAATCTAATACACCAATCCATTTAAATGCATAGGGCTATAAATAAATATTACATGCTTCTAAGTCAAGGACTTTTCTTACTAGTTTTTAGTGTTTCATTGTCTCCGGTGATTTCTTTTAATAAACACCATCCCTGAGC
Organism: Pimephales promelas; assembly: GCF_016745375.1. The sequence continues at coordinate 3,642,328 of NW_024121233.1, forward strand.
TTCATGCTATACAGCATTGTTCTCATTATCCGCTGCTTTTTCTGTTTATATCCTTTCTCATACCAGTCTATTCCCATACTCTTAAAGACACTGGGAATTTGAGAAAGCAACTTCCTTGCCAAGCCCTGTAACCCTCCAGTCTAGCCAGTTGATATTAAAGAATAATTACAGAGACTTTCACTCAATTAAATCTTATTCATTCAAATTCAGTTTCAACTTAAAATATTTAGCACATGCCTTGGAGATGGTAATGATTAATGTAAAATACTTTTTTTCCCATTTATTGGAAAAAAGCCTTGAACTTGCTAAAGAAAAGATTAGAAAAGTACATTAAAAGTGAATTTAAAAAGAAAACTTCTGAAATAAAATGTACAAGAAGAGACTCGTTTTGTAATAAGTCCTCATAATAGCCCATTTCTCACAGATCTTCAAAATGAATTGGTCTTCAAAATGTCACTCAGGTGCCCCGATAGAGATATTTCTTTATTCTAATTCCTATATAATAAGAGAAAAACTTTTTGGGGAAAGAAAAGGGATTGTTTGTTGGTGAGATGGAAATGACTGCAGAACAGGAGAGAGCTGTCTTATACATTCAAATGAATAAGTCAATGTTTTTTACTTATATAAAATTCAATGTAAATAATCTGTTTATATATATATATATATATTATATTTTATATATATATATATATATATATATATATATATATATATATATATATATATGGTATAGAAGTTAAGTTTATATTTAACTTGAGCAGGCTGTAACTTATAATCAACTAGCGTCACGTGACAATCATGGAAACATCAAAACAAAGCGTCTAATCTTGACATTTCATCTGTTAATCTCCAAAATGAATCTTTATATCAAACAAATCCCTTCCTAAAATCCTTAAATTATGTCTTGAATTAACAACAAATCCCTAAAACCCGAAACAGATGCAACTAGCTGTCCAAGCTAGCTACAAAGTAAGTGACCTCTTCCCTACATTCACTTGCTGAAAAAGATTCGACCTCTAACGTTACATTAACATGAGTGTGATATGCAGGTAGCAAAAAACCTAATCATCATTCATCTCTACAGAGAATTATACATTTGTTATGGATATAAAACAGCACGGTGTCATATATAACGTTACCTTTCTCAAAGACGACTTTAATGCAAAATGTTCCTCTGTGTAGAGAACATCGATATTTTCGGTAGAAACAGATGCTTTCGGATTGGAGGACGATTGTTCTGAGAAGTGCCGATTGTTGCAGACAACAGTTTGGGGTAAATTACGATTGAGAGCTAAACTGAATCTCAAGACATTAGCACGCAGTGCCATTCTTACAAACTACACAAAAGTGTTGACATGCGCATGCGCATTGAACCTTACGCAGAAGTCGAATGTAGAGTATATTTTCAGGCTACTGCCTGGTCTGCTGTCAGCACTTTACCAACTAACTAGTTATTGTTAACTAGGCTATTGTTATAGTTATATAGTAAATCTGTGATAAATGGGTATTAGCTAAATGTAAGAGTAATTTTGAAACAGTGTTTGTAGAAGATCCATAATTGTTATACCATTGTTTGTTATTATGGTATTTTGTTAGTTAGGCCTACCTCTATGAATACCATAGTACATTTTAGTTTACACTTTGTTTTGATAGTCCACATTCTACTAAATATAGGGGTTCATTCAGGTTGATTTGGATACTTTTTTTTTTTTTACCAGCAATTTCAATGGCAAAATGTGTCTCAATCAACCTAAATTCACTCCAAGTAAGCGGCTATTTGTCATTCGAGTATTATAGACTGTTTGGTTTGGGTTGACGTGTACTGTAGTTAGATAGTAGCCTACTTACAGTCAGAATCTCTGTTGGGGAGCCTCAAAATAAAGTGTTAGCAAATATTAAGCAGACAGTCTACTAAAACTCTAATGAATAGTAGCAAAGTCACTAGTTAGTAGAATGCATAAAGTTGACTATCAGATTACCACATTTTGTAATTAACAAGTGTGGCCTTTCTTTATTATGGCAAAGACTTGATGTAACATTTTCTGTAAAATACTGTTTGCTTTATAATACTAACCCTAACCCTATACACTTTAAACCAAACTCATAATGGCTCTTGGTGATGTTCTGGTGACAAAAAGAATCAGTCAGAAACTGTAGTGGCCTTTTGCCATGTAACTTTGGTTTTATTGAATAGCTAAATTATTCCACCGATTAAGCCTTGATTTATCATGTTAATTACAAGCTCAAAAATGCACTTTCACCCAGTATTGTTATACAGATGTTACCCTTTGGCTGGCTGCCTAAGAAAGAAATACATGTATTAGTCCATCAAGCAAGTCTCTGGTGATCAGTGCACAATGGTAGTCAGATTTATTACATCACTTCAAAGATGAATACACAACATATGAGGGTCCAGATCCTGAGGACTCATTTGCAAGGGAGAAAGAGCCATTTAGAGTTATTCGAACATCTATCCATGTTTGTGATTGTCCTTTTTCAGGGAGCAGAGTGGATTCCAGCTATGATTACATTTGAGCAGGTGTCCATGGGCTGCATTGAATACTAAACTGCAAAACTCTGTCCACATTAGCAAATGACACATCCACCTTTCTCCTTGAATGGGTTCTTTTCCTCTGGAATGCCTTTGACCAAAGGATCCTCCTCTGCTCCGCTCTGAATGTACTCCGTAATCTCTTCACAGCATTTGGAGGTCTGACAGAAAAAAGTGATTGAAATGACAATCAAACAAAAAAGAGCACACCAACAATACACGCTTTAGAAAGCCATCCAGGCCATTCAACTTTGATGTAGTCCATTGTAATCTGGCCATGAGTAGATTTGAACGCTTACCTTCGCCCTTTCCAGCTTCACCTCAGTTTTGAGCTGGGTTACTTCCATTTTAGCCTTATCCAGGTCCGTCAGATCTTCTACATTTATGACCGGCATTGTCTGTGAGAAATCAAATCAGACAATTACATCACAAGTGGTAGGGTATTTATGATTGAGATTTCCAATTATACAAAAAATTGCAGATGACCAGACTTACTGCCGCTTATGATGAGGTCTCCTCCACCCCTGAAAATGGACAGAGATTCTGCACCTCTCCCTCAATCCGGTTTATAAAGTAATCTGCATAAACATTGTAATCTCTTAATCTTATTAAAACAAGCACACTATATTTTATCTTTCCATAGTCATATTCTCCAAATGTGTGGTCAGCTGATCTTGTGGATTACCATATACACAGCAAAGTAAATACATATTTACTTAATAAATGAATTAGGCTACATCCCAAATAGTGAAATTTATATAAAAGGGTTTCTAATGACCTTCGGATTGCAATATAGGTCAAGGCGACATAGAAAGTATCACAGGCTACTGTGATAAGCGTGCTGCTAATCCATGTTTACCCAACCTGTCACATTAGATAATTCATTATCTTCAAAGATATGACAAAATGCATTCTTTTAAAACATTTTCGTAGCCTATATATTTTTCCTGGTCACACATGAATAAAAAGGGGTTTTCATTATTATATCATTAATAATAATATAAATGTTATTATTCCAATATTATTTTGATTTATTAGTAGGCTAATTAAGGATTAGACATTTTTGTATAGTTTTACTATACTATTATTAATAGCCTACTGTAGTAGAATATTTGTAGTTAGAAGTAAATTTGGCTTTGGCATAATTCTCATGAAAGTCATTATTCATATCCTACTTCGGGAATAGACGCATTTCGAGTAGCCTACATGGATACTGTGAAATTGTCATGGAAATGACTAAGTATAGACCGCCCTTCCAATTCCCCCCTGAAAAATTCTCCATTTATAAGGCAACGATTGGGAGAAGTCAAGTAGTAATATATCAGGCGAATAACATATCAGCAGCCTAGGCTACATCAGACTACACGCTATCTAGAATCCATAATCTCTCACAATGGTGTGGGATTTGCTTCGAGGTCTTTTGCTTTTTGTTGTTCTTCTGCAAAACGCCGTCGGACTACAACCCAAAGGTAAATATATCATTGTGCTCTTTTAATGGCTGTAAAGTACCGAAACAGAGGCATTCTGTTGTTGAAACTTGACACTTAAAAGTTGCAAGTGAATTGGAGCTTGAGGTTTATAACATTTTACCGCGTTATTTATTCCCTCACAGAAGTTTGTCTGTTGCAAATTGAAGAAGGAACGTGCAATGACGACATCCAGCGCTATTACTACAATACAATCACCCAACAGTGTGAAGAATTCAGCTATAGCGGTTGTGGAGGAAACGCAAACAACTTCTTGTCATTTTTGGAATGTCATAAAACTTGCTTCAGGATTCCAAGTACGTTCATAATAAATATACACAAATAATCTGTAATCAATAGCCTAGCCTACAGATGGCATCCCTTACGAAAAAGAAGTTTATTCAAGTGTGCTAGTATATATTTCTTTTAAACTAAAAATAAGAAGGTAGGCTATACTTTGTCTACTTTTTATGTTCTTTTCAATAATATACTTTATGTATTTCTCAGAATTAAAATTGTACTTAAGTAGGCTAGTTTAACTAAATACTAAAAGAAGTAGCCTGTTTGGCCTAGTACTCAATCTTTTGATTGAAATATACTTAAAAGTGTAATTAAGTAAAGTATACTTGGTTTGTAGTGTACTCTTTTGATTGAGTATAGGATAGTGGCCTATTAACTCTTTCAACGCCAGCGTTAAAAAAAAAAAAAGTTTCCAGCAACCGGCAGTGTTTTTGATCATTTCACAAATTTCATGGCCCCCAGAGTATTTTTTGTTTGCAAATCTGAACATGCAGTATAAAAATAGTATAAGTATACTTGTTTTTTTTTAGTAAGCTATATTGCGAGTGAGGATGTTGGAGGTGGAGATTTATAGCCTTTTCTCACAGCACTTGATATAATTAAACTTATCAATTTGATTGCGGATCCAGAAAGGTTCAAACGACAATCACCAGTGACAACTGGAGACTCACCCGTTGTAAAATGCAAAAGACTTCAGACTTCGGAGTGGCTGCAGAAAAACAGAGATCTCAACTCAATCATGTAAAGTTGATAATTCCGCAAATTGCTGCAATTGCAGATTTCGAACAGAGATGGCGACAAAGAGGAAAAACTTACTGTGGCTTTAAGATAGGTGTACCGTAGTGATTCAGGATAAGCCAAAAACATGGTTTGGAAAATATATTCATGATGTACTCGCTTTTATACATTTTGGCATTTTTTAACAGAAAAAAATTACAGACTGCAGCTTTAAGTACACTTATTTTTCGTAAGGGATCTTAAATGGGATTTTTGAATGAGAGTTCAGAGGGCAGTTATGGTTTAAAATGATCATAAGTGCTCACTTCTTTTTCAGATGACGTGAAATGCTCACTTAAACATGTTTTGTTTTGCACACCACAGAAATCCCCCAGATCTGTCGTTTTCAAAAGAAAGAGGGGCCCTGCCGAGGCCTCTTCAAGCGTTACTTCTTCAATATGACCTCCATGCAGTGCGAATCCTTCACTTATGGTGGTTGCCAAGGCAATGAAAACATGTTTGAAAACCTTCAGGGATGTCTGGAATATTGCAAACCTCCTAAAAGTAAGTAGAAACACTAGCTGTAGCATTTAAAAAAAGTCTCATTGAAGCATTTGCAGATCATCAAATAATTAAGATGCAGAATAAAGAAAAAATATTTAATGGCAAGATGGTCGGAAAGTGCATTGCCATCTTCAGAATTAAAGCAGCAATAAAGCATTGGACCTTGATAATTATTTGGTGAGGAAATGTCAATGGCATTAATAAAACTGATGAGCAGAACATAGAACAGAACATTAACATTAAGGGGCCAATGTACTTTTTGGGACCCTTCATTGAAACACATTAAGACATTTTTGTTCTTGTCTTTTTGAATCATAAACACAACAAGCTTGTTTAATGGCCTTCGTATCTAAATGTTTTCCAGTCTCTTGCTTGGCTTATTTATCAATGTACTCCGGCTCCACCTAAAACACTTTTTGAGGTCCCTAGAAAATGCAAATATCTAAAGTTAAACATTTCTGTTGTGTTTAATTTTTTTCAGCGATCCCTGTGATTTGCCATGATATTTTGGACAAAGGAAAGTGCTTAGCTTCCATACCAAGGTATTATTACAACTCTGCTACAAAAACATGCGAGGAGTTCATATACACAGGATGCGGAGGAAGCAACAATAACTTCATCTCCAAACAAAGCTGCATGGACGTTTGTGGTAAAAACGGTATGTTTGATCACTTTGGGTTTGAGAAAGTCATTATCAAGACAATAGGACAGGATTATTTTCAAAAATTTCTTGTCTTAACCATGTGTTTTGTTTTTGTCAGGGAGCAAACGTTGGAGTACCTCAAAGAAGTCAATACGAGTTTCTAAACAGTACTTAAGACGAGTAAAGGCACAGCCAAGGGAGAAGTCGACCAAATAATTGTTCATTAAGTCATTCTCACTATTTTACTGACAACGATGATTGCACTGATTTTACAGTATTGGATGCACAGCTCACTCTGTGTACATATGATATTGATTCCTTCATAAAATGAAGGTTTGTTTAATATTCTCATGTATTTTTTATGTCTATGTATATTTTTATTTTCGATAAAATAAGAATTTAACTTTTTTTATTATTTGTATTATTAAATACAAGAATATGTCTAACACTGTTAAAAAGCATAAACTGTTGATAAATAATGTTTAACTGACAATGTTACTTAGCAACATTATTTAATATGCTGAATAGTCTGTTTCGAGAAATGCCAATTTTTTTTTTTAAATTACACGTGTTTGACCTGGGTGTTTTAGAGTAATTAATATGTAATGTAGCCTATACCTAGGCCTACATTTTATACTAAATTGAATTCAATCATGTTGTGACTCATGCCTTTGTAATGACACTTTATATCAATCCCGAATAAAGTCTTTCAACTTCATCAACAATTTCTAGAATTATTTCTGAAGTATTAAAGACAACTCTCAATTCATGTTGTTATTTGATCTGGCATGTGAATAATATTAGCATAAATATCCTAACACATCATCACTCGCATATTAATCATAATTTTTAATTTCCAAACTCCCAAGATTTAGGCTACATTATTGTTGTTAAAGTAGCCTATTTAAATGTAATATAATTTGGTCTTAATCCTTAAAATTCCTTAAATCACCCCAAAATGAACATTTCGTCATCACACACGCTGTTCAAACCCTGTATGGGTTTCTTCTGTTGAACACAGAAGATATTTTGAAGAATGTTGGTAATCAACCTAGATAGCACAAATCTACTTGATGTGATTTTTACATCTGGAAGACTTATTTTTAAGAGTGTTTGCTCATCTGCAATACGTCTATTGGACGTTTCCTGTCAGATGTCAAATAGACGTTTAGAAGATGTCAGTTTAACATGCATTCTAAATCATTACACCTTAAAGACATCTTCTAAACGTCTATTTGACATCTGACAGGAAACGTCAGCCGTATTGCAGATGAGCAGCAAACACTCTTAAAAATACGACTTCCAGATGTAAACATCACATCAAACAGACTTGTGCTATCTGGGAAACTGTTGATGTTGACTGACCTCCATAATAGAAAAAAATAAAAATAAAAAAACTGACTAGTTAATATTTTTTAAAATATATTCTTTTGTGTTCAACTTCAACAGAAGAAAGAACCTCAGGTTTGGAACAACACTCCCGTTTCCCCCGGAAATCTCCCGTATTTTACTCCCATCTCTCACCCCACTCCCTTTTTTGATATTTCTCCCGGAAAACTCTTGTAGCCAGGCTACTGAAGCCTAATTTGTATGACCCAAACTTCGTAGCCTATATGTAAAATAATAATAAAACATAGCCTAATATAAATATAATTATTCCAAGGTTGTCGAGTTGCCAGATCTTGTGAGAAACGCAGCCTATTCACACAATCGACGATAGCCTACATTGTGTTTCATATCTAAGCCATATCAAGGTGGGGAGAATGCATGGTGTTACTCAGCAGCACAATTAATCACAATGACGCTGCTGCAGAGGCACAGAAGGCCATTTCTACCTTCATCAAAGGTGCTTAACTGCTGTGCAATACTTCAGTTCATGTGAATTTTTATCTTATTTATATCTATATAACCCCCCCCCCACACACACACACACACACACACACACTAATAAGTCATGTTTAACATTCATCTTTCTTTTTATCTTTAATATGTAATTATTGTAATGTATAACCATGAACAACATGAGGGCGACTAAATTATGACAGAATTATTTTATATCACGTGAAGTTTTGTTTGAAAGTATGGCGCCCCCTAGTTTATCTACCACGTAATTAACTTGTTAGGCCAGACATAATGTGGCCCGAGGCATCTGTCACACAGAAAATTAAATTTTTATGTCAAGATCAATAAAGTAAAACTGAATTTATCAGGAACAAATTTGGTAACTAACTAGTCCACATGTGTCAAACTCAAGGCCCGCGGGCCACAACCGGCCCGCAAATGAATTATTTTTGGCCCGCATGACAAAATGTATTTATTTTTAGAGCTGGCCCGCCGTCACTGTGTCACGTGACAAGCAATGACGCGTCACCATGGAAACATGACCGCGAAAGCGTGACATTCTGGGCGGTAACCCGGATGAGTGGCCATTATGGGGGCACTCGGATGTAAACAACAGCATTTACTGCACTATGTATGTACTACGGAACACATTGTTACACTAAAAAACACAGAAAAAACCCTTGGTAGGTACGAAATCATATAGAGATGGACTTACCAAGCAGGAGAGAGCGTAATATTTTGACAAACTAAAGTTAATATGTGGTAATGGTGAGCTTCTATAGCCCGTACTGCAATTCTTCCTTCTATTTTCTTGTTCCGACATAGGCTACGCTCAGATTGTCAGTCCAAAAAGCACATGAAATCCGTTTCAAGCTAGCAGCTACATCCATATGTGGTTTGAAATCCTATTCAAATACCATATGCCTCAGTCTGAACGATCGGATTTCGGATGGAATGCGACTTTCACGCCACATAAAATGTAACGTTAAACATCAGTTTTAGAGGAGACATGCTGCAAGTCGCTGCCGAAACAATGCTGTGTTGTTGCAAAGTGCCGGACGAGCAGAAAAATATTATTTCTGAAACATGTATTGAAACCGGCGCTGACAAGAACGCGGAAAAAGCCGTAACGTTGCATAACAGATTCCTACCGTTCTGCAGCTCAATACGCAATTCCACCAGAGGCTGTTGCTTAAAGTCCCTAATATAGTCCAGCGCGGCGGTGGCTACACACATCCATGTTGTAAAAATTAAATAAGAAAACATCACTATTGCAAATGCAAACCCCTCCATCAGTGTCAATGTCAGTGCCGTATTGCTGATGCTGTGCCTCTGTCAACCACAAACGCCTTCTTTCATCAGTTTTTGCACTCTTCTCTTTAACGTTTGGTAGTCTGTAACTCAAAAGGTATTTTCCCCGATGTGACAGTGACAGATTAGTACAGACCAAAACTCGGCCATTTTTCAGCATAAATAATCAGCCAAATTTGAAGGAAGGTGAACTTTGAAAAGGTGGACTTTCATTTTTGCATTTCTTTCTCTTGCTATAGGACATTTGATTTTCCTTTGAAGTAAATAACTTTTGTAAATAACCATAAGAAATTAGTGAAACTGATTTTATTTATTAATTTTATTTTATTTTATTTCCTAATTAATGTTGTTTTATTGGCAATAATATATAGACCTTGTTGTTTTCAGGTTCATAATAATAATACGTTGTTTCAATAAGTGTTTAACCTGTCCGGCCCTTGACCTATAGCAATTTTTTGATCTCGGCCCACTGTGTATTTGAGTTTGACACCCCTGAACTAGTCAGTCTCAGTCAGTGGTTTCAGATTAATGTTGTCTAAAACAGCCACTAGGTGGAGTTCTGTATTCATGCAGTATAATTCTCTTGCACTGGAATTCTCCAAGAAATTATTTTGCTGTGACACTTCATAAAAAGACCATTAAAGCATTTTTTTACATTGTTGAAGACACACAGATTACATTTTAAAAGCATTTCTGCAGATGAATATTTTAAATTGGAATGAAAAGGGTGGTATTTCATTGTTCTTTTCCATTGCATTCCCCCTGAATAAGACAGTATAGTTATAAATTATCTAATACCTGATGGAAAGAACTGAAGTCTCAATATGCAACATCCTCCCTTGAGGTTAGAGACTCTTCTTAAAACAATGATAATTTCACTACGGAATATGGAATTTTGATAAGCTGCAGTTTTTCCTCCAACAACAAGAAATACAGAAATTATTATTACAGAAATACAGGCTCATTGTGAATTCATGTCACTCATATTATGTGGGAGTTAGATTACAATCTTACGTATTTCGCAGAGTCTGCATGTCCTGTGGTGAAGTCTGCAAAGGTTAATAGTTTTATACTAAATAGAGATTTGTTAGCTCTCAGCAGGTTTAGCAGGTTGCACAGCAGCACAACTGAATTTGGGGCTTAATAAAGTCATATATTACAGGTTTGCTGAGAGGTGGCAGGATACTGCCAATGAAATAAATACACAAATCAGTCAATCAGCAAAGGTGTGCTTTATGTAAATCACAAGTCTGGAACTTTCATTTCTCGGCAGTGACACATTTAAATTAAAAGTGACAGTTTTTCCAGAGTCTACAAAACCCATTTACAAATGTTTAATAACGCTGAACACCTCATAAGTTACTGGTTTGTTGAAACTTCAAATTCTCTTTGGGCGAGGCCCAAAAATATAATTCTTATTAAGCAACCACCTATTTATTTTTGTCTTAGTAAGAACATGCCTTTAGATATGTATATCCTGAAATATTAAAGGAGCAATGTGTGACTTTTAGCGACATCTAGTGGTTCGGTTGCGAGTTTGCACCAGGTTTGCACTAAGGGCTCAGCCCACTGCTCACCCCTCCCTTTCGAAGAAGCTACGGTTGCTAAAACGGGACAAACATCTCGACGGCTGAGACAGCAGAGAATAGCCAGAGTAAGCCAAGAGTGTGTAACATTGTCACTGTTTCTGTACCACAGTCCATTATAAACCACATCATGAATACTGTCTGTTTACAAAGCCATAGTCAGGTGAGGATCAAGGGTTTTAATATATAATTTAATAAAATAATAATCAGCTGATTGTCTCACAAACGTAACCAGCAGCGCATTTCTCCCCACATACTGTAGCAAACCCATAATACAGCGAGAGAGCAGCTATATATTTTTTCTAACAGGGTAGTAATAGTTTAGCTGGCTAATATGAGCTGTTGCTGTGGCTGAGCTCGGACGCGTCCGCATGAGTTCAAAGGTCGGAACTGCGCGCGCTGTTACAATCATGTCATCTCCGCATCCCATAGATACTATTTACTACACACAATAGGCTTTTTTTTCTCTGATTTTTAAAATTCTTCGCGATCGACTTTAGTGATAAAAGACTTTAGTAAAAGTCTCTATCGACGGGTTAGTGATTCCTGTAACGGTTAGTAATTCCTGTTACGGTCAATGACATGAATACTAATCATCAGCTGTCTCACGAACGTAACAGCACATCTATCCCCAACATAACAAACCCATAACACAGCGAGGGAGAACTAAGTTACATGAAACAATCCCAACTACATATTTTACACCACTCACAAGGGAAAAGTCACTACTCACGGAGTGTGAGGCTAGCTTCCAGCTTTCCGCTACTTCTCTTTCAAGGTAGTGATGAAACGCGTTCTGTAGCGCTGTTTGTTCGCGTTCGGCTACGGTAGGAATATGACGTCACAACATGGCGACCTTCATAGAAGGGGATTCCCTCGGTTATGGAGCTATTAATGTCTCATTCTAAGGTAATAAAAACATTACGGCTAATTAAGTAAAGTTCTTTATACACCACTGAAAACATAGTTATGGATGTCATATTGCATTTCTGTTAATAGATACTCAACTTTGTTACACATTGCACCTTTAAGGCTTTCATAAACTGCTAAAAATAAAGATGAGAGTAATAATGTGTAAAATTATGCAATGTATATTCACTGTGGAGAGAAATGACATAAACAAAAAATACGCAGTAAAATACTAGATATAGGACACTACAATTATTTTTATTAAAAGATAATCAACATTTTAATCTTAACATTTTCTCTTCACTTTACATCAAACTGCAATAACAGCAACAGAGATAATCAACAGCTGCAACAGAAAAAAACAACAGCAGCAGCAATAACAGGAGCAGCAATAATCAACAGCAGCAGCAATAGCAGAAACAGCAATAGTCAACAGCAGCAGCAATAACAGCAGCAGCAATAATCAACAACAGCAGCAATAACAGCAGCAGCAATAATCAACAGCAGCAGCAATAGCAGAAACAGCCATAGTCAACAGCAGCAGCAATAATCAACGGCAACAGCAATAGCAGAAGCAGCAATAATCAACAACAGTAGCAATAACAGCAGCAGCAATAACAGAAGCAGCAATAATCAACAGAGGCAGCAATAATCAACAGCAGCAGCAGCAATAACAGAAGCAGCAATAATCATCAGCAGCTGCAATAACAGAAACAGCAATTATCATCAGCAGCAGCAATAATCAACAGCAACAGCAATAACAGAAGAAGCAATAATCAACAGAGGCAGCAATAATCAACAGCAGCAGCAGCAATAACAGGGGCAGCAATAATCATCAGCAGCTGCAATAACAGAAACAGCAATTATCATCAGCAGCAGCAATAACAGCAACAGCAATAACAGAAGCAGCAATAATCAACAGCAGCAGCAATAATCAACAACAGCAGCAATAGCAGAAACAGTAATAGTCAACAGCAGCAGCAATAGCAGAAGCAGCAATAATCAACAGCAGCAGCAATAGCAGAAGCAGTAATAGTCAGCAGCAGCAGCAATGACAGAAAAAGCAACAATCAACAACACCAGCAATAACAGAAGCAGCAATAATCAACAGCAGCAGCAATAACAGAAACAGCAATAATCATCAGCAGCAGCAATAACAGGAGCAGCAATAACAGGAGCAGCAATAATCAACAACAGCAGCAGCAATAGCAGAAACAGCAATAGTCAACAGCAGCAGCAATAGCAGAAGCAGTAATAGTCAACAGCAGCAGCAATAACAGCAGCAGCAATAGTCAACAGCAGCAGCAATAATCAACAGCAACAGCAATAGCAGAAGCAGCAATAATCAACAACAGTAGCAATAACAGGAGCAGCAATAATGAACAGCAGTAGCAGAAGCAATAACAGCAGCAGCAATAACAGGAGCAGCAATTATTCAACAGCAGCAGCAATAACAGGAGCAGCAATAACAGAAGCAGCAATAGTCAACAGCAGCAGCAATAATCAACAGAGGCAGCAATAACAGGAGCAGCAATAATGAACAGAGGCAGCAATAACAGCAGCAGCAATAATCAATAGAGGCAGCAATAACAGCAGCAGCAGCAATAACGGCAGCAGCAATAATCAACAGAGGCAGCAATAATCAACAGCAGCAGCAATAATCAACAGAAGCAGTAATAATCAACAGCAGCAGCAATAGCAGAAGCAGTAATAATCAGCAGCAGCAATAACAGCAGCAGCAATAATCAACAGCAGCACCAATAGCAGAAGTAGCAATAATCAACAGCAGTAGCATTAACAGGAGCAGCAAAAATCAACAACAGCAGCAGCAGAAGCAATAATCAACAACAGCAGCAGCAATAATCTACAACAGCATCAGAAGGAATAATCATCAACAGCAGCAATAATCAAAAGCAGCAGCAGCAATAATCATCAACAGCAGCAATAATCAAAAGCAGCAGCAGCAATAATCATCAACAGCAGCAGCAATAATCTACAACAGCATCAGAAGGAATAATCATCAACAGCAGCAATAATCAAAAGCAGCAGCAGCAATAATCATCAACAGCAGCAATAATCAAAAGCAGCAGAAACAATAATCATCAACAGCAGCAATAATCAAAAGCAGCAGAAGCAATAATCAACAACATCAGCAATAATCAAAAGCAGCAGCAGCAATAATCATCAACAGCAGCAATAATCAAAAGCAGCAGCAGCAATAATCATCAACAGCAGCAAGAATCAAAAGCAGCAGAAGCAATGATCATCAACAGCAGCAATAATCAAAAGCAGCAGAAGCAATAATCAACAACATCAGCAATAATCAAAAACAGCAGAAGCAATAATCATCAACAACAGCAATAATCAAAAGCAGCAGAAGCAGCAATAATCAACAACAGCAGCAATAATCAAAAGCAGCAGCAGCACTAATCAACAACAGCAGCAGTAGCAAAAACAGCAGCAGCAATAACAGCAGTCGCAATGAAAGCAGCAACGATAACAGCAGCAACAACAATAACAGCAGCAGCAGCAGGAATAACATCAGCAGCAGCAAAAACATCAGCAGCAATAACAACATATCTATTTAGCCAAGACCAAACATATTTAATAGTCATGTGCATTACCATCCCAAATATTTAGGAAGTTGTCATGCACAATGTTAACAAATGAAACTCTACTGTAAAGGGTTACCAAATTCTTTAATTAAAAAAAATCGGTTAAAAATACATTTCAGATTTTCAAAGGAAATGAAATATGACAATGCTATCACTTCACACCATTGATAACATAAAAGATAATGACTCTATCTTTATCTATAATTGATGAGCAGTTCCTGGAGTGAAGAAAAATAATCGTTGTTGTAGGGTTTCTTCAAACACAACACAGCCTGAATCCCATTTGCTCAGTGCCTCAGGGAGTGAAGGTGGCATTAAGACAAACTGCAACGTACATGCCAAGTTTGCCTGAGCGTACATTAGACGTGATGACGAGCAATCAGCCTAATTGTCACAAATGGTTTGTTATGGAGACTACACTCTGACTTCTCTTTTTTAATACTCCAGAAAGGAATGATATCATGGGTGGAGTATATGACAGCACATCCAAATGGATTCGAATCAGATGAAACAATAGACATCAACGATCATCGCATTATCTTCCTCTGAGAGGTCCATAACACAATGATTTGTAATATGCTGCCACCTCACTCAGCGATACAGTACATCAACTCGGGCCACTATGTTTTTGTGCTCTAGAGAGATACTCAATCCTAATGGAATTATCATAATTGTTGTTTGGTGGGGACCATAGTTGCTTATAAAAACAGGTGTGATGTGATCTCATGATAACTCACTGGACGATGACCAGCTTTCAACCTCCTGTGAGAGACATGTATGGCCCTCCGTTCCTCTGCCTTTTCTTTCAGGCATGAGCAGGCTGGTGTTCTGCTCTGAAAGCTGCTGCGAGGGAAAAATAAGGACGCCTTGTCTTTGTGTTTCCTGCTGAGCTTAACCTTTAACTTCAGAGGTCGGCCTGAACTTTGAAAAACATCTATTCTGAAAGTGAACAAATGAAGAGGATAACAATTTATAGCTGGGGAAATTGCTGTTATGATTAAAGGGGACACCATTTCAAAGGCTGGATCAGTGTGTTGTGATTGGTCAATCGCCTCCAGCATGTTTCGGAAATGTCACATTCTTACCATAACCACACTCTATAATGCAACTCATGCCCCTTTTTTTGCATATGGGAATTCTTTAAATGATGAATATCATGACGTGTTTATTCCCGGAAGAAAACTCAACACTACAATGGAAGCGTTTCAGGGAGAAACAGAGTGACTTTGCAGACTTTTTACATGCTCAAAAAGCAGCATTGCACACTAAAGAAAGTTGGAAATTTAACATAATTTACTTGAAGAGGAATATTCAAACTAAAAGCCATTTCACATCTTGTGTTTACAAAGACATGGAGATAATTCAAAATATGTGGATCGGTACACCTCTCTCAGACACAAAAACGATTTAATCTCAAGCTTCTGAATATGCACTTTTAGTCCTTCTGAGCCATGAAGATATCATCCTTGGAAAGTTTTAATGAGTCATAAATATGCTGCAAATCTTTTCCTGTCTGAGTGAGAGTGTGTGTATGAGTGTGTATGTGAGTGTGAATTTATGCACAGATGGGTCAGGAGGAGGATCAGAAGGAGATTGAGGGTTCGGTTCATGTAAGAGTCAAAGTGTTGCATTGTGTTGGCATAAATGAAAAATATAAAATAAAGCCGTGCTTTGAAGATTGGTCAACACAAGACAAAATGCACCGTGACTATAGCTCAACTAATGTTTGAAAAAAGGATATACTATTATTACCCCAATCATAGAGGCGAGACAAAGGCAAAACATGAAGAGTTCTTATATCAATTTTCTTCTAAAATGATCATTTTTATCAAGCTTGTATATTTAAGTTCAGTAATTTTTCACGTAAATGGCAATGAAGATTACCTAATAATTGTCATTTAAGTGAAATTACTGAACTTAAATATACAAGCTTGATAAAAATGGTCATTTTAGAAGAAAATTTCAAATGGCATTTAGAGGCTTTTGCATCTGAACTCTTCATATTTTCCTGTCAATGTTAAGATTTTGGGCTTTTTAGCTTTTCATAAAGTGTTTTTTCAGACAACATCCAAAATACACCGTGTGTATCTTTTATAGCACTTTATCTATTTGTGTCTGTAGATTTCAATAAGGATTCTGTTTTCTCAAGATGAGTTTTTTCTCCTGCTCAGAAATCTCCACTTACATACACCAAACAGAGGGGTTTATTCACATATAATTTGCCTGATTTTATACATTTTTCTTTCTTTCTGTCTGTTGACAGTATTTTCTGATAAGTGATAAGAAGTGACATCCAAAATCCCCTCAGTAAAAACCTGACAAAAATGTCAAAAAATTAAACAAGATTTTTTTTTATCCTGGCTTCATCCAGTGTTTAGATGTTTTTGTTCTAGAAATTTATTCAAATGAGTACATATTCAATTAAATAATGCTTCATTTGCATAGTTAAACAACATTTCAGAAAACATGTAATACAAATAATGATTTCAATTATTCATGTAATCAATCAACTAGAGGAGTATGGTGAAATAGTTACTTGTTTTACCCTATTCACCAGGGCTGTCTTGCTTTACATTAAGAGTGTGGATGAAAGGGTTGTGAAAATCAGCATTATAGCCAGTGGAGGAAGTACTGAATCTCAGTACTTAAGTAAAAGTACAAATAACCAGATAAATATTTACTTTAGTAAAAGTAAGTAACACAATGACAATACTTAAGTAAAAAGTACCTGATTTTAAATGTACTTTAAGTATTAAAGGTAAAAGTACTTGCATAACAATTGATTCTCTTAATGACTATTTTCTAATGATTAATAAAACATTTAATTCTAACTCATTCAACCTAATACTCCTATAATGATGTTCAATAATGATGGGAAAAAAATTGTTGCCACCATTTCTGAAACAAGCTTGCAATTAGGCAATATAAACCATGCTTATCCGGTTACTATATGTTAATAACTATGTTTGGCAGTAAACAGTTAATTTATGGTGTAATTCTGAACCTCTTGGCTTGCCATAATCCTAACCAAACGTATATTACACACGGTGTGTTTCCTATCCATGTAAAAACAAATTTTCGCGTATAAATTGCACGATAAACACACTGCGTGCGAGACGCATTTAGTTTATGTATCTATGGCAACCAAACGTCACTGGTGAGACAAACGTGCAACGAACGGATGGTCAGATTACGTTTTGGCAGGGGAAAAACTGATCAGAAAATGTAATGAAAATGTAACAGAAGTTGTAGAAATGTAGTGGAGTAGAAAGTATAATAATTGCTGCAAAATGTAACGAAGTAGGCCTAAAAGTAAAAAGTATGCACTATTTATTCTACTTAAGTACGTAACGTGAAAAATGTACTTAAGTAAAGTAACGAAGTATTTGTACTTCGTTACATTCCACCACTGATTATAGCTTCAGGAACATCACAGCAGGATTGGTTTTCCTCTCAAATTTTCTGCTTATTCTTTCCTTTATCATCATTTCAAATCTCGCTGCACATTGAAAGTTTGACATCAATTTTCCAGCTCCTTGAACTAAGGCAGAACCTTTAAACATTCGCAGTTCACAACCGTGAGAGATGAGCAACATGCTGAGAAAGAGATGGCAGACACACCAAAGGGAATTATTATTTCCCTGTGAACATGTAACTAAACCAAACATCCAAAAGGAATGATCAAAACAATCAAGAAACCTGAGAACTAATGATGGCCATTGGCCACTGTGTGGTCATTATGTTTTTTTAGTAAAATCCAGTGTTAAATTAACACTGAAAGTGTGAATTATACAAACTCTGAGCAGAGTGATTAATTGAGGGCTCATGATGGAGACACATGATGGTGTCACCTTTTCTATTTGTTCATCTGGCTGTTATAACTCAGGTACATCAGCTTAAAGTTAATGATTTAAGGGTCAAGAGCCCAACGAAAGCAAACACTGATCGTCATAATGGTGACTTAATAATGGTTCTGCTTGTTATGTGTCTTCAATAATGCTCAATCATCACTCAATTACACTGCTTAAGAGTTCATTTAACACTCTGCTCAGAGTTTATATAATTCACACTCTCAGTATAAATTTAACACTGGGGAATTTGCTGTGTAAGCATCATACTTATGAGATTTTGAGACAGTACTTATCTCCGCCTCTCAGAAAAATGTGTCATGGTTCCAAAGTACATGACGATTCAAAATATATTTTATTGTATATAAGTTATATACAAATAACTGTAAGCAACACAATATGTGTGAAAATAAACAAGATAGTTTTGATTAAAAATTAAGTATGGCTGTGAGAGGTGAAAGGTCATTAGATGGAGCTGTAGTGATGAAATAGCAGAAAGATCTATATTTTATCTAATTAGTTTAAGCATTTCATAATATCTCAAGTATTTTACACAACTTCTGTATCATTCTACTTTTAGTGAACAAGCTGCATATTGATGCTTGTTTTAGTTCAGGAATACTTCACATGTGAATCATTATTGTAATTGGAACAGTCAATTTGGAAGCGCAAAATCCATTCTCCCCACTCAGGGAAACAATTAATTGCAGTATAGACATTCTACTTTTCCCTCCTTTGCAAGCTCAGTGTTTTGGGTGTCCTCCAAAATACACACATACAAAAAAACTATTGATTTAATCACCTAATACAAAACTGCAAATCACAAACCTGCATAAACAAACTCATAAACAAGCATTTTGTCTTAAAACACCTTTATTATAGTATAATCTCTCATAACCTATGTACATTTTTCACATTTGTAATGTTTTAAAATGATTAACTTTCAACTTCCTCCTATTGTTATTGCACATAAGGCACTTTTACTTCTAAAGCACGTTTAAATCAGCCACTGCAGACCAAAGTTCTGTACAATATAACAAAATTAGAAAATACTGTATATAAACTGACAAAAAAAAACTAAATTTAATAAGACTACATTGATCAAAATGTCAGAGAAAAAAAAAATTCAGTGAGGTTTTAAAACTATCAACATCAAGACAGCGTGTCCCGGCAAATCCTTCCACAGGCAGGGAGCAGCAACAGTAAAGGCACGTTTAGTAAAGGTTTAAACTTCAAACCAGACCGTGGCACAGTCAACATCAACCTGTTTGAAGACCTTAAGGGCCTAGAACATTTCCCGTGGAGAAGAAGATCTGTAATGTATTGTTAACTACTTATATAAAACCTTAAATCTATCACGGTATTTGACCGGCAACCAGTGAAGCCAGAACAGGCAAAATATGTTCCTTCTTTTTTAGTTCCAGTAAGAAGTTCAGGAAAGTGTTGTGGTGGTGGTTGTTGTTAATGAGTGTTGTGGGAGAAAGAAAGAGAGAAACAATCAAAAAAGTGCATTTTACCCCCATGAGGCCTTTAACCTATAATCTAAAAAAAAAAAAAAAAAAAAAATTCAGCCATATATATGCTTGAAACTTTTAGATTTTTACATAATTTAAAAAAATATTATATTTATATTTTTAATATAATTTAAAAAAAATATAATATTATATTTATATTTTTAATATAATTTAAAAAAAATATAATATAATATTTTTATTAAATATTTATTTCATGTTGGCTATTGGCACATTGTTATTGTGCTTTCTAATTACCTACACTTATATGTAAGCCTTGACATCTTTGACTGTTATGCCGTGTCTCTCTGAACGCTGTGTTTTAAAAATTTGTGGGAAAATGAACTTTATGGCTCATTCTTGTGTTACGCAGTACGTTTGAGCTCCTGCAAGAACCAATGAGGTTTGTTCTCACGCATCCAAAAGGTTGAGTTGTGCTTCTATTACTGTATTACTGATCAAAAACGCACCACTTTTGTTTTTGCCCCCATTTTTCATGAGCTGAACTCCAAGTTCTTTTTCTATGTACACAAAAGGCCTATTTAT
>NW_024121233.1:3663236-3810831 GCF_016745375.1 Pimephales promelas
TTAAGCTGAAACACAATTTTTTCACAAACCTTGAAATTAAAGGAGTAGTTCAAGTAGTTAAACGACACCAGACGATGAATAAGGGTCTTATCTAGCGAAACCATCTGTCATTTAAAAAACAAATAACAAAGTTTAAGTTTTATAAGCACAAATGCTCGCCTTGCTCTGTTCTGTGATGCGCGTTTGTGACTCTCCTATTTGAACAATTGAATCAGGACCCTTATTCAATGAAAGAAATGAACGAATTGACTCGGAAAAAGATTCGTTCATTTTAATGACACAGAACAGAGAGAAGTCACACAGAACAGAGCAAGGCAAGCATTTGAGCTTATAAAACTTAAACTTTTTTTTTTTTTTTTTTTTAATGAGCGATCTTTCACTTGATAAGACCCTTATTCATCGTCTGGAATTACTCCTTTAGGATATAGGGGGCGATTTCAAACACAGTCTTAAATTTCTGGAGACTGAACCTGCGGTCTGTAGCCACACTGAGCGCACTCGCCACGAACTGGACAAGGGTGGGAATTTCAGTTACAAGCTACAATAGATCACCCTCAGTGTAATCTGTCAAAATGACGGACAGCCTTCAGATTTTTCTGTCACTGCTAAAAAAAAAAATCAGTCAAAGACGGAAAAATGTTTAACGCAACCAAAGTTTGTTTCCTTACTCAAAAGATACCAATATTTCAGATTTAGAAATCACCTCGCCAGTGCAGGTGTAGCCATGTCACTCTGAACACCAATGGCCATGGAATCCCTCCACAGTTGATGTTCCCCAGTTCTTCAGCCACAGCCAAACTGTAGCTGAAGTCCAATCCAAGACCGCCATACTCTGCAAACAATGAAAACAACCAGTGAATACCAAGAGAGCAGATGCTTCATCTCAGTTTTTTTATGTTATTAAGCTTGTAAACATTGAAAATACTGTAAATGCTTTAGAAAAATATCCCACAATATTTGCAGTGTTGGGTGTAACTAATTACTAAGTAATTAGTTACTGTAATTTAATTACTTTTCCCTTGAAAATGTAAAGTAAGGGATTACTCTTCATGTATCTGTAATTTAATTACAGTTACTTCTGATGTAATTGAGGTAAATACTGTGTATAGATCAATCCGATGCATTTTATGAGGTGTCTAAATATTACAACCGCACTCGTACAAATTCGTATGGATTATTGTAAAATATGTATGAAAAAAGTGTGAAATGTCATGAGATCAGACATAAAACAATAGTGGGTTTAAAATCAAAATGTATTGTCTGATGCTAAAAAGTATTTTTATAATGTGACCTTCTCCACCTTGGTCAGTTTAAGGATAATTCATGCAATTTATAGTATTTATTTGAAAGAATTAAAACAGATTCATGTCTATCCTTGTATTATTCAGCTGGTTGAGATTGATATGGGATTTTGAAAGTAATTAGTAATTAAAAGTAATTAAATACTTTTTAGAGAGAGTAATTAGTACAGTAATCTAATTACACTGTTGAATAGGTAATTAGTAACTAGTAATTAATTACTTTTTTAGAGTAACTTACCCAACACTGAATATTTGCAGGAACATTTTGATCACAAAGCAAGTGAAATTTAGAGTGTTTCTCTTTGTTCGTGGGCCTCAATAAGCTAAACTTGCTTACTTTAGTACTGAAGACAAATATGCATCATGCAAAAGTCCTCAACATATTTGTACCATGCAGTAATTTAAAACTTGACATGCCCTTTTCACACCCCTGCGGTCCATTTCATCATAACATATTACAATGTCTTGGGCAAATGGCGTTTATGCAATTACATGTGATCGTAATAACAGCATTACTGTTTCCCACGATACTTTCCTTGTCATGCATTTATTCATTTACCATTTTCCTTCAGGAAACAAATATTATGACATTAAGGAAATGATTGTAATCTGTGCAGGCAATAAGGACAACAATAATATTGAAAAGCAAGGCCTTTAGAGATTGTGGTGAACTCTTCATTCATTTACACCAGAACTACAGGATGCTGTATTCTGTCATCAGGTACTGCGATGGTTGTGGAAAACATTTGGTGTGGCAAAGTAAGGAAAAGTGAAGCCAGAGAGCAAAGGAAACAGATACAGCTGCACAGGACAAGTCGTTGTCAAATAATTCAATATCCAAACAGACAATCTGTTAGTGTTCAGTACCTAGTGAGATGCATCCGAAAGGAGGGTTTGTTTATCCTGACCACAAACTAGTAATAGTATTAAGCACTTTTGTTTTGGGGGTCTACTAGAATAAGCTAGAAAAAACACATTATTTTTCACATATTTGTCATTGTTGCAGCTCCTCTCTTCCCAGTCTGTCAGTAATGCTCTTTTTAGTTCCTGTCTCTATGAAGGCAAACCCCTCCTTCTGAAAAGCAAAGCTCTGATTGGTCGGCTAGATCAGTGTGTTGTGATTCAGGCGTGTTTTGTAATGCCTGGTTCAGAACACGATTTTTTTTGTCTGTTACGATAGTCACTGTGTCAGATTACGCAATTTTGGCTCCTAAAATCTTGTCTTGTTGTGGACAAGACACATGTCAGACTACACGTTACTTCCTGACCAGTCATCGCATGCCGTGTTTAACGGCGTGCGTGATGTCATCGAGAAGGCGAAACTCGTAGCGAGTGAGTTCCTGGATTGCTCGGCATTGCCTTTTCAGCGTGAGAAATACACGGTGTGGCGTGTGATTGTGTGAACTGGTTGAATTGCGTGTGTCTCACGGCCATTGCGTGAGACTTGAGAACCCTGGTCGAAGAGGACAGTATGGGCTGTCAATCCTCCAATGAGAACTTGAGGTAAAATATTGTTTTCTTATATATTTTTACTTCTAGTTTTAACGTTAGCACCATTGTCTCTCTTTCGTTTTGTCTTTTTTGAAAGTTGTATACGGAAAAGCTTGTGCTCCTATTGGTCAACCTCATACATGTGACGGAACCGTCATGGACGACCGTTAAAAAAATTAAACATGCTAGTCTTTTTGTCGTGAAGCATCGCAGACGCGACGTAGGTTGTCGCCCACTATGACACAATACGAGATGATACGATCGAATCTTGCGTCCCGACGCCCGTTGTCGTTTACGAATCCCCACGACACCCTATGCACCCTAATTTTTTCAGGTGGGTCTAACAGTAGTATTCAGATAAGAAACACTACAGAAATTAAATAAAGTAATCAAATGTTAAAAATTAAACAAATTAATGCTTACAATTAGAGTTACAAAAGTCATTTAGTAAAGAGCAGTGAGTCAGTTTCTCTTTGTCTTTTGTTCTTTGATTAACATGACAGAAAGCAGCAGGTTTATTAGGCTGCTGTCACTTTAAGAGCTTATGCACAGATCCAATATATTTTTACACAACATGTGATTTATTTTTCAACAAATATATGTTCCAAAACTGAGTGTATTTACCAGAATATTCTGCAAATCTGGCATTTTGACATAATTTTGAAAGTCTTTTTGGTACTCACAAGCTGTTTAAGAGGCCACTTTGTAGAAGCACTTTTGGTGTTGGCGCGATACCTGCGGGAATGACTAAAATTATGTGCAATATTTTCGTAGCGAATGAGACGAGTGAGTGTGAGTATGAAGGTAGATTTGTGTCTTTATTATTCAATCAAAAAAAAATGTTGCTTCAATCAAAAAAAATATTTTCAATTAAAAAAACCTTCACTTCAATGAAAAAAAAACTTTTCAATCAAAGAAAAAAAGTATTTGAATCCAAAAATATATTTGAGACTCAAAAAAATACATTTGAACACTGCTTTTCTTTGATTGAAAATGTTTTCTTTGATAGAAGTCCGGTTTTTTTTGTTTAAAGCAACCTTTTTAATTAAAGTAACATTGTTTTTTGATTGGACCATATAATGGGTAGGACATTTGTGTCTTTATCATTCAATCAAAAAAGAAGTTGCTTCAAACAAACAAACAACAGAATCAATACAAAAGTCACTTCAATGAAAAGATAAACATTTTCAAATATAGAAAATCATTTTTGAATGCAAATAAAATATTTGAGACTCCAAAAATTGCATTTGAACACCTTTTGTTTTAATTGAAAATGTTCTCTTTGATTGAAGTAATCTTTTTTGTGTTTGGGCCATACATGGGTAGGACATTTGTGTCTTAATCATTCAATTCCAAAAAAGTTGTTTCAATCAAAAAAATATATTTTCAATCAAAGAAAAAACTTTTCAAAAGCAAAAAAAAAATTATTTACCTCGTGTATAAAAAAAAGTATTGAAGAGAATGTGTGTTTTCGTTGTTTTTGTTTTTTATTTGAAGTGAAAAAAATTTAGAATTTCAAATTGTTTTGATTGAATCCTTTTTTTTTTTTTTGAAGTGCAAAAAGTTTTGAAGTTCAAACTTTTTTTTGATTGAATCATTTTGACACAAACGTTCCGCAGTGGGCGGGTGCTTCTCTGTTGGTCAGACATGTTTGATTGACCAACGACATTGATTGACCATTGTCTACACCAACGACATCTTTCTGACAAAGAAGTCATGTTCGCCACTCGCCAGCAAGTTTTTACCCCTACAGGATATTATCTATTTATCATTTGATCTTGTGGCTCTAAGCATCGCGCCAGCCACACGATCTCTCACTGTTTACTATCAGAAACTCCGATTAATACACGAGAGCACACAGACAGTGTTATCCTGCTCTTGAGTACGGGCGTCAGTTTGGTTTGGTTTGAAATGTGCTGGGGGGCGGAGAGACGTATTCGGAAGAGCATTTTCAAAAGTGCTGGGTACAATGACGCATTCATTATTTTTTTTCTCTTTCGAGTAGGCGCCGCGAGATGTTTCAAAAGTGGTGGGTACAAAATCGACCCTGGCAAAAAGTGGTGGGGACATGCATACATATCTATGTATTGCACTATGTGTGCTTTCGTGTAGCTACCATTAGGTGTAAATAGAGAGAGATCGTGTGGCTGGTGTGGCCGGCGCGACGCTTAATAGAGCCATGCGAGCGCACTCCCATACGCATAAAAAGAGCAAATAAAATATAATATAAGATGACAAAAAGGTAAATAAGAGATGGATTGCACGTTATTATACGCGCTCCAATACGGGCAAAAAGAACGAATAAAATATATGATCAGATGATAAATGTGTAAATAAGATCTGTATTGTAGCTACTGTAGGCTATGTGTGCTCTCGTGTAGGCCTACCATTAGGAGTGTCTGATAGGTGTAAACAGTGAGAAATCTTGTGGCTAGGCAGGTGAAAAGCGTTTGGTTAATGGTGAATATTGACCTATTGTGCGTACCGTTCTGTCGGGGATGATGCGCTGCATTTACTGTAAATATTGTGTAAGTTCGAGTGGCAGGCGCTATATAATGCAGTGCATATAAGGCACATATATCCGTGGCCGGTCGAGTAGCAGATCCCCTTGCCAGGCAAAGATTTTATCCCCTCTAAAAAAGCTGCTGGCGAGTGGCGAACATGACTTCTTTGTCAGAAAGATGTCGTTGGTGTAGACAATGGTCAATCAATGTCGTTGGTCAATCAAACATGTCTGACCAACAGAGAAGCACCCGCCCACTGCGGAACGTTTGTGTCAAAATGATTCAATCAAAAAAAAGTTTGAACTTCAAAACTTTTTGCACTTCAAAAAAAAAAAAAAGGATTCAATCAAAACAATTTGAAATTCTAAATTTTTTTCACTTCAAATAAAAAACAAAAACAACGAAAACACACATTCTCTTCAATACTTTTTTTTATACACGAGGTAAATAATTTTTTTTTTGCTTTTGAAAAGTTTTTTCTTTGATTGAAAATATATTTTTTTGATTGAAACAACTTTTTTGGAATTGAATGATTAAGACACAAATGTCCTACCCATGTATGGCCCAAACACAAAAAAGATTACTTCAATCAAAGAGAACATTTTCAATTAAAACAAAAGGTGTTCAAATGCAATTTTTGGAGTCTCAAATATTTTATTTGCATTCAAAAATGATTTTCTATATTTGAAAATGTTTATCTTTTCATTGAAGTGATTTTTGTATTGATTCTGTTGTTTGTTTGTTTGAAGCAACTTCTTTTTTGATTGAATGATAAAGACACAAATGTCCTACCCATTATATGGTCCAATCAAAAAACAATGTTACTTTAATTAAAAAGGTTGCTTTAAACAAAAAAAAACCGGACTTCTATCAAAGAAAACATTTTCAATCAAAGAAAAGCAGTGTTCAAATGTATTTTTTTGAGTCTCAAATATATTTTTGGATTCAAATACTTTTTTTCTTTGATTGAAAAGTTTTTTTTTCATTGAAGTGAAGGTTTTTTTAATTGAAAATATTTTTTTTGATTGAAGCAACATTTTTTTTGATTGAATAATAAAGACACAAATCTACCTTCATATGTGAGGAGGCAGGTGTGTTTTAATTAACTTTTGAGAATGTGAGAATGCGCAGTTTGGTATCGGCGATTCTCGGTGCTTTTTTTTCTCAAACAGCAACATTACACACTAAAGAAAGTTGAAAATTTACAAAAAAAAGGCAAATATTGTATAATGGTCTTATATGGGTTTGTTTAGTAAAGTGATAATAGGATATAAAGTTAGAATAAAAAGGAAAAAATTATGTCATATGCCATCAAGCAGGTCTAATCTTTACGAAGTTCAGATATTGGAAGCTGGTCAACACTTCTGTTTACATGTAAAAACAGTGATTCTCCTGTTTGGTGGGGTAACCTCGCAGAGTACATTTAATCACCGCATAGATGTGAAATGAGAAGTATTTCATGAGACACAAGAGGCCTTGCACCCCCACATATTTTGGGACTTGAGTTAGAAGACTGGATGGTTCGGATAAGAAAGTTTTAGTGCCTTATCTGAGGTTGCTCGGGTTGGAAAAACAGACAATCTGGATTTACGCCAGTGTTTTGTAAGATGGAGTTCTTTTAGCCAGGTTGTGAAAGCTATGATTTCATGAAGAAGACGGGTGTTAGGGGAACCAGCAAAACTCTAAAACGAGGATTCAAAATACCTTCCATCATGCAAAATAATCTAAATGCTCACCTGTAAGATCATGTAGCATTGTGAGCATGCATTAATATAAGGCTCATAATGGTTATACACATGAGAGAGTGGGGCTAGTTTGTTTTTTTTACAAAGGCCATTTCTTAGTAACTGTAAGTCACAAGTTCATGACACAAATGTGCTTTCTAACACTAAATTCAAAAATGCTTTTGTTGTGAATTATGACCTCCAAAATAAAATAGCAATACCATATTTTTACTGTCGCTGTTAAGTAAATAAGTAAACACAATAAAACCACACTGAAATATTTAATATAATGTGTGTGTGTGTGTGTATATATATATATATATATATACTTACTCAGTATTTAGTCGGTTAATTTATCCTATATTTACATTTGAGTAGCAAAATACCTTAAGATATTAAATCTTAAATCTTGAAAAAAAGGAACAAAATTATGATTTTCATTTATTACTATATATTGAACAATATTATACAATTATTATAAGTTTAAAACAAGAAAAATATGTCAGTGAGATAAAAAAAAAGATCTTGTTTTACCTTTTAATTTGGTTAATTTTTCTGACTGGTGTTTTTCTTGTTTTAAGAATAAACACCTAATTTTGATGATGTTTTTCAGAAAACAATAAAAAATCATTTTGCTTCTCTTGGAAATGTCTTAATTTAAGAATTTTTTAGATGGATTGTAATGGAAAACGAGACCAAAGTATTGAATAAGAATTTAGTTTTTTTTTTTGCAGTGCAATATAAAGGGTGATATTTTAAATGGTTTGATGCTTTACCTTTTACATCTTTGCTGTTTCATGAATTGTGTTTCATAATTGTTTTACTGTTTAAATTTGCAGCAAAATTTCTAACAGGCAGATTACATTGTGACAACTGACCTCAAATAATATGACAACAAGCCCTGCTCACAGGCTGGGTAATGTATGTTCATTGAACTGTATCCTTTTTCCTGTGCAATAACCATGAAAATGTTTTTGTAGGCAAGATTTTCAAATATGTCTGTACAGAAATTGACTTTCAGAAAATAAACCTACCCTGAGAAATATACATCCAGTTTCCCTTACATCTTGATATCTTTCAGAAAATTATAACCTTTCACTAAAAATGTTCTGCTTCCTAAATTTGTAGTCACTGGTGATGGTGGATTCTGATTATAAATATAGCAACAAAACCATCCCCAAATCTCAACAGGGAGCGCGCAGGAAAAGCTCCAGTTTAGCCTACAGCAGCCAAGTCACAATTCACCTGAACAGATTCTACGTAATTGTTCAGAGATTTGCTGGTGTATCTGTGCTGCACATATCAAAATGAGGTGAGGCAACGCTACGAGTACTAATCCTCTGTCTAAGAAGATGCTGTAAATCCAGCTGGCTAATGCAGAAGTGTCACAGTGTCAGCACTTCTTAATGCAAGTGCTGCTCTCCTCTGACCGCCAGATTTATGAAGCCGGATTTAAGTTCCCCCGAGCCTCCAGCGATCTGCATTCTATTATTAGTTGGCAAAACTTATATAAAAAAATATGAGGATATTATATGCATGCTATTTAAGAATGAGACTCAAACATAACCTAAATGCTCACCTGTAAGATCATGTAGCATTGCGCGCATGCATTAGTATAAGACATATGAGAGACTGGGGCTAGCTTTTTTTCTCCAAGGCCTTTCTAACTGTAAGGTTGAGTCAAAAGTTCATGAAACCAATGTGCTTTCTAACACTAAATTCAAAAATGCTTTTTTTGTGTGAATTATGACAAATTATGATGAAATGAAATAGCAATACCATTATATTTTTAACAATTTTTGACTGTTGAGTCAATCAAGCAACCCTTTAAACTGCATGGGAAAACATATTGATACGCGTGATAATACCACAAATCGGGTTTGTGTTTTCCATTGTTCTCGTAATTGCTTCTTGCAGCAATGTTGTTATTTTCTCATGAATCTATCTGCACTAAAATAAAAAACCTAAGACTGTTTAAGGGCACTCTACAATCTTGTTTTTCCTCTACTTTTTTCAAAAAGGATCCTTAGAACTGTAATTCTGCCATTACCAAAGACAAAATGATCCAGTTTGTACTTAAAATGCATTTTCAGTTTTACAAATGTCTTTTTCAACCAGATGCTTTCAAGAAGAATCAAATTGTCCTTTATCTTGTCAAATAGAAAAGCTAGTACAATGAAAACATACTGCATAAACTTCTTGTTCTGAAATGTTTGATATTAAAAAAATATGAAAATATCACCACCCAAACTGACAGCATTTTTCAACCTTTTTGACTCTAAGGCCCCAAACCCTTTTTGGGGGTCACTTTAAAGGGTTAGTTAACCCAAAAATGAAAATTCTGTCAGTATTTACTCACCCTCATGTTGTTCCAACCCTGTAAGACCTTCGTTCATCTTCGGAACACAAATTAAGATATTTTTGAAGAAATCTGAGAGCTGGATCACTCCTCCATACTAGTCCATAGGCTTCTTGAGGAGTTGAAACTTGCTGGCATCGAAAAGTTATTAAAGACATCGTTAAAATAGTCCAAGTGACTACAGTGGCTCAATCTTAAGTTTATCAAATGACAAGAACACTTTTGTGCGCAGAAAACAACAAAAATAACGACTTTATTTCAACTATTCATTTACTTCTCTCTCTGCCTTGAGTCAGGTTACTAGTGTAACAGCGTAAGCTTCTGTTATTGCACATCACACGCATCACACACGACCAGTGTCGGCCAATAGTGAGCCTACGTGTGACGTAGCTCTACGCTATCACACTACGTTAACTGACTAGAGGCGCAAAGAGAAAGAAGTGAATAGTTGAAATAAAGTCGTCATTTTTGTTTGTTTTTGCACACAAAAAGTGTTCTCGTCGCTTGATAAAGTTAAGATTGAGCCGCTAGTCACTTGGACTATTTTAACGATGTCTTTAATAACTTTTTGAGACCGGCAAATTTCAATTCCTCAATAAGCCAATGGACTAGTATGGTGGAGTGATCCAGCTCTCAGATTTCATCAAAAATATCTTAATTTGTGTTCTGAAGATGAACGAAGCTCTTACGGTGTTGGACCAACATGAGTGTGAGTAAATACTAAGAGAATTTTCATTTTTGGGTTAACTAACCCTTTAAGGTACATCTGAAGTAGCAAACGTCTGCTTACCCACAGGTTTGTTGACTCCCAGAAATCCTGCACTTCCCAGGATTTTGAAGATCTTATGAGCAGGAAACTGCCCTTCTTCCTCCCATTTGTCTACATAAGGGTTGATCTCTTGATCAATGATCTGTAACACATTCAAACATAGATCTATACTTAATCTGAGTACTGTAGCTCAATTTCAACATGACTATGATCTGATCATGTATTGATCAGTAACACTTTGTATGCAATGAAACACTTCATTATTCTAGTGAAGGAAGATATCACTCGCTGACTTTTACTCATCACAAAAGTGGCAAAAGGCCAAAACTTAAAAAAAGGAAATAGTTCATTCAAACTATAGAGTATAATAGCCACACAATATGTCTAATAAGCGAACTTCCTTCTGAGTCACTTCAAGATGTCTGGTTTGCATCTGCAGCAATACTCCATGTAGATTTGCGCCATATACAGGCACTGCCAAAACAAACATTCCTGACATACATTTTCACGTTCAAGTTTAGCTCTTTCAACATCTGGATTTCTTGTTCAACCGTAAACTGAACAAGTTTTTTTTTTTTTTTTAAAGACACCTTATCACCAAATCTGATCACCACTTTCAATTGCATTTTTACCAAATGTGCTATTTTTATTTTTACAATACATACGGTTTGGGCGAGTAAAGGTTTTTTTTTATTATTATTATTAATATTTTATTCATGAAGTATGCATTCAATTGATAAAAATGACAGTAAAGACATTAATTATACCAAAAAAATGCACGTTGCTCCTCTGAACTTTGTACTCAACAAAAAATGAACGAAATGAAAAAAAATGTATCACAGTTTTCACTAAAGCAGCACAACTGTTTTCAACATTAGTTTCAAAGGAGAGCAAGGCAATTCATTAAAATCTACTTGATTACACAATTAAAGAAGAAAAGGAACTGAATTATTTTCCAAATAATGCATTATGTGAACAATAGCTTTTTTTTCCAAGGTTAAAAATAATAAGAAATGTTTTTTGAGTAAATCAGCATATTAGGATCATTTCTGAAGGAACATGTGACAAAATTAAAAAAAAATGTAATGTGTAAATATTAGCATTTTACTGTCTCAATAAATGCAGCTTTAGTGAGACTTCTTTCAGAAACATTATAAAAATCTACTGAACCCGAACTTTTGAACTGCAATATACATTTCATAAATCATGCACAATTTTGTTGGCAATATTTTTGCATTGTTCTAGCTTTAATTTATTTGAACTAATAAAAAATTAGCTTATATTCTTTTTGAGTTTTGAATCCCTGAAAAAAAAAAATGTCATTAAAATGTCATTATAAAACTATATAATAAGAGTATCATATTTCTTTATGGCCCAAAGAAAAAGGTAATGTCAGACTTCTGTTTTCATATGCAACAAACGGACATATCATCTAGGTTGCAAACAACATAAGGGTGAGTATTTTTGTAACTTTTAAGTTATAAAACAGAAGTCTTTAAATAAATAAATGCAATTAAAAGTCACCAGACCTTGTAATGCTCAACTTTTTAAGTGTATAGAACACTAAATGTTGTAATGGGGAGTCAAAGGAAAGCAAGGCAATTCATTAAACTCTACACAAATGAAGCAGAAAAGGAACTGAATTGATTTTCCAATTATGCATTATGTGTACAATAAAATAAAAACTGATTCAAGCATGATGAACCAGTAATTTCAATTCAATTAAGGCTATAAACTTTTTTAGCGGTGGTAATGACTCCTCTTCGGCTAATATGTCATGCTTATACGTTTAATGGGAACAGACTGAGCTTTCAGTATGAGTTGTGAAAAGTTAAAGAAAATACTGCAGAGGGATGAGCACCATTTCCCAAAAAACATGCAGACATGCTGCTTCACTGGCCAACAAAAACGTCCTGCCTCAAAAGCGGTGTGAACAGAACAAACACCATTTAATAACGAAAGGAAGCCAGGGGTCAACAACACGATAACAATGTCAGAACGAACTTTTCTGACTTTCTTCAGGAGAAAGAGTCTGTGGGGAACAACTGGCATAGAACATATAACGGAAGTGTCTTATTTAGAGTTAGATTTACTCAAAACCCAGAGGACTGTGACTGGATAATACGGTCAGAAAGGAAGGGTGGTCCACCCTGTACGAACCTACAGTACAAGGTCCCCTATTCTTAATAAAGGTTGGTGATACATTCCACAATCCTCTTGTCGGTTAAAGAGGTGAGAATTGTTTGGTGGGGTCCAAAACTTTGGCTTACGGTTTGTCAACACTTTATGCACCCAGATGACCATTGAACTAAACTGAAAAACACAATAGGTGGTTTCCTGGAAGTGCTAACCCTAATTGGTGGATTAAACATTTTGATTTAAAAAAAATTATAATAATAACTCATACTCACATCATTTCAATCTGAACATTGCCTAACTGGCATGCCTTACGCATTACGTAAGATACTGTGAAAAATGTAATCTTGAGTCATGAGATGACCTTATGAGAAGGAATGTATTTTATAGTAAAATACTAAGCCCTATATATATTAAGCCCTATTGAATCTGACACAAATCTAATACACCAATCCATTTAAATGCATAGGGCTATAAATAAATATTACATGCTTCTAAGTCAAGGACTTTTCTTACTAGTTTTTAGTGTGTCATTGTCTCCGGTGATTTCTTTTAATAAACACCATCCCTGAGCTTCATGCTATACAGCATTGTTCTCATTATCCGCTGCTTTTTCTGTTTATATCCTTTCTCATACCAGTCTATTCCCATACTCTTAAAGACACTGGGAATGTGAGAAAGCAACTTCCTTGCCAAGCCCTGCAACCCTCCAGTCTAGCCAGTTGATATTAAAGAATAATTACAGAGACTTTCACTCAATTAAATCTTATTCATTCAAATTCAGTTTCAACTTAAAATATTTAGCACATGCCTTGGAGATGGTAATGATTAATGTAAAATACTTTTTTTCCCATTTATTGGAAAAAAGCCTTGAACTTGCTAAAGAAAAGATTAGAAAAGTACATTAAAAGTGAATTTAAAAAGAAAACTTCTGAAATAAAATGTACAAGAAGAGACTCGTTTTGTAATAAGTCCTCATAATAGCCCATTTCTCACAGATCTTCAAAATGAATTGGTCTTCAAAATGTCACTCAGGTGCCCTGATAGAGATATTTCTTTATTCTAATTCCTATATAATCAGAGAAAAACTTTTTGGGGAAAGAAAAGGGATTGTTTGTTGGTGAGATGGAAATGACTGCAGAACAGGAGAGAGCTGTCTTATACATTCAAATGAATAAGTCAATGTTTTTTTACTTATATAAAATTCTATGTAAATAATCTGTTTATA
Source organism: Pimephales promelas (assembly GCF_016745375.1). Next base: position 3,676,749 of record NW_024121233.1, read on the forward strand.
TATGTATATATATATATATATATATATATATATATATATATATGGTATAGAAGTTAAGTTTATATTTTAACTTGAGCAGGCTGTAACTTATAATCAACTAGCGTCACGTGACAATCATGGAAACATCAAAACAAAGCGTCTAATCTTGACATTTCATCTGTTAGTCTCCAAAATGAATCTTTATATCAAACAAATCCCTTCCTAAAATCCTTAAATTATGTCTTGAATTAACAACAAATCCCTAAGTAATTAATATAACCCGAAACAGATGCAACTAGCTGTCCAAGCTAGCTACAAAGTAAGTGACCTCTTCCCTACATTCACTTGCTGAAAAAGATTCGACCTCTAACGTTACATTAACATGAGTGTGATATGCAGGTAGCAAAAAACTTAATCATCATTCATCTCTACAGAGAATTATACATTTGTTATGGATATAAAATAGCACGGTGTCATATATAACGTTACCTTTCTCAAAGACGACTTTAATGCAAAATGTTCCTCTGTGTAGAGAACATGATCGATATTTTCGGTGGAAACAGATGCTTTCGGATTGGAGGACGATTGTTCTGAGAAGTGCCGATTGTTGTAGACAACAGTTTGGGGTAAATTACGATTGAGAGCTAAACTGAATCTCAAGACATTAGCACGCAGTGCCATTCTTACAAACTACACAAAAGTGTTGACATGCGCATGCGCATTGAACCTTACGCAGAAGTCGAATGTAGAGTATATTTCAGGCTACTGCCTGGTCTGCTGTCAGCACTTTACCAACTAACTAGTTATTGTTAACTAGGCTATTGTTATAGTTATATAGGAAATCTGTGATAAATGGGTATTAGCTAGGCTAAATGTAAGAATAATTTTGAAACAGTGTTTGTAGAAGATCCATATTTGTTATACCATTGTTTGTTATTATGGTATTTTGTTAGTTAGGCCTACCTCTATGAATACCATAGTACATTTTAGTTTACACTTTATTTTGATAGTACACATTCTACTAAATATAGGGGTTAATTCAGGTTGATTTGGATACTTTTTTACCAGTAATTTCAATGGCAAAATGTGTCTCAATCAACCTAAATTCACTCCAAGTAAGCGGCTATTTGTCATTCGAGTATTAATAGACTGTTTGGTTAGGGTTAGGGTTGACGTGTACTGTAGTTAGATAGTAGCCTACTTACAGTCAGAATCTCTGTTGGGGAGCCTCAAAATAAAGTGTTAGCAAATATTAAGCAGACAGTCTAAAACTCTAATGAATAGTAGAAAAGTCACTAGTTAGTAGAATGTCTAAAGTTGACTATCAGATTACCACATTTTGTAATTAACAAGTGTGGCCTTTCTTTATTATGGCAAAGACTTGATGTAACATTTTCTGTAAAATACTGTTTGCTTTATAATACTAACCCTAACCCTATACACTTTAAACCAAACTCATAATGGCTCTTGGTGATGTTCTGGTGACAAAAAGAATCAGTCAGAAACTGTAGTGGCCTTTTGCCATGTAACTTTGGTTTTATTGAATAGCTAAATTATTCCACCGATTAAGCCTTGATTTATCATGTTAATTACAAGCTCAAAAATGCACTTTCACCCAGTATTGTTATACAGATGTTACCCTTTGGCTGGCTGCCTAAGAAAGAAATACATGTATTAGTCCATCAAGCAAGTCTCTGGTGATCAGTGCACAATGGTAGTCAGATTTATTACATCACTTCAAAGATGAATACACAACATATGAGGGTCCAGATCCTGAGGACTCATTTGCAAGGGAGAAAGAGCCATTTAGAGTTATTCGAACATCTATCCATGTTTGTGATTGTCCTTTTTCAGGGAGCAGAGTGGATTCCAGCTATGATTACATTTGAGCAGGTGTCCATGGGCTGCATTGAATACTAAACTGCAAAACTCTGTCCACATTAGCAAATGACACATCCACCTTTCTCCTTGAATGGGTTCTTTTCCTCTGGAATGCCTTTGACCAATGGATCCTCCTCTGCTCCGCTCTGAATGTACTCCGTAATCTCTTCACAGCATTTGGAGGTCTGACAGAAAAAAGTGATTGAAGTGACAATCAAACAAAAAAGAGCACACCAACAATACCTATACACGCTTTAGAAAGCCATCCAGGCCATTCAACTTTGATGTAGTCCATTGTAATCTGGCCATGAGTAGATTTGAACGCTTACCTTCGCCCTTTCCAGCTTCACCTCAGTTTTGAGCTGGGTTACTTCCATTTTAGCCTTATCCAGGTCCGTCAGATCTTCTACATTTATGACCGGCATTGTCTGTGAGAAATCAAATCAGACAATTACATCACAAGTGGTAGGGTATTTATGATTGAGATTTCCAATTATACAAAAAATTGCAGATGACCAGACTTACTGCCGCTTATGATGAGGTCTCCTCCACCCCTGAAAATGGACAGAGATTCTGCACCTCTCCCTCAATCCGGTTTATAAAGTAATCTGCATAAACATTGTAATCTCTTAATCTTATTAAAACAAGCACACTATATTTTATCTTTACATAGTCATATTCTCCAAATGTGTGGTCAGCTGATCTTGTGGATTACCATATACACAGCAAAGTAAATACATATTTACTTAATAAATGAATTAGGCTACATCCCAAATAGTGAAATTCATATAAAAGGGTTTCTAATGACCTTCGGATTGCAATATAGGTCAAGGCGACATAGAAAGTATCACAGGCTACTGTGATAAGCGTGCTGCTAATCCATGTTTACCCCAACCTGTCACATTAGATAATTCATTATCTTCAAAGATATGACAAATGCATTCTCTCAAAACATTTTCGTAGCCTATAGGCCTATATTGTTCCTGGTCACACATGAATAAAAAGGGGTTTTCATTATTATATCATTAATAATAATATAAATGTTATTATTCCAATATTATTTTGATTTATTAGTAGGCTAATTAAGGATTAGACATTTTTTTTATATAGTTTTACTATACTATTATTAATAGCCTACTGTAGTAGAATAGTTGTAGTTAGAAGTAAATTTGGCTTTGGCATAATTCTCATGAAAGTCATTATTCATATCCTACTTCGGGAATAGACGCATTTCGAGTAGCCTACATACTGTGAAATTGTCATGGAAATGACTAAGTATAGCACGCCCTTCCAATTCCCCCCTGAAAAATTCTCCATTTATAAGGCAACGATTGGGAGAAGTCAAGTAGTAATATATCAGGCGAGTAACATATCAGTAGCCTACATCAGACTACACGCTATCTATAGAATCCATAATCTCTCACAATGGTGTGTGATTTGCTTCGAGGTCTTTTGCTTTTTGTTGTTCTGCTGCAAAACGCCGTCGGACTACAACCCAAAGGTAAATATATCATTGTGCTCTTTTAATGGCTGTAAAGTACCGAAACAGAGGCATTCTGTTGTTGAAACTTGACACTTAAAAGTTGCAAGTAAATTGGAGCTTGAGGTTTATAACATTTTACCGCGTTATTTATTCCCTCACAGAAGTTTGTCTGTTGCAAATTGAAGAAGGAACGTGCAATGACGACATCCAGCGCTATTACTACAATACAATCACCCAACAGTGTGAAGAATTCAGCTATAGCGGTTGTGGAGGAAACGCAAACAACTTCTTGTCATTTTTGGAATGTCATAAAACTTGCTTCAGGATTCCAAGTACGTTCATAATAAATATACACAAATAATCTGTAAACAATAGCCTAGCCTACAGATGGCATCCCTTACGAAAAAGAAGTTTATTCAAGTGTGCTAGTATATATTTCTTTTAAACTAAAAATAAGAAGGTAGGCTATTTGTCTACTTTTTATGTTCTTTTCAATAATATACTTTATGTAGGCTACTTCTCAGAATTAAAATTGTACTTAGTAGGCTAGTTTAACTTATACTAAAAGAAAAGAAGTAGCCTGTTTGGCCTATTGTAGTACTCAATCTTTTGATCGAAATATACTTAAAAGTGTAATTAAGTAAAGTATACTTGGTTTGTAGTTGTGTACTCTTTTGATTGAGTATAGGCTAGTGGCCTATTAACTCTTTCAACGCCAGCGTTAAAAAAAAAAAAAAAAAGTTTCCAGCAACCGGCAGTGTTTTTGATCATTTTCACAAGTTTCATGGCCCCCAGAGTATTTTTTGTTTGCAAATCTGAACATGCAGTATATAAAAATAGTATAAGTATACTTGTTTTTTTTTAGTAAGCTATATTGCGAGTGAGGATGTTGGAGGTGGATATTTATAGCCTTTTCTCACAGCACTTGATATAATTAAACTTATCAATTTGATTGCGGATCCAGAAAGGTTCAAACGACAATCACCAGTGACAACTGGAGACTCACCCGTTGTAAAATGCAAAAGACTTCAGACTTCGGAGTGGCTGCAGAAAAACAGAGATCTCAACTTTATCATGTAAAGTTGATAATTCCGCAAATTGCTGCAATTGCAGATTTTGAACAGAGATGGCGACAAAGAGGAAAAACTTACTGTTGCTTCAAGATAGGTGTACGTAGTGATTCAGGATAAGACAAAAACATGGTTTGTTTGGAAAGTATATTCATGATGTACTCGCTTTTATACATTTTGGCATTTTTTAACAGAAAAAAATTACAGACTGCAGCTTTAAGTACACTTATTTTTCGTAAGGGATCTTAAATGGGATTTTTGAATGAGAGTTCAGAGGGCAGTTATGGTTTAAAATGATAAGTCATAAGTGCTCACTTCTTAGTAATTTGTTCAGATGACGTGAAATGCTCACTTAAACATGTTTTGTTTTGCACACCACAGAAATCCCCCAGATCTGTCGTTTTCAAAAGAAAGAGGGGCCCTGCCGAGGCCTCTTCAAGCGTTACTTCTTCAATATGACCTCCATGCAGTGCGAATCCTTCACTTATGGTGGTTGCCAAGGCAATGAAAACATGTTTGAAAATCTTCAGGGATGTCTGGAATATTGCAAACCTCCTAAAAGTAAGTAGAAACACTAGCTGTAGCATTTTTTTTTTAAAAAGTCTCATTGAAGCATTTGCAGATCATCAAATAATTAAGATGCAGAATAAAGAAAAAATATTTAATGGCAAGATGGTCGGAAAGTGCTTTGCCATCTTCAGAATTAAAGCAGCAATAAAGCATTGGACCTTGATAATTATTTGGTGAGGAAATGTCAATGGCATTAATAAAACTGATGAGCAGAACATAGAACAGAACATTAACATTAAGAGGCCAATGTACTTTTTGGGACCCTTCATTGAAACACATTAAGCCATTTTTGTTCTTGTCTTTTTGAATCATAAACACAACAAGCTTGTTTAATGGCCTTCGTATCTAAATGTTTTCCAGTCTCTTGCTTGGCTTATTTATCAATGTACTCCGGCTCCACCTAAAACACTTTTTGAGGTCCCTAGAAAATGCAAATATCTAAAGTTAAACATTTCTGTTGTGTTTAATTTTTTTCAGCAATCCCTGTGATTTGCCATGATATTTTGGACAAAGGAAAGTGCTTAGCTTCCATACCAAGGTATTATTACAACTCTGCTACAAAAACATGCGAGGAGTTCATATACACAGGATGCGGAGGAAGCAACAATAACTTCATCTCCAAACAAAGCTGCATGGACGTTTGTGGTAAAAACGGTATGTTTGATCACTTTGGGTTTGAGAAAGTCATTATCAAGACAATAGGACAGGATTATTTTCAAAAATTTCTTGTCTTAACCATGTGTTTTGTTTTTCTCAGGGAGCAAACGTTGGAGTACCTCAAAGAAGTCAATACGAGTTTCTAAACAGTACTTAAGACGAGTAAAGGCACTGCCAAGGGAGAAGTCGACCAAATAATTGTTCATTAAGTCATTCTCACTATTTTACTGACAACGATGATTGCACTGATTTTACAGTATTGGATGCACAGCTCACTCTGTGTACATTAGATATTGATTGCTTCATAAAATGAAGGTTTGTTTAATATTCTCATGTATTTTTTACGCCTATGTATATTTTTATTTTATACGCCTTTGTATATTTTTTTATTATTTGTATTATTAAATACAAGAATATGTCTAACACTGTTTAAAAGCATAAACTGTTGATAAATAATGTTTAACTGACAATGTTACTTAGCAACATTATTTAATATGCTGAATTTTATCAAGCATCATCTAAGTCTAGGCGTAGTAACATGACAGTCATGTCAGAAAGCTATAGTGACACCTAAACAATAGCAAGCTTGAAATCAAAAATAGTCTGTTTCGAGAAATGCCAATTTTTTTAAATTGCACGTGTTTGACCTGGGTCTTTTAGAGTAATTTATTTGTAATGTAGCCTATACCTAGGCCTACATTTTATACTAAATTGAATTCAATCATGTTGTGACTCATGCCTTTGTAATGACACTTTACATCAATCCCGAATAAAGTCTTTCAACTTCATCAATAATTTCTAGAATCATTTCTGAAGTATTAAAGACAACTCTCAATTCATGTTGTTGTTTGATCTGTCACATGAATAATATTACCATAAATATCCTAACACATCATCACTCGCATACTAATCATAATAAATCACCTGTACCGTTTTAATTTCCAAACTCCCAAGATTTAGGCTACATTATTGTTGTTAAAGTAGCCTATATGAATGTAATTTGGTCTTAATCCTTAAAATTCCGTAAATCACCCCAAAATTAACATGTCGTCATCACACACGCTGTTTATATCATATTCAGATATTTTGAAGAATGTTGGTAATCAACCTAGATAGCACAAATCTATTTGATGTGATTTTTACATCTGGAAGTGTTAGGGGAATGCAGAGACAACAGGGATCCAAGAGCAGATCAATTTGAGAAAGGATTTATTGTCCAAAAGGTTGAATGAAAACAAAACAAAACATAAAATAAAAGGTAGCCGAGCTACCAAGCAAGAGGGCGAGACAAAGGCAAAATCCAGTAGACAGGCTGGGGTCAAAACCAGTAGCGGGCCAACAGTACCAAGGGAGAGGCCAAGGCAATAGTCCAGGACGAGAGCAGGGGGTCAAAAACCAGGTGAGCAAGCTGAGTTGAGAAGGGAACAGGAACTAGGCAAATAAACAACAAAACAGGGTTAAATAAACAAACAAGGCTCCTAAGGTTTTACAGACAAGGCTTCTAAGGTCTTCTAAGGGGACAGTAGTGAAGCGGACGGAAACCAAGACACACTGACAGAGAACCAAAGAAAGAGAGAAGTATGGGCTCTATGCACGGCGTTATTTCCGGTGAAGGATTAAGGATGCTCGATAACTTCCGCCGATCGTAGAGTCCAATGCAATACCGAGAATTTATATTGAATTTTATACTCCATGGTTATACTAATGAAACGTTAGTCACAAAAACAGATAAAACAGACACCCCTCGTTGTGTTTATGCTTCTTTTTAAAATTATATTAGCCTAAATAAACATAACTATATATAAAATTACATCTAGCCTAAACGTATGTACGTTTCGTTTCAAAGACGGGAGGACAGTAATTGAAGACTCTGCCATAATCCCGTTTTGTCCGGTTTTCCTCCGCTTTAATCTACACAACCGGAAATGGACGAGCATCCTTACGTCAAATGCGAAACTTATGCGTGCATATAGCCCATAAGTAGTGGAGAAAATCAAAGCAGAAAATGGGAAACAGGTGTGTAAGCAATGAGAGTGAGAGCACTGATTAGGATAGGATTCGGGTGAGGTGAACTGACAATCAAGACACAAACACAGCAGAAAGGCTGAAGATCAAACCAGAGTCCTGACAGGAAGACTTATTTTTAAGAGTGTTTGCTCATCTGCAATAAGTCTATTGGACGTTTCCTGTCAGATGTCAAATAGACGTTTAGCAGATGTCAGTGTAACATGCATTCTATCATTACACCTTAAAGACATCTTCTAAACGTCTGTTTGACAGGAAACGTCAGACGTATTGCAGATGAGCAGCAAACACTCTTAAAAATACGTCTTCCAGATGCAAACATCACATCAAATAGAATTGCTATCTGACCTCCATAATTGAAAAAAATGTAAAAAAAAATTAAAAATAAAAATAAAAACTGACTGGTTAATATTTGTAAAAATATATTCTTTTGTGTTCAACTTCAACAGAAGAAAGAACCTCCCGTTACCCCCGGGAATCTCCCGTATTTTACTCCCATCTCTCACCCCACTCCCTTTTTGTTATTTCTCCCGGAAAACTCTTGTAGCCAGGCTACTGAAGCCTAATTTGTATGACCCAAACCTCTATTTATAAAATAATAATAAAACATGGCCTAATATCAATATAATTATTCCAAGGTTGTCGAGTTGCCAGATCTTGTGTGAAACGCAGCCTATATTCACACAATCGACGATAGCCTACATTGTGTTTCATATCTTGAAGCCAAGGAAGGTGGGGAAAATGCATGGTGTTACTCAGCACAATAAATCACAATCACGCTGCTGCAGAGGCACAGAAGGCCATTTCTACCTTCATCAAAGGTGCTTAACTGCTGTGCAATGCTTCAGTTCATGTGAATTTTTATTTTATTTATATAAATATAACCCCCCCACACACACACACACACACTAATAAGTCATGTTTAACATTTTTATATTTATTAATATGTAATTATTGTAATGTATAACCATGAACAACATGAGGGCGACTAAATTATTACTGAATTATTTTATTTTTGGGTGAACTATCCCCTAAATGGTTATCACGTGAAGTTTTGTTTGAAAGTATGGCGCCCCCTAGTTTATCTACCACGTAATTAACTTGTTAGACCAGACATAATGTGGCCTGAGGCATCTGTCACACAGAAAATACAATTTTTATGTCAAGATCAATAAAGTAAAACTGAATTTATCAGGAACAAATTTGGTAACTAACTAGTCAGTCTCAGTCAGTGGTTTCAGATTAATGTTGTCTAAAACAGCCACTAGGTGGAGTTCTGTATTCATGCAGTATAATTCTCTTGCACTGGAACTCTCCAAGAAATTATTTTGCTGTGACACTTCATAAAAAGACCATTAAAGCATTTTTTTTACATTGTTGAAGGCACACAGATTACATTTTTAAAAGCATTTCTGCAGCTGAATATTTTAAATTGGAATGAAAAGGGTGGTATCTCATTGTTCTTTTCCATTGCATTTCCCAACCTGAATAAGACAGTATAGTTATAAATTATCTAATACCTGATGAAAAGAACCAAAGTCTCAATATGCAACATCCTCCCTTGAGGTTAGAGACTCTTCTTAAAACAATGATAATTTCACTACGGAATACGTAATTTTGATAAGCTGCAGTTTTTCCTCCAACAACAAGAAATACAGAAATTATTATTACAGAAATACAGGCTCATTGTGAATTCATGTCACTTATATTATGTGGGAGTTAGATTACAATCTTACGTATTTCGCAGTCTGCATGTCCTGTGGTGAAGTCTGCAAAGGTTAATAGTTTTATACTAAATAGAGATTTGTTAGCTCTCAGCAGGTTTAGCAGGTTGCACAGCAGCACAACTGAATTTGGGGCTTAATAAAGTCATATATTACAGGTTTGCTGAGAGGTGGCAGGATACTGCCAATGAAATAAATACACAAATCAGTCAATCAGCAAAGGTGTGCTTTATGTAAATCTCAAGTCTGGAACTTTCATTTCTCGGCAGTGACACATTTAAATTAAAAGTGACAGTTTTTCCACAGAGTTTGCAAAACCCATTTACAAATGTTTAATAACGCAGAACACCTCATAAGTTACTGGTTTGTTGAAACTTCAAATTCTCTTTGGGTGAGGCCCAAAAATATATTTCTTATTAAGCAACCACATATTTATTTTTGTCTTAGTAAGAACATGCCTTTAGATACGTATATCCTGAAATATTAAGGCTGCTAAAAAGATGAGAGTAATAATGTGTAAAATTATGCAATGTATATTCACTGTGGAGATAAATGACATGAACAACAAATACACAGTAAAATACTTAGATATAAGACACTAAAATTATTTTTATTAAAAGATAATCAACATTTTAATCTTAACATTTTCTCTTCACTTTACATCAAACTGCAATAACAGCAGCAGAGATAATCAACAGCTGCAACAGAAAAAAACAACAGCAGCAGCAATAACAGAAGCAGCAATAATCAACAGCAGCAATAACAGGAGCAGCAATAGTCAACAGCAGCAGCAGCAATAATCAACAGCAGCAGCAGCAATAATCAGCAGCAGCAATAACAGAAACAGCAATAATCAACCGCAGCAGCAATAACAGGAGTAGCAATAATCAACAGCAGCAGCAATAATCAACAGCAACAGCAATAATAATCAACAGCAACAGCAATAATCAACAGCAACAGCAATAATCAACAGCAGCAGCAATCAACAACAGTAGCAATAACAGGAGCAGCAATAATCAACAGCAGCAGCAATAACAGAAGCAGCAATCAACAGCAGCAGCAATAACAGGAGCAGCAATAACAAAAGCAGCAATAATCAGCAGCAATAGCAGAAGCAGCAATAATCAACAGAGGCAGCAATAACAGCAGCAGCAATAACAGCAGCAACAATAATCAACAGCAGCAGCAATAATCAACAGCAGCAGCAATAACAGCAGCAGCAGCAATAACAGAAGCAGCAATAATCAACAGCAGCAGCAATAACAGAAGCAGCAATAATCAACAGCAGCAGCAATAACAGCAGCAACAGCAATAACAGCAGCAGCAATAATCAACAACAGCAGCAATAACAGGAGCAGCAATAGTCAACAGCAGCAGCAACAACAGCAACAGCAATAATCAACAGCAGCAGCAATAGCAAAAGCAGCAATAATCAACAATAGTAGCAATAACAGGAGCAGCAATAACAAAAGCAGCAATAATCAGCAGCAATAGCAGAAGCAGCAATAATCAACAGAGGCAGCAATAACAGCAGCAGCAGCAATAACAGCAGCAACAATAATCAACAGCAGCAGCAATAATCAACAGCAGTAGCAATAATCAACAGCAGCAACAATCAACAGCAGCAGCAATAATAGCAGCAGCAATAATCAACAGCAATAACAGAAGCAGCAATAATCAACAGCAGCAGCAATAGCAGAAACAGCAATAATCAACAGCAGCAGCAATAACAGAAGCAGCAATAATCAACAGCAGCAGCAATAACAGAAACAGCAATAATCAACAGCAGCAGCAATAACAGAAGCAGCAATAATCAACAGCAGCAGCAATAACAGAAGCAGCAATAATCAACAGCAGCAGCAATAACAGAAGCAGCAATAATCAACAGCAGCAGCAATAGCAGAAACAGCAATAATCAACAGCAGCAGCAATAACAGAAGCAGCAATAATCAACAGCAGCAGCAATAGCAGAAACAGCAATAATCAACAGCAGCAGCAATAACAGAAACAGCAATAATCAACAGCAGCAGCAATAACAGAAGCAGCAATAATCAACAGCAGCAGCAATAACAGAAGCAGCAATAATCAACCGCAGCAGCAATAACAGGAGCAGCAATAAGAGAAGCAGCAATAATCAACAGCAGCAGCAATAACAGAAGCAGCAATAATCAACCGCAGCAGCAATAACAGGAGCAGCAATAACAGAAGCAGCAATAATCAACAGCAGCAGCAATAGCAGAAGCAGCAATAATCAACAGCAGCAGCAATAACAGAAGCAGCAATAATCAACAGCAGCAGCAATAACAGAAACAGCAATAATCAACAGCAGCAGCAATAACAGAAGCAGCAATAATCAACAGCAGCAGCAATAACAGAAGCAGCAATAATCAACCGCAGCAGCAATAACAGGAGCAGCAATAAGAGAAGCAGCAATAATCAACAGCAGCAGCAATAACAGAAGCAGCAATAATCAACCGCAGCAGCAATAACTGGAGCAGCAATAACAGAAGCAGCAATAATCAACAGCAGCAGCAATAGCAGAAGCAGCAATAATCAACAGCAGCAGCAATAACAGAAGCAGCAATAATCAACCGCAGCAGCAATAACAGGAGCAGCAATAACAGAAGCAGCAATAATCAACAGCAGCAGCAATAACAGGAGCAGCAATAATCAATAGCAGCAGCAATAGAAGAAGCAGCAATAATCAGCAGCAACAGCAATAGCAGAAGCAGCAATAATCAACAACAGTAGCAACAACAGGAGCAGCAACAGTCAACAGAAGCAGCAATAATCAACAGCAGCAGCAATAACAGAAGCAGCAATAATCATCATCAGCAGCAATAATCAACAGCAGCAGAAACAGCAATAATCAACAGCAGCAGCAATAACAGGAGCAGCAATAATCAACAGCAGCAGCAATAGCAGAAGCAGTAATAATCAGCAGCAGCAGCAATAATCAACAGCAGCAGCAATAGCAGAAACAGCAATAATCAACAGCAGCAACAGCAGCAATAACAGGAGTAGCAATAATCAACAGCAGCAGCAATAACAGAAGCAGCAGCAATAACAGCAGCAACAGCAATAACAGCAGCAGCAATAATCAACAACAGCAGCAATAACAGGAGCAGCAATAGTCAACAGCAGCAGCAACAACAACAGCAGCAGCAGCAATAATCAACAGCAGCAGCAATAACAGAAGTAGCAATAATCAACAGCAGTAGCATTAACAGGAGCAGAAAAAAAATCAACAACAGCAGCAGCAGAAGCAAAAATCAACAACAGCATCAGAAGCAATAATCAACAACAGCAGCCATAATCAAAAGCAGCAGCAGCAATAATCAAAATCAGCAGAAGCAGCACTAATCAACAACTGCAGCAATAACAGCAGCGATAGCAAAAACAGCAGCAGCAATAACAGCAGTCGCAATGAAAGCAGCAACGATAACAGCAGCAACAACAATAACAGCAGCAGCAGCAGGAATAACATCAGCAGCAGCAAAAACATCAGCAGTAATAACAACATATCTATTTAGCCAAGACCAAACATATTTAATAGTCATCTACATTACCATCCCAAATATTTAGGAAGTTGTCATGCACAATGTTAACAAATGAAACCCTAAAGGGTTACCAAATTCTTTAATTAAAAAAATCGGTTAAAAATACATTTCAGATTTTCAATGCTCAGAAGGAAAAGAAGAAATGAAATATGACAATGCTATTACCATTGATAACATAAAAGATAATGACTCTATCTTTATCTTTATCTTCCCATTCATGATGAGCAATTCCTGGAGTGAAGAAAAATAATCGTTGCTGTAGGGTTTCTTCAAACACAACACAGCCTGAATCCCATTTGCTCAGTGCCTCAGGGAGTGAAGGTGGCATTGAGACAAACTGCAACGTACATGCCAAGTTTGCCTGAGCGTACATTAGACGCGATGACGAGCAATCAGCCTAATTGTCACAAATGGTTTGTTATGGAGACTACACTCTGACTTCTCTTTTTTAATACTCCAGAAAGGAATGATATCATGGGTGGAGTATATGACAGAACATCCAAATGGATTAGAATCAGATGAAACAATAGACATCAACGATCATCGCATTATCTTCCTCTGAAAGGTCCATAACACAATGATTTGTAATATGCTGCCACCTCACTCAGCGATACAGTACATCAACTCGGGCCACTATGTTTTTGTGCTGTAGAGAGATACTCAATCCTAATGGAATTATCATAATTGTTGTTTGGTGGGGACCATAGTTGCTTATAAAAACAGGTGTGATGTGATCTCATGATAACTCACTGGACGATGACCTGCTTTCAACCTCCTGTGAGAGACATGTATGGCCCTCCGTTCCTCTGCCTTTTCTTTCAGGCATGAGCAGGCTGGTGTTCCGCTCTGAAAGCTGCTGCGAGGGAAAAATAAGGACGCCTTGTCTTTGTGTTTCCTGCTGAGCTTAACCTTTAACTGAGGTCGGCCTGAACTTTGAAAAACATCTATTCTGAAAGTGAACAAATGAAGAGGATAACAATTTATAGCTGGGGAAATTGCTGTTATGATTAAAGGGGACCTATTATACACCATTTCAAAGGCTGGATCAGTGTGTTGTGATTGGTCAATCACATGTTTCGGAAATGTCACATTCTTACCATAACCACACTCTATAATGCAACTCATGCCCCTTTTTTTGCATATGGGAATTCTTTAAATGATGAATATCATGACGTGTTTATTCCCGGAAGAAAACTCAACACTACAATGGAAGCGTTTCAGGGAGAAACAGAGTGACTTTGTGACTTTGCAGACTTTTTACATGCTCAAAAAGCAGCATTGCACACTAAAGAAAGTTGGAAATTTAACATAATTTACTTGAAGAGGAATATTCAAACTTAAAGCCATTTCACATCTTGTGTTTACAAAGACATGGAGATAATTCAAAATATGTGGATCGGTACACCTCTCTCAGACACAAAAACGATTAAATCTCAAGCTTCTGAATATGCACTTTTAGTCCTTCTGCCATGAAGATATCATCCTTGGAAAGTTTTAATGAGTCATAAATATGCTGCTTCATGCTTATCAAATCTTTTCCTGTCTGAGTGAGAGTGTGTGTATGTGTGTGTATGTGAGTGTGAATTTATGCACAGATGGGTCAGGAGGAGGATCAGAAGGAGATTGAGGGTTCGGTTCATAAGAGTCAAAGTGTTGCATTGTGTTGGCATAAATGAAAAATATAAAATAAAGCCGTGCTTTGAAGATTGGTCAACACAAGACAAAATGCACCGTGACTATAGCTCAACTAATGTTTGAAAAAAGGATATACTATTATTACCCCAATCATAGAGGCGAGACAAAGGCAAAAACAGATATGAAGAGTTCTTATATCAATTTCCTTCTAAAATGATCATTTTTATCAAGCTTGTATATTTAAGTTCAGTAATTTCACTTAAATGACAATTATTAGGTAATCTTCATTGCCATTTAAGTGAAATTACTGAACTTAAATATACAAGCTTGATAAAAATGGTCATTTTAGAAGAAAATTTCAAATGGCATTTAGAGGCTTTTGCATCTGAACTCTTCATATTTTCCTGTCAATGTTAAGATTTTGGGCTTTTTAGCTTTTCATAAAGTGTTTTTTTCAGACAACATCCAAAATACACCGTGTGTATCTTTTATAGCATTTTATCTATTTGTGTCTGTAGATTTCAATAAGGATTCTGTTTTCTCAAGATGAGTTTTTTCTCCTGCTCCGAAATCTCCACTTACATACACTAAACAGAGGGGTTTATTCAAATATAATTTGCCTGATTTTATACATTTTTCTTTCTTTCTGTCTGTTGACAGTATTTTCTGATAAGTGCTAAGAAGTGACATCCAAAATCCCCTCAGTAAAAACCTGACAAAAATGTCAAAAAAAATTAAACAAGATTTTTTTTATCCTGGCTTCATCCAATGTTCAGATGTTTTTGTTCTAGAAATTTATTCAAATGAGTACATATTCAACTAAATAATGCTTCATTTGCATAGTTAAACAACGTTTCAGAAAACATGTAATACAAATAATGATTTCAATTATTCATGTAATCAATCAACTAGAGGAGTATGGTGATATAGTTACTTGTTTTACCCTATTCACCAGGGCTGTCTTGCTTTACATTAAGAGTGTGGATGAAAGGGTTGTGAAAATCAGCATTATAGCTTCAGGAACATCACAGCAGGATTGGTTTTCCTCTCAAATTTTCTGCTTATTCTTTCCTTTATCATCATTTCAAATCTCGCTGCACATTGAAAGTTTGACATCAATTTTCCAGCTCCTTGAACTAAGGCAGAACCTTTAAACATTCGCAGTTCACAACCGTGAGAGATGAGCAACATGCTGAGAAAGAGGCAGACACACCAAAGGGAATTATTATTTCCCTGTGAACATGTAACTAAACCAAACATCCAAAAGGAATGATCAAAACAATCAAGAAACCTGAGAACTGATGATGGCCATTGGCCACTGTGTGGTCATTATGTTTTTTTAGTAAAATCCAGTGTTAAATTAACACTGAAAGTGTGAATTATATAAACTCTGAGCAGAGTGATTAATTGAGGGCTCATGATGGAGACACATGATGGTGTCACCTTTTCTATTTGTTCATCTGGCTGTTATAACTCAGGTACATCAGCTTAACAGAATATAAAGTTAATGATTTAAGGGTCAAGAGCCCAACGAAAGCAAACACTGATCGTCATAATGGTGACTTAATAATGGTTCTGCTTGTTAGGTGTCTCCAAAAATTGACCAATCATCACTTAACACTTCAATAATGTTCATTTAATACTCTGCTCAGAGTTTATATAATTCACACTCTCAGTATAAATTTAACACTGGGGAATTTGCTGTGTAAGCATCATACTTATGAGATTTTGAGACAGTACTTATCTCCGCCTCTCAGAAAAATGTGTCATGGTTCCAAAGTACATGACGATTAAAAATATATTTTATTGTACATAAGTTATATACAAATAACTGTAAGCAACACAATATGTGTGAAAATAAACAAGATAGTTTTGATTAAAAATTAAGTATGGCTGTGAGAGGTGAAAGGTCCTCAGATGGAGCTGTAGTGATGAAATAGCAGAAAGATCTATATTTTATCTAATTAGTTTAAGCATTTCATAATATCTCAAGTATTTTACACAACTTCTGTATCATTCTACTTTTAGTGAACAAGCTGCATATTGATGGTTGTTTTAGTTCAGGAATACTTCACATGTGAATCATTATTGTAATTGGAACAGTCAATTTGGAAGCGCAAAATCCATTCTCCCCACTCAGGGAAACAATTAATTGCAGTATAGACATTCTACTTTTCCCTCCTTTGCAAGCTCAGTGTTTTGGGTGTCCTCCAAAATACAAACATACACAAAAACTATGATTTAATCACCTAATACAAAACTGCAAATCATAAACCTGCATAAACAAACTCATAAATAAGCATTTTGTCTTAAAACACCTTTATTATAGTATAATCTCTCATAACCTATGTACATTTTTCACATTTGTAATGTTTTAAAATGATTAACTTTCAACTTCCTCCTATTGTTATTGCACATAAGGCACTTTTACTTCTAAAGCACGTTTAAATCAGCCACTGCAGACCAAAGTTCTGTACAATATAACAAAATTAGAAAATACTGTATATAAACTGACAAAAAAACTAAATTTAATAAGACTACATTGATCAAAATGTCAGAGAAAAAAAAATCAGTGAGGTTTTAAAACTATCAACATCAAGACAGCGTGTCCCGGCAAATCCTTCCACAGGCAGGGAGCAGCAACAGTAAAGGCACGTTTAGTAAAGGTTTAAACTTCAAACCAGACCGTGGCACAGTCAACATCAACCTGTTTGAAGACCTTAAGGGCCTAGAACATTTCCCGTGGAGAAGAAGATCTGTAATGTATTGTTAACTACTTATATAGAACCTTAAATGTATCACGGTATTTGACCGGCAACCAGTGAAGCCAGAACAGGCAAAATATGTTCCTTCTTTTTTAGTTTCAGTAAGAAGTTCAGGAAAGTGTTGTGGTGGTGGTTGTTGTTAATGAGTGTTGTGGGAGAAAGAAAGAGAGAAACAATCAAAAAAGTGCATTTTACCCCCATGGGGCCTTTAACCTATAATCTAAAAAAAAAAAAAAAAATTCAGCCATATATATGCTTGAAACTTTTAGATTTTTACATAATTTAAAAAAATATTATATTTATATTTTTTAATATAATTTTTTAAAAAATATAATATTATATTTGTATTAAATATTTATTTCATGTTGGCTATTGGCACGTTGTTATTGTGCTTTCTAATTACCTACACTTATATGTAAGCCTTGACATCTTTGACTGTTATGCCGTGTCTCTCTGAACGCTGTGTTTTAAAAATTTGTGGGAAAATGAACTTTATGGCTCATTCTTGTGTTACGCAGTACGTTTGAGCTCCTGCAAGAACCAATGAGGTTTGTTCTCACGCATCCAGCAGGTTGAGTTGTGCTTCTATTACTGTAATACTGATCAAAAACGCACCACTTTTGTTTTTGCCCCCATTTTTCATGAGCTGAACTCCAAGTTCTATTTCTATGTACACAAAAGGCCTATTTATCTCAAATATTGTTCACAAATCTGTCTAAATCTGTGTCAGTGAACTCTTCTCTTTTACCAAGATAATTCAAATAATCATGCACCTCACAGGGGTGACATATCACCCAAGTGAGTTTCCCACCTGTGAGTTGTCACACCCCAGAAGCAGACACACTCTGTCAGTTCAAAGACTAAAACCACTCTTTGGCCAAGCGTACACATAACACACTATAGACTTCCTTAATTCAAAATTAGGCTGCATAGTTTACATCAGCCGGAACCGGGAACACGTCCCGTAAATCCTGATGTACTTGGTACAAGAAGGATGGCGTCTACGCTAATATTAGTTTCTTTGTTTGCGCCTGGACCCATCCCAACTCATCCTTAAGTGCCGGCCTCATCGACACAACAGCCACTGAAGCTCAACATCTCATCTCCAAACCGGCGTGATTACTTCGACTTCCAAACCAACCCGGTCTCATCCCAAGACGTCATATAACTGACGTTTTGGGACGTCTTTTGACCATACGTCAATATTCGCCTATTTAGGGCCCCCTTAAACGTCGGTAGATGAGGTTATGGGATCCTAACTCTACCCCATACCTAAACCTAACCCTAAACCTAACCCGTCACCTAACTGACGTTAAAGGTAAAGCGTCAGTTTTATGACGGCCCGGGATCGCCATCTACCGACGTTTAAGGGGGCCCTAAAAAGGCGGATATTGACGTATGGTCAAAATACGTCCCAAAACGTCATTTATATGACTTTTTGGGATGAGACTGTGTTATCCAAACAGATTGAAATGGACAAATACTCTTAATGTTTCAATCCAATTTGTTTTGTAATGCTACCCGAATCACACTCTGTTCCTTCGTTGGCCAGAGGAGAACTGAGCCTGGGTTCTCCCAAGGTTTTTTTCTCCATTCAGTCACCTGATGGAGTTTTGGTTCCTTGCCACTCTTGCTATGCTTTTGGCTTGCTTAGTTGGGGACATTTAATATTCAACAATATTATTGATCTGTGTTGTATTATTTTCATGTTATTACCGTGAATCTGCTTTGATACAATCTGTATTGTAAAAAGCGCTATATAAATAAAGGTGCCTTGACTTGACTTGACATATCAAGATGCTGATTAGACAGCATGATTATTGCACAGGTGTGCCTTAGGCTGGCCACATTAAAAGGCCACTCTAAAATGTGCTGTTTTACCACACAGCACAATGCCGCAGATGTCGCATTGAAGGAGTCGCATGCTGATTGCAGAAATGTCCACCAGAGTTGTTCAAAGTTCATTTCTCTACCATAAGCTGTTTCCTAAGGTGTTTTAGAGAATTTGGTAGTACATCCAACCGGCCTCATAACTGCAGACCATGTGTAACCACACCAGCCCAAGACCTCCACATCTAGCATATTCACCTCCAAGATAATCTGAGACCAGCCACCCAGACAGCTGCTGCAACAACCGGTTTGCATAAGCAAAGAATTTCTGCACAAACTGTCAGAAACCATCTCAGGGAAGCTCATCCGCATGCTCGTCATCCTCCTCGGGGTCTCGACCTGACTGCAGTTTGTTGTTGTAACCGACTTGAGTGGGCGAATGCTCACATTCGATGGCGTCCAGCAGTTTGGAGAGGTGTTCTCTTCATGGATTGATCCCAGTTTTCATTGAACAGGGCAGATGGCAGACAGCATGTATGGTGTCATGTGGGCGAGCGGTTTGCTGATGTCAACGTTGTGGGTCGAGTGGCCCATGGTGGCGATGGGGTTATGGTATGGGCAGGCGTATGTTATGGACAACGAACAGAGGTGCATTTTGTTGATGGCATTTTGAATGCACAGAGTTACCGTGACGAGATCCTGAGGCCCATTGTTTGTGCCCTTCATCCACGACCATCACCTCATGTTGCAGCATGATAATGCATAGCCCCATGTTGCAAGGATCAGTACACAATTCCTGGAAGCTGAAAACATCCCAGTTCTTGCATGGCCAGCATTCTCACCGGACATGTCACCCGTCGCAAGGGCTGTGCGAACTGTGCAACTGCACAGGGCCTCGCACCACTAGGGGGCCTCGCAATCCAGCTGGGTTCCCCCGTTGAGCTCGCCGACAGGTCAGAGTGTTATCGCGTGCAAACAGTGGGGGATTAGCGGGCGATGAACGCTCGCCAATCTGTTAGTATGAAAGAGCCAACAACGCATCAAAGATGCTCGCAGACATTTAAAAATCTATTCGTGTCTCAGCCACGAAGCTTCAGCCACTCTCTGTGCGAGGACAACACAGAGCGGTTGAAATGATAGTGTCTGTCAGTTATTATAACATATGACAAAAACAATTGTCTAAATTACAGTATGTTGCATATGTAACCCCTAGACCCGGGTCCCACTCGACCTGCTCTGAGCGGGCGTCGAACCCGGGCCTCCGGCATATTGCGCAGGTGCACTGCATGCAACGCAGTGATATGCCACCTGTGAGGTGGATGGATTATCTCGGCAAAGGAGAAGTGCTCACTAACACAGATGTGAACAATATTTGAGAAAAATAGGCCTTTTGTGTGCATAGAAAAAGTCTTAGATGAGTTCAGCTCATGAAAAATGGGGGAACAAAAGTGAAAACAAAATCATGAAAATGCTCAGCTCATGAAAAACAAAAGTATTGCGTTTATAATTTTGTTCAGTGTATGTTCACTGATTAATGTTAAAATGTGAATAAGCCTAAATTAAATCTGTTCATCATGATCGATTGTGTCTTTTCAGAAAATGTGGACTTAACTGCTCAATTTGAAACAGATAGGCCTGAACCTTTCAAAGCATCACAGTGGTAGCTGCTTAGCAGTCAATGCATGAGCAGAAAGCTCTCAGATTTCATCAAAAAGACATTAATTTATGTTCCAGAGATGAACAAGAGTCTTACGGGTTTGGAACGACATGAGGGTGAGTAATTAATGACAGAATTTTCATTTT
The DNA here is from genome assembly GCF_016745375.1 of Pimephales promelas. Next base: position 3,697,731 of record NW_024121233.1, read on the forward strand.
TGGGTGAACTATCCCTTTAAGGGTTTTTATTCTTTCACCTAATTAAAAGCTTGTTTCAACTAACTACATTTCAGAAACCACAAATTGAACAGAAGTCGTGTTCTAATCGGGAAAATCGGGTTGATAGCAACAGTTCAGCATAGAGCGTTTTCCGTCAGGATCGGTTAAGACACTGCACAGATCACAGGTTCAAGCTAATATGTAGGCCTATAGGTCTAACGCGTTATTGTAGTTTTTTTTTTCTTTAAATTTTTTGTTTGACAAATATATAAAAAACTTTAGTGCTTTGGTTAATACATGGTTGGTTGGAGCACCTCAACAAAACCCTCAAATTATTCTCACACTGTGTTACTATATTATTACGCTAATATAGCTTTTATTTTATGTATTTTAATACACAGACCTACTAAATTTATTTAGCATTTTTTATTTTTCAAGATTCTTTGATGAATAACCTATGGGGATCAAATGCTGTCTATGAAGGTAGCTCACTGGGTTTTGAAACACAGCCTAAATGTATGTTTGTGCGTGCGGGAGCCCGCTGTCAGTAATTCTAGGAGGAGCCCACGCGCTCCACATGCTCGGCTCGAGATGAGCGGCTGTTAGATGCACTTGGATTACCGGCTGCTGAACTGAAACGACGTCTCGCTCACACAAAAATTATGTAAAACAGTGACGTTTCTGATTACACGTCTTTTTAACGAGTGGATATTCTCCTCAGACGGAGATAAAAACACAAGATGCAGTAGCATCACTTATTTTTAGTCCCAGACGATGGAATTCAGTTTGAAAAGCCCAGTGTGAGAAAGTAAAGTACGCACAGGATTTACATTCTCATCCACATAAAGGTAAGATGTACATTTCATTATGTTGGGATAAAAACTGTGGCGCATATTGCCAATAACCTGCAATATATGATATTCAATTCTTACCCCAGTGCGTGATTTGATTTCTGTGGTGCTTTACATTGATTTCTGTTAGCCTAGTTGTTAAATTTGTTAATAATGTGAATAATAAAAATATAGAGAATCGAAAGAAAAATTTTATTATTTTTAAATGTGCACAATATAGCTAAATATTAAGTGTTGACCTGACCTGCAAGATCAGTTTTCCAAAATAAACAATTGTAGATTTTTTTTTTTTCATAGATTCATAATTTCTTACTGTCATTAAATAAAGACGGTATTGGCTGAGTTGAGTTCTTAGAAATTAGATAGTAAGAGTGGACATGTCAGCACTGCAAGATCTATTTTATAAATCTACTTTATAAGAGGCATCAAGTCTGTTGTGACTGAAATCACTCCGGATTCTTCATAAACTGACAGCGTTTTGCAGTTCCATGCTGTGCACTGGTCTACTTAAAGTTCCTTTGGTTATGAATATGATAACCACACCGTTTCATCATTTGTAGAACATTGGTTCATTATATAATACAGAAAGCAGAGCTTCTAGGTTTCTGTCTCCTTTATGGTAGGATTAAATTGGATTTGCCACTATATTCCACTGATAGGATTAAGAGATGCTACGGGAAAGCTAAAAAAAATGATGAAAGAAACCATTACAGACGTTGTTTTTACATTTTCATCAGGATCTTTTAAAGAAAGTGTGTGTTGATATTATGCATATGATATTTTTCCTAACAATGCATGCTAAAGTCAAATGTCAGAAAAAGCACTGAAAATACTAAAGACACAAAGCAGCCATGATTTTGTGTGATAGTACAAAAGTACAAAATCCATTATATGAGTCAGGCTGAGAGCATAGACGTTGCGCTAGATATGGACAGTGATTTTAGACACTGACTGCTTTTAAAGAATGCTTGTGGGTTTCCTTTCTAATCAACCTGACAAGAAATTCATCTCACATATGAAAACAAGGCAATCAAACACGACAGTGAATCACCATAGAGAGCGAAAACAAGCATGTTAATGTAGAACTAGTCTCAGTTCATGGGGTCATGAACATTCACTTGTTGAGCTCTCCCCCTAATTCAGCTAAAGGCTCATGCATTCATTTGTGTGTTTGGGACGGTCATATAGGCCATGTCTACATGTCTGCAGTGCTTCAGATATTATGAGAAGGTAATCTACCAGAAAAACGATACTTGCATGCCACAGACCTAATGGGCTTTTGTAGAGAAGAAGAGTAATAATCTACTTGACTATGACATCCATTGTTGAATAATTGAAGGCTTTTTTACAGTTGATATACTGACCTTGGCTAAGCATGAGCAAATGTTTAAACTTGTTAAGAAAAGATTATGGATTCGATACTATGCAGAAGAAGAAACTGAATATAGCCTAATTTAGCTTCTTCCCTTTGAAAGTGGAGTAAATTTGATAATAACAAAGTGCAAAGCTTATCTAAATGAGAATTACTGTTATACAAAACATGCATTTTAATGCGCTCTTCCTGTAGGATGTATAATATTTATCTTAGTAGTCAGTTAATGATTTAGCTCTAGAGTAAATATGCACCTGAATATGATTACAGATTTCTGTTGAACAATCTCCTTAAAGGCATATTGCACCCAATTGTTTTTTCATCGGTTACTCACGCTCATGTTGTTCCCAACCTGTATGAATTTCTTGATATTTTGAAGAATGCTGTAACCAGACAGTTGACGGCACCCGTCGACTTCTATAGTAGAAAAAAAATTCTATGGAAGTAAGTAAATGGTTACACATCAACTCTCTGGTTGCCAACATTCTTCAAAATATTTTCTTATGTGTTCAACAGAAGGTTTGGAACAACATGAGGGTGAGTAAATGATTACAAAATTACAACATTTTGGGTGAACTATCCCTTTAAAAGGTTTAATGTTGCTCTGTCAAGTAGATTTTGAATTAATTTGGGCACGTTTGCAATACACAGGCAGGCAGGCTTATGTTCATCAATGCTTGTTATGGACAGTCTACACATGAGATGCGATGTACTGTATCAGTAGGTGGAGCTAAAGTACAATCATGTGCCATAGAGCGATAGAGCCGGCCACTACAGAGAGGCATTTAAACTGATAGATGTTTTTGGGCCATTTTAAATGCAAAATAATTTAAATAATTATGCAAATTTATGCACTAAATTTTGAGGTCAGTCGGTAAAGAAGCATTAAATTGATCAAAAGTTCCAGTAAAGTCATTTATATGACAAAAGATTTCTTCATATAAGAAGAGCTTTATAATATATATATATATATATATATATATATATTATATGCATATTGTTTTTTTAACATTGATAATAAGATGTTTCCAAATTCAGCTTTGCCACCACATGAATACAGTACATTTGATTTTACATTGCAATAACATTAACATTAACAATGCATAATTTGTGAACATAATTTGAACTGTAGTGTATGTCTTTTGCAGTAAAGATCTACACTGATCAGTGTTTGTCTTTTTCACAATACATTATAAATATTCATGAGTAATGCCACATGCCCTATTTATCATGATTAAGTTCAATTAATGGAATGCATTGTTTTCACTCAGATATTAATTATCATGCTTGTTTAAACTGAATTGATTTAAGTATTTTTAAATGAAGCATATGAACAGTGGATGCACTCGTCTTCATAAGCACTTGGGTGTGAACGAGGAATGTTATTTTTTTTTGAGCGCGAGAATTGAAGTATCTCAGAAAAAGGGCCTCACAGATTAATCACAGGAAGAGAAATCAAATTGAAGCCTCACAATAAGCTCTTCCTTTATGTCTGAACTATTTCCACACATTAATTAGATTTTTTGCTGCCATTTATCTACCCATTTATGTTCACTCTCATCTTTACCAATGTTCTTTTTCGTTCCGGTGGTCTTCACTGTCAGTTCTCATTTGCAGCCTATTTGGTTTTCTGTATTTTCTCGAGTGCCTCTCTGTTTACGGCGGGCAGGCCGACAGGCAAGCAGAGGTTGACATCAGGCAATGCATGGTTGGTTTGGAGCTCTCTCTCTTTCTTTCTTCTTTTCTCTGTGTAATAGGAGTGTTTGGCATCACATGGTCCTGTCTGCTCAAATCACTGTCTTTTCATCAGTGGCGTTTCGTGATTGCTTTGCTAAAGTTATAGAATATGCTGAACAATCTTAATTGCTTTCCTGAGAAGGTGAGGTTGTTTGTCACAGGTTTGTAAGATTCATTGTCATAGTGTTTTGCAGCTCCGTTGCTGAGGTTTAGACTTCATGCGGTATCATCAAGTTTTTGCTGTGCTACTGCATATTAAATTTATATACAGAAGCAATTTAGATTTGGTTATTGCAATAATGCAACATGCCTCTTAAAGGGATAGTTCACCCAAAAATGATCATTAACGCACCCTTGTATGTTGAACAAACAAACAAACAAACAAACAAACAAAAAGATATGTCACTGTGCTTTAATATCCATACACTGTAAAAATGAATATGCTTTATCTAATCAATAGAATTGTGGCAACAGATTACAAGCAATATTATTAATTAAATTTAACAAATTAGAATTGAGTAATAATTAATCAAATTATTCCTTAAAAGTTAACCATTAAAAATGAGTAAAGTTTACACCAAAAATGTATTTTATATTGCCAACATTGAAAACACCTGATGTTAACAAGCAGAATCACTGAAGGAGAAAATCGTAATTTTAAAACAAACCTTAAATAAACACTGATCACCATAATGGTGACTTGAATTTATGTGTCTTTGGTTGTTGTATGTTTTAAGGAATTAATTTGATTAATTATACCTCAATTCTAATTTGTTAAATTTAATTAATGATTGCTTGTAATCTGTTGCCACAATTTTTACAGTGTACAATAAAAGTCATTGTGGTGTTTTGAAAGCCACTGACTTTCATTGTATGGACAAACGTTCAACAAAAATATCTTCTTTTGTGCTCTGCATTTATATAGTCATGCAGGTTTGGATTGACATGAGAGTAAGTAGCTAAGTTTTTTCATTTTTGGGTGAAATATATTTTTATTCTATATGGTTTCAAGTAATCTTCATCATGTTGGACACTAACGAAAAAGAAAAATGTTATGGTGCTTGACTACAGTAAAATACTTTAGTAATGTTTTCTTATATGGTCATGCTTAGATGGGAGTCAATATGGGACAAGCATATTGAACCGGCTGTGGTCTCAGCGGAGACACTGTCAGGCTGCCATATGTGTTGTGTAATGGACTCTATAAAGCTTTTATGTAAGGTTGAATTGGTTTGCAATGACTGACAGTTGTGGAAGGCAAAAGAATAAGCTTGTTTTAAAAAAAAAAAGAGCAACCACTGATCATATGATGTAATTGTCGTTGATGGTTATAAATAGATAGATACAAACAATAGCATTTGGTTACTTTATGATAACTGCAGTCAAAGTCATAACACTTTGTGTAGTTTAGAATTTACAAGCTTTCCACTTGTAAATCCAAAAGAATTCATTGATACATAAAAATGTTATGTGTGTAGGAACATGCTTTTCCAATAAATGTCTCCCTCTCTCTAACATATTTACTTCTTTTAAGCTATTTATGTTTGAAATGTTTGAACCTTCAGGCCTATAAAAGCAGCTTTTGTCTATGCGTGTTTCCATTATTGAATAATAAAAAAAAAGATAACTGCGACTCACAAATTTCCTCCTGATGTAGTAAAATCGTAATTGCAGAAAATGAAACTTTTCCGCCTTTTACAATTCTGACTTTTTCTTGCAATTGTAACTTTATTTCTCAGAAGAAATGTCCACTGTGGGAAAAGTCAGAATTGTAAGATAAAAAGTTGCAATTACCTTTTTATTTTTTATTAATTCTTTTGTGGAAATAAGCTTCCGTATAGGCTCCTTCCAGCCCAGTGTCTTATTTGTACCTCTCCCAAGTAAATATTTCATTCGCTCATTATATCTTCCAAATAGTACTGACCTATATTTCCACAATTCTATTTATATACTGCAACATATATTCATTCCAGGATTGTGTTCAGTGAGACTGACACCGCCAGATGCTTTTCTCTGCATACTTTAAAACTGTGAATTAAACATTTCCAAGCGTCATTTTCAATGCCAAGTCACAGACTCGAGACAGAGGAAGTCTTTTCATGTGGTGATCAAAACTTTTCCTGGCTTCTCAATTCTCAGTATGGAAAAACAGAGTGTATTGTATTTATAGTGTCTGAATAGGAATTTCAGTCTTTACATAATATGCACAGATCGGAATATCATAAAATTGACTGCTGAAAAAACCGGCAACATGAAAGCTGGTTGTTTGCATGTGAGATTGACAGGAATCCCCCCGCCCCCCTATTCACACTAATTTATTAAAAGCGGGGCAATTCATAATTTTTTGTTACTGGTTTAAAACTCTTCCTCCATTGCTTTGCTGCCAGTTAAACCTCTCTCTAGAGAACAAGCGGCGCATTTTCTCAGCAGGCAAAGACAGACACAGCTGTGCAGGCTTTATATTTAATCTCATAGGATGCGGTTGATAAAAACCAAAAATGATTTATATAATTCATGTGGTGAAAACGTTGTGTGCTTTTATGATGTTGAAAATGCACATTAACCAGATCGACTGAATTAAGACACAACATACTAACATAATTTATATACAGATTCAATTTATATGTTCTTGAACTAGGGTGAAAAGTTAATCAAATCAAGGAGTGCATGAATTAATGAATGAATATAGATAGAAGATTTTAGCACTGTGGAGCAAAACCCTGATGTCAACAGTCACCCTTTTGGATCATATAAACTTAAATGGTTGTAATTCATGGATGTTTTCCACTCCGATACACTCAAATCACCTTTAGACGGAGTCAAAAGCGCATGTGAACGCATGTAGTAAACGATTATGTGTCCGAATCACCTGTCAATCAACCATTGCGCTGACACGTGTTTTACCTTTAAACTGAACAGTTTAAAGGCTTGTACAGAAACATGCACAACACACATGATGAATTGTAGTCCGTTCGAAAAGTGCATCTGTCTCTGGCGTTAATAACTGGTATTAACAGGGTCAATGTTGCGTAACTACTGCTAAATGAGGGATGATAGAAGAACATTAGGGCCTTGTTTGGGTGTGCACATTTCAAACACACCTGACCACATAAATGTGTCTCTGCAAATAGATACAATTCCCCTATGATTTATCTTGGATTCCCATAATATATCTCATTGCCTATTCTCATGCCGGACGGCAACATTTTCTGTTTAATGCGTTTTGGGGCCACATGGCAACCCATTTTTTTTTTGGCTTCGTCCATTTGGAAGTTCGCGTACCGCATTATTATTTATTATTATTTATTTCGATCTCCATTAGCTGCACACAGCCGCTATACTCTTCCTGGAGTCGATTCAAACCAACATGTGAAACCAACAAAACCAGCATGTGGACTAACAACAAGATGCATTTTCTTTTTTCTGATCAGTAAAAACACAGTGACTAAATGAATACCCCCTCTGATGAAAAAATCCCGATGCTTTGATTGAATGTCTGATATCAAAATGAAAGCTTTGCTTGTAAACCGATTTACACGAGCCAGCAAAGCAGCGAAATAATGAACATTGAGTTTCCTATAGATTCCTGCCAACAGTCCTATTTTTTCCCCATTCATATCTGTTTGACAAACCCCTAGAAATTAGCATATGAAGTGGCGTTTTTGTAGCTACAGTATGTATTTAATGAGAAGTCACAAACCAGATTAGGTTAGACATGATTTGTATGGTTATTGTACATTGCATATTTAAACCCACAGGAGGTACAGTATGGAGTGTGGTTTCTGGAGTCTATGTTAAGCTATTATTGTTCATCTCACTGCATGAAATGATTTTCCATGCTTGGAAAATAAGGAGAAAAACAGAGCAAATTTGGAGTCATTAAGCATTACTTTGTGTTTGATTTATCTGTGCCCAGAGCTTCCATTGACTGCCTGCGATGTGCCTTGTCTGTCCGCTCCCAGAAAGCTATTTTGCTGTTCGTGGCCCATTATCTGATTTATAGAGTTAATGTTTGTTCCATTAACCAAACCGTATCCATTGCCAATTTAACTTTTTCAGTGCCTCTGTACAGATTTAGTGTTGGGATTACTATAAGTTTTTCGTACCTGTGTTCACAAAGATGGTCTTTATTCAGTCATTTCTTTCCCAACAGTGTTTGTAAAGCCCCACCATGTCAAACTAATTTATATTGCCATTACTTTTGAGCACATCCGTATTACTTATATTCCATATTTCTATATATCTTGCAGTCAGTTTAATCACAGTCCCTGCTGTTTCCAAAGCTATTAAAGAAAACATGTTTGACCTTCTCACTAATAAAGTCATAGCTTTGTCTTTCCTCCACGTTTTTTGTAATTTTGATGTAAAATCAGGAAAAATGAATCAAAATCTTTCAAATTCAGTTATTCCAGTGTCTATGTCTGGAAAACAAAAAGACAGATCAATTTTTTTAACAGCTGAAATGTAAAATTCAAGGAACCTGAATGAAAATGACTTAAGGAATACTCAGAAACAGAAAAAGATGACGTGCAAAGTGGCATCTGACTTTCCTCCGGCTGTTAAAACCATCTTGTGGATATCAATGAAATAGAAGTCGTTTTGTCAGATGAAAGAAGCCAGTTAAGGTCAGTGGAAATGTCAAAACTGTCAGAGATGCGAGACTGCTTCATAGATAATCAAAGTTTATTTCTCATTTGTCTGCATTGCCCTGCCTCACCCACAGTGAACGACAGCCTCAGAGAGAGAAATGTAAAATTTGACAGTCTGTCAGATTGAAATCTAAATGGGTCAACTTCATTTTCAAAGAGACTCAAATGTTCCTGATTACAATTATTAAATGTGAACTCAAGTCAGCAAGACATTAAGGAGTGCAGGTGAAGACATGATAGCAGGTAAAAAGAGATTGCAAAGATCATTGCATTTACACAATTATTTTCACTTTAATGAAATTCAACACAAATGTATAATTTATACTATATATATATATATAATAACATAAATATATCATTACATTTTGCTAATTAAGCCAATTTAACTAATATGTGTATCATATTTTTTCCCCACTGCAAAAATAAATGTGTATTAACAATGGTCTTGATGTAGTGGAGCGATCATATTATCTCCGCATCAACAGCGATCATAATGGAGCATTATATTAGCATTTTATGAGCATATTAAATATGAAGCCAAAGACTGCAGACTTCAGACACATTTGTTAATTTTTTTTTTTAAAGTCGCGTTTTTTTAATTTTTCTCACTGCAGTTTTAAAGCCCTCATTATCTGTTCCGGCCAATTGGTGGACTGTCAGTCTGCAGGTGCTACGAATTACGAATGTCGGACCAATTAGCCACCTTTTAATCACTCGAATTGGTCGTGAGATAGCGTTGGTATTTTTATGTACAATTCAATAGTCTACATTATAAGGTTTTTTGCAGGATTGATTTCAATAAGCCATTATTAATTCAAACAGCTGATATGGTAATAATAAAGAGGTTCAGTGAAGTTGATAACATGTGCTTAACTCTTTCCCTGCCATTGAAGGAAATTTTCGTCATTTATGAGACAACACTTCTGCGCCACTGACGGAAATTTTTCACTGTTATACGGTAGGGGGCGCTATTACGCATCTTCTTAAAGAGTACAGAATCTCCTGATCAAAACGCACGTGAAAAAGATGCAGTATTCATACAGTATGCAAAATAAAGCGAACATCAACATTAAACAGCATTTAAATAAAAACTGCCTATTGTTACTGAATGAAATGTCGACCCAGGACGAGCTATAGCTCTGTAAATCTTTGCCGGTGTTAATAGACTCTCTAATCCATCAATATTTTGATCATTGTTCTGAATCTGATCTTGATGTAGTCTTTGACAAAAATGTGTTTTTCTCAGTTTTTGCTCAAAATGTTGCTTTTTTAATTAAACTTACCCGCACGTTTTGAGCTTGAGTACAACAGTAGAGGGTCTGTTCTTTCTTTTGATATATGTTCAGATATTCATCTACAACAAAAGATTTTGGGGGTCATATGAAACTTTTGTGAAAATGGTCAAAAATGCTGGCGGTGGCTGGCGACCAGTGTTGCCAGATTGGAAATGTCCAAGTATCATAAACGTATCCAGAAGCTCAAAATTATCGTATTTGGAAGAAAACTATCATACATGAGTCAAATGTACAGAATACAGCTATTTATTGACCACCAACTTTTTGACACGACATGAAAATTACGTTGCTAATTTTGTTGCTAAAATATCGACCTCAGTTTGGAAAATACTGACCTAAGCGCCTCGAAAGTAACGTTAACTTTATTTATTTTGATTTTTTTACTTTTCTTCTTGCAAACCATACAGAGATGACATGTGATATATGACTTTGTATACAAAATACAAAAACAACATTAACTTGTGCTCATGAGAGTTATTCTCCGCAATGATGGCCGAGAAGACATAACGTGAGATGAGATGGAAGACATGCGTAACAACCCGTTCACGTTCTTCTCACGGTAGACGTAGAATCTACAGTAAGTTCAATGAGTATAGAAGATTACAACGACCATCATTTGAAGTGTCACACAATTATGAAATTATCGTACAATATGGGATTTTTTTCATTATTGTTTGTACATCGTACAGAGGTCAAAATTATCGTACAAATGTGATAATTATCGTACGTCTGGCGACACTGCTGGTGACTTTTAACCGCTGGCGTGGAAAGAGTTGAGAAGTATAACATCACCTTCTACAGTATTATTTGTAGAAGCACATTATAGTTAAATTCATCATATGATGTGAGATAATCATTCAAAATCACACTGCAAACGCAGGTATGACTAACAGCCCTTATTTAAAGGCACACTATGCACTCTCTGGTTTTTTTGTAAAACAGTGACCTCTAGAGCCGCTGTGGTGTACTTGCACTGTCGTAAATAACCGTTATTCCCCTGTTACTGCATATACTGTCAAGTGCTAGACTGCTTTTTAATAATAAAGTTGCCTATCGCGTTTGCTGGCTTATAGCGTTTTTACATGATTTCTGCAAAATCAGAAGTAAATAGCCTATAGTGTATAGGCTACTGTATAATTTCATTCATGTTTTTTGATTGTAATGTTAAAATTACAAAATGTCAGATGACATCAATCAAGTTAAATGTACGTCGCATTATTTCATAACATTGGACGTTATGATTTAGACATGATTACAATTTATCATAATAGCAAATTGTGTTCAATTATTTACAACCTCTAGGCTTATATATGTCCTAATAATTATGTGAGATATTGACTATGTCCTCATGGTAATCGCAAGAATCAACATCAACAGCGTCAAGATTTGATTGATTCATAATCAACACAATTTGAAGTTACAGTCGGGAAGTGTACTGTTAGTCAGATAAACTTGATATAACAGTAACTTACACACGTCATAAGAAATCCGAACCAGACACAGGACTAAAGATACGTGATAAATACACATCACAACACCTGAGTTCAGCTGGCAAACTAGCTCTTGTGGCAAGCTCGGCAATAAAACATAACGGAAAAAACAACAAGACTAAGAGAAACGACTTTAAGTTTTTAGGAAGTCTGCTTAAAGCTCTGGTAATCGAAAGCTATAGACATGTGAGAATTATTGAACTGGTCTTATTATCAACAACGGATGAATGAACAGCACCGTAAAAAATGACATACCACAAGCCAGTGCAGCAACATACAATATAGAAACAACTAGTATACAAATACAAACAAGTTTATAAATAAGAGATTTACTTACAAGTCCATCAACAAGATCGCCAGGTCAGCATCGCAGTTACAATCCAGTGCAGCTTTTAAGCTCGCGCCAACGAGTGAAAGCCCGACCGAGTGGACTCTTGTCCGGTTTCTAGCACGGTCCGATTCTCTTTCCCTGTTTCGAAAGTAGCTTCATACAGTATGATGTTGTTGATGCGTGTGACGTCGTTGCCGTAAACCATTTCGTGATTCTCACGCGCTGTGTCAGGGGCGCCACTCTCAAACTTGCATGGCTGGTTTTTCCGGCGGCGTCCCCCCCAAGCTTTCCTACCAGGATGATTCGCCCTACTATGACTTTGTTAACCACCAAAACGACTTTGAAGCTGTTATATTAAGGTACAGATCTTGCATAGAGTGCCTTTAAATCGTGGCTTCTGGCTTTGCTTCTTTTTTAGGCTATAAGATTGGAAATGTTCTACTGAGAGAGTCTGCCTCAGCAGGAAACACTGCCCTAAGAAACTCTAAGAAGCCCTACTTTATGTTCCCCCAGAGTTTAAAGGGGTTAATGGTACCAGAAGCAAGCCCAGTCCCATGTTTTCTCAGGGAGAGGAAAATGCATGGGCTCACAGTATGCCATCTGAGATAAAAGTGCCTTGAAATTCAGCCTGACTCTGCAAAATTGCTCCGTGCCTGCTCTTATTTTCTCCTCTTGACAGCCTGGCATTTGTGTGGCCTAGTAACAGCTCCATAGCCGTATCTGTTCTGTGTGCCGCAGCTGATGCTGTGAACAGAGGGGTCAGAGCAACTGAGATCAAAATCAAGGGCTCTCTGAGAAGGTCAGATGGCATGAATTGAAGAGGAGGATGTTACACCTTCCCATTTTGTTATAGCTGAAGTGTAGATATCTTACTGTAAGTGTGCTGGCGTATCATTGGTTTATCTGCTAGACTTAATGTTTTTACTCTCTCAAACTGAACATACACTCTCTAGAAACATCGTCACACTGCAAGGTTATCACTTAATTTGGTCCCGCCAATTAACTTGATATCGGTGCATTGAGGAGGTCAGGTCCTTGAATGATTAATAATTATAATTACTTGAATTAATAATAAGATTCATGATTGCATTCACGATTATTTATTTGTATAAAACGTTGTATATTCGTAACAAATAATTGCTCAATTTTTATTCATCTATAATCAATTTTAATTTACGATTGTTCCTACACTTAGGCCGTGTATCCACCAAAGCGTTTTTAGGCAGCTGAAAACGTTAGACGCTCTGCTGAAGACGCCGTGCTTTGGGCGCTTGAGAGCATTTTGGCAGCGCAGCGTTTTTTCCGTTGAGACGTTTCGTTGCAATGATACAGAATATCCGCAGCAGTTGAATGTTGTGACAGTTGGTCGTGGTGTGGTATTAGTCCCGCCCCTCCTCCACTGTGATTGGACGGCTGGGTAAAAAGTGACAGTGATGAGCGCTGCGTTTTATCCAAAGTTGAACATTTTTCAACTCCCAGCGACCAGTAAAAAACGCTCGCGCTTCAGCGTGAAAAAAACGCTCAGCACCTCTGTACGCTCATGGCGTTTAAAAAACGCGGCGCTCCCATTGATAACAATTGAAAACATACACCAGGTGCGTGGAAAAACGCTTTGGTGGACACACGGCCTTAAATTATTGCCTGATGTAGTGAAGAATCAAGTTTAACATATTTAAAGTATGTTTAACATAAATCAAGTTTAACAGGTATTTTTTAACCTGATCTCACGGCAATTACTAAAAATTTTACGAGGTGGTTAATTCATGTGACCTCACTCGTATGAATTATGATTTTTTCTAAATCGTACATATTTTACGAGTTGCCCGAATTCGTGAATTCATACGAATGACTTCCCCTGACCATAAACCTAACCATCACGTGGGTTTAGACAAATTGTATGAATTAGCCACCTTTTAATCACTCGTACCAATTCGTACGCATTGGTTGAGAGATAGCTCAGAAGAACTCTCTTATTCTCACCAAGTCTGCATTTATTTGATAAAAAATACAGTAAAAACAGTAATATTGTGAAATATTATTGCAAATTAAAATTGTTTTCTATTGTGATATATTTTAAAATGTCATTTATTCTGTGATGCAAAGCTGAATTTTCAGCATCATTACTCATGTCTTCAGTGTCACATGATCATTAAGAAATCATTCTAATATGATGATTTGCTGCTCAAGAAACATTAGTTATAATTATTATCAATTTTGAAAACAGTTGTCCTGCTGCTCAAGATATTTGTGGAAACTGTTAAACTTTTTTTCTGGATTCTTTGATTTGATTTGATTTGATTTTTATTTAACCTTTATTTAACCAGAAAAGCTCTCTGAGATTAAGAATCTCTTTTACAGGAGTGTCCTGGCCAAAAATGTGCAGCAGTACAATCGGTTCCATTACAAATAAACATCACACAGACAGATACAAAACAGTTAAAAGAGTAGTTTAAAAGCAGTTACATAATGTTTGATCAGCTTCCATTCGCCGGATAACTGATTTAATAGATGAATAGATTGATGAATAGAAAGTTAAAAAGTTCAAATATTTTGTAACATTTTAAATGTCAATACTGTCACTTCTGGTCAATGTAATTCATACTTAATGAATAAAAGTATCATTTCAGTCAAACTCCCACTCCTCCCCCCAACCTAAATTTGTATGGTCACGTTAAAGGCAAAAGTTGTGTCCCAAATGACAAACTATACTTTATGCACTCATAGTTTTGGACTACAGTACATACTCCACCGTCTAGTGTATGAATTTAATGTGTTTTTTGTCCTTCAGCATTAGCATCTGATAGTAAATAAGCTCATCATCTGAGTATTTGAAGTGCATTTTTTCTTGTTGGAGTTTTCATTGTGAATGCACTAATTTCACTATTTATACTATAAAATGGCATAGAATAGTGCATACAGAAAGTAAGCAAATCGGAAATCACCTAAATACGTGTATCTGCCCAGAATAAATCAGTTTTGTGAATCAAATTGGAGTAAATGATTCAATAAATCACTCATACATATAATCAATTGTTTAATTCACGATTGAATCATTGTGAACAAATCGGTTAAGTGAATGATTCACTGACTCCCATGTAAATTTAGTCACTTGCTGTCACCTACTGGCATAATGATGTAACTTTAGATGTGTAAGGCCATGTGTACATTAATACGTTTTCGTTTGAAAACGTATATTTTTCTCTCCGTTTTGGCCTTCTGTCCACAATGAGACGGCGTTTTAAGTCATTGAAAACATAGCTTTTGGAAAACGCTCTCCAAAGTGGATAAATTTGAAAACGCCGTTTTCACGTTGTAGTATGGACAGTGAAACCGGAGGTATCTATTCATGTTTATCGGTATTGTGCCTGTTATGTGTTTTTCATTTTTCACACTGTTGCTAAAATATGTTACTTTCTATGTTACTTAATATGTGCTATTCTTCATAGCACAGTACTGCAAAGATGACAGATATTGTACTCACATTTGCTGTCCTGCGGCAAAACAGGAGAGCAGTTGCGTTTTAGACCAAACATATGGTGACTGAATGCAACCTGGACGCATCAGTGATGGTGAGATATTTTGCTAAATACAATTATCCTGTTATTGTGCCATAACATTATTAGGCCTATTTATTTTCCCATCATCATCTCAGTGAGCTTTTGTGAAGTTTCACGCACGCGCAGTAAAGTGAATTTAGAAGTTTCTCATCCACACTGAAACACCGGAAAACGCCTGAAAACGATAGTGTGGACGGAGAGCGTTTTTAAACGAAAACCCCGTTTTCAAATGTATCCGGATTAATGTGGACGTAGCCTAAATGTACCTGTATTGACTGTTAGAGAACTCATTTTTAGATTTAAATGAATGTAGTATATCTTCCTCATTCTTGATCCTATACACAGTTCACGGTTCAATTTCCGACAGCAAGTTTTATGTGAAAAAAACGGCTGACACAGTTTTATAATTGAATCCTGTGTCACATTCTTTACACTCTTTGCTGCGGAAAAACAATGTACAAATCCAGTTTGCAGTTGTGAATGATTGAGAGACATGTGGCCCAGATAGATGAAGGCTACAGAGACTCATTTTAAAACTTCTTTTAGAGAAAAACTCTCAGAAGGCCATAAAGATTAGAGATCCATCATCAGCATAGTGGCTGTGCTTTGTTCTGTATGTCCCTCATAAAGCAGACGGGACACTGGGACCATAAAAAAAGGGTCCATTTTGCATTCAAGAGCTGACAAGCCATGTGGTCTCCCTCCCCTCTCCATTTCCTTGTATTATCCTTTAGCTTTGCTGGCCGGTGTCTGTGAACGGCTGCTGTTGGGTTTCCGCCAGGAACAGCTGGAGCGCATGTGGCACTTGGCTGGCTCCAATCTCGATGGCCAAGATGGATTAAGTGCTAACGCACCTCGTCACAACAGAGGGCTCGATTTGGAGAAGATAAATATATATATATATACACCTATGAATCAGGAGGTGCTGGCTGAGCCTGGGAAGAGGTGGATGGCTTCCCTTCAGTGAAATCACACAGTTTTGAAGGTTAAATTGTGTGGAAGAACAGACATGGCAGAGTCTGTCTGATGATGGAGTTTGCAGCAGAATAATAACAAATCAATATACACATATAACTGAAGGCATCAGTCCTGCCAAATAAAGAGGTATTGTGCAGCACGCGGATGGAATATAAAGGTCCATTGCGGCATTTTCTTTACGGTCTTTTATCCTGAGGGGAAGGAGAGGATAAGGTTTTAAGAGACCTTCCCCGTCTCGTAGGATGTTTAATTGTGTGTTATCACATGCCATTGAGTTGTATCTCTTTGACAGGGTGTGAATTGCCTGCAAATGCTGGGTAGAGAGTGACAACAGTATTTTTATTCTCAAATGACTGTTTGATCTGCACGGGAGTATGGAATTTAACAAATAAATAAATAGGTAAATGCAATATGTACCTGAGTAGAAGAAAAGGTTATATAGAACCTTAATTCTTTCTTTTTGTTGTTCATGCATGCAGGAATGCATTTTTGCATTAAAAAAAGCAACTCGAAACGTGTCTTAAACACTCATGGCACAAGCTACTAAAAAAAGCCCTATCCATTTACATGGGTACATAAACTAACAGTTCAAAATGACTGTCATGGAACTCAATTGACAGATGTAGAACAATTACAATTGGAATTTCATTTCATTTTCATAGTGGAGCACGGACAGATTTCACCATTGCATACAATATACTGTAGCACACAAACTCATTAAAAATACAGATCTCTGAACAATGCAAATCTGGATTTGCAATAAACACCAAACAACGTCCAACTCCTCAAAGAGTAATATGTGTAACTGAGCTGGATTGAAGAGGAAAACCACAACTTTTCCAAAAGGGTTTTCAAAGTGATGCCATTGAAGAACCATTTTTGGTTTCCCAAAGAACCTTTCAGTGAACTATGGAAGCTTGTTTCCGCCGCCACTGAATACAAAATAAAAAAAGGTAATTGTGACTTTCCTGAAACTGCAAGTCTACATTAGCCTGACTTCGTCATACTCGTATTATATTCAGAATGTGAGTCTGATACTTTTCCATAGGGCTTTGATTATGAGGCATGTCTTAACCGAACCAGGAAAAAAAAAAACCTCAATTGGAATCAATTGGAGAGACCTACAACCAATCAGAGCAACGCAGTAATGGCTCGTTTCCACTGAGGGGTACGGTACGGTACAATACAGTACGGGTCGGGTCGGTACACCATGATCCGGCTTGCGTTTCCACCGCCAACAGTACCCTTACTTGATAGGCGTGGTGTTTGCCTGAAAGAAGCGATCGACTAACCTGGCCCTAGCCAGATGAATTTCGCTCCGCCTAGCTCCACTCATCCATCTGGAACCGATCCATTGAAATGGTGTTTCAGAAGGCTGGGCCTTATCAAAAATCCTTGCATATGATTGGATAAGCCACTTGTCTGTCATCTTTATCGACGTGCTATTTCAACCACTCACACCGAAGCCAACCCGTGACGCTGATGAGAGCGACGCAACTGAAATATTAGGAAATATTAAATGAAACGATATTAGGTAGATTGGACAACACGGATGAAATAGCAGCATCAATGTTAACGCTTGCTTCCTCGATGCGAGCCGCCATTGTTGTCTGAATCAAAACAGTCTCACGGTCGCTTCTCCACTACGTCACATCTATGAAACTCCCGCCCTGCGTCCTGATTGGCTAAGCCATAAAGTTGGTTGGAGAAATCACTCTCAATGGAAGAGGTTCCAGATG
This sequence comes from Pimephales promelas, assembly GCF_016745375.1. The sequence continues at coordinate 3,715,730 of NW_024121233.1, forward strand.
GATGTGAGTGAAGCTAGGCGGAGCTAAGCGGAACGACATTCATCTGGCTAGGGCCAGGTTAGCGATAGACGTCATTTTCGCGCGAAGAAAGCGACATAGTAAACAACAATGGATGACAGACAGCAGATCTTGTTCTTGCTTCTCAGCATGTTTGTCACAAGAAACAAGCTCTGGCATTAGGCGTTTCTCAATACCAAGTACGTAGCCAACGCAGAGTCCGACTGATGCAGAGGACGTGAGTCCAGTAACGTTAATTCTGCTATTGGAACAGCGCTTCTTGAACTCGCCACTCAGCTTGCTCTGCTACTCCTGTTATCTCTGATCTATGTACATTTTAGGCAACAATAAAACAAAATATGTTATAAAACACCACTCTGCTTCTTTTCGATTTCATTTCAACACATTTTAAACATTATAAAGCACACAAATGTGGTTCAGGGAACGCGTAGCTGATTATATTCACTGCATGTATGTAACGTTATATTTATAACAAAACTAAATGTAAAACACAACCCTGCCTCGTTTCATTTAAATTTAAAAATATTAAACATATTCCAGGCAATATGCAATGTATTGCATGTCGCATTGGTACAAATGTTGCAATAAACAACATTACAGATCTTGTAATAAAATGACAAAACTATCTCTTTTTGTTGAATTTCAGTTTATCAATAATAGTCATTATAAAAGTACATGATAAAACTGAAAGTAAAAAGACTGATCATGATTACTCCTCAATGGATCGAGTCCAGATTGAACTTCCTGACCAAAAAAAGTTGTGGACGGGGTTCGGGCTGGCATCCAGGCTAAGTTTAAATCTAACGATTCTGATTCTTTTTTTGCGTGATATACAGTAAACTCGCAATTCTGAGTTTCTCGCAATTGTTTCTCGCAATTCTGATTTTTCTGATTTCTGATTTTTTTTTTCTTTAGATCAGTCACAATTACCTTTTTTATTTTTTATTCTGTGGCAACAAGCTTCTATAGTGAACAGTTCTAAAAAGATCCATTTTTTCTTAGTGTGAAGAACATTTAACAAATCTAAAGAATTTTTTTTTTAACTTTAAAGAACCTTTAGTGGTGTTCTACATGGATCAGGTCCTCTTCATTCTTCAAGGTTCTTCATGGAACCATCAATGCCTAAGAAACTTTATTGTTAAGAGTATACAGTACCTGTATGTGCCTACACTTGATTCACATTATTGTTCTCTGTACATGCAGCACTGAGAGCCTAATCGGGGAAGAACAGAGAACACACCAGTGCCACAGCATTTTAAGTGCTCTCTGAAATATGGATATCACTCTGAGTGCATTTTCCTGTCCTCTTGTTTGATATCACTCCAGTCCATTTTGCTGCTATATTAATATTACACCTATTAAATCCAGCTAATGGCTTATTGCTGTTCAGGGGGATCTCGCTCAGTGACAGAATTAGCCGGGTTAATGATTCAGAATGTTGTGCTTTTCATATACCAAAACACCCTAGATGCCCTCACCCGCTTGCGCTTCAGCTGTACTTCAGAAGGTTAGATATTTTTCATTTTTTTTTATGTAATGCATAGTACAAGGTCAGATTTTGAGAGTACAAATGATGCTCTCAGGAAAGCTCAATTTTACAGTGAGTAAAATGGCTGGTCTAATGGCAGATGGAAGAAACAGTCCTTCTTTTTGCATGCCCTGGCATCATGACAGCATTTCACAATAGCACTACATGTTCATACCCATGTGCTTTGGCGATACTGAGGTGCTCTGTCACAGTTGACTGTAATGGTTCACAATTCACTTATGCCTCATTTTGTAAATGGGAGAGGATATTGATGTGGACCACACTTGTCTCCCCCCCGAATCTATACAGTTTATAGAGAAGGACATCTTTTTGTTGGAACAATCCCATGGGAGGGCATAGGGAGGTTGAAAGAGACTTTGTTCTGATGGTAGTTTTCATTTTTTTTTTTGGCGATTTTTGTCATTCCACATTTATGATGAGAAACTCTAAGAGCACAGTACATTGAAGGAGAAAAGTAAAGTCAGATGACGTGGTGTTATTTAGTTATCCTGTTATATACAGAACATCATTTGGATATATGCAGTCAGTTGCAAAATAAAATTTTATAAAGAAGATTTCAAAGTTAAGATTTAATAAATAACCCAATGGGCCCCCTGAAACCTCCACAGCTTACAAGAATTAAGTTAAATACAAAATATAACACTGCAATTTTGTGCGAGTTACAATCTGGTGGTTCTTAAGATGCAACTTTCCCTAACACCGTAATTTTTACTTATTACAAACAATACATTCATCCTGTTAAAAGTATGATCAGAGCTGTGCAGTAGCGTTCTCGGGCCCAGAGCTGCGCAGTAGCGATCTTTTAGCAATCGTTTTGAGCGTCGATTGAAAAGTTGAAAGAAACTTTATGGCAATGAGCTGTGACGCGGTTCAGCGGCAAAACGCCAGTAACCAATCGGAATATAGACGTCCTTCACGCTGGCTGATTCCGGAGAAACATACAATGTAAACGTTCGTTCCTACCAAAACATTAGTTTCGAGAAAATGAAAGAGAAGCTAATAATCGTCGTTGCTGTGTTTCCTACTGGTTTTGTATCATTTATGACATTACGTTGTTTGCTTATAGGGACCACGTGAGCGCAACTTTTATTTGAAATATTTACAAACGCTCGTATTAAAGCTGTAATTTGCTATGTGACGCCGATTTGACTGCAAATAATAATAGCTAACTATTTTTTTCCTGACCAAATGTGACCAAATCGGTTATAAAAATGCTGTCATTATAAAAGGTTTCTTCAACGTATTGCTTGTTATTTTTCTGTTTATTACATTTCATGTTTTGACACTTCCAGGGGAGTCACTAGGGTTTTCATTTTAGGGGGGCTAAGCCCCAAATGAGGGTATGATTTTTTTTTATAATAAAAAAAGGTAACACATTTTAGTTTATGATCAAATGCTCACTATTAACCAGTTTCATTACCATGCAAAGGTAGGGTTTTATAATCACTGTGATGTGAGGTAAGTTGTTCAGGGTTTCCCCGAGAAAATTTTGATTTCTCAAATCTACATGCCTTGTAGGACATTTTGAAGGCATCACCCTCTTTTTCTCTTTGTTTTTATCTTGCCCTGCCTCTTCCCCTCCTAAATCTGAGCTTTGACTGATATAGGCTTTTCATTTTTGTCTGTCAGTGAAGAAAGTAAACATAGGGTCAACTAATAGGTTGATTTTGCCTATAAATCATTTTTATCAGACTCGTTTATTTACTAAATGCTACTCAAGCTAGGCAATTAAGTTTATTAAATGCATTCACAATATGTACTGTAGGCTACACAGTCATTATTGATCTTATGCTAATACAGGACCGTAGACAGGGCTTTATCATCAAAGAGGTCCTAAATTTGAGGTTGGTATAGGGGCTTCACATTTTTATTTCTCTTATATGTGCATTTCAAGACGTTTGAACACCAAAAAAAAAAAAAGGATAAGAAATAGCTTTAAAACCATGTCAATACCTGCTCTCTCCTCATCTCCATCACTCTTTCTTTTTTTCTCAGTCTCTTTATCCCTTTCTCTCCCCCTCCGAAGGCTGAGCTTTTTTAATGTACTATAAGGCTACAATTTGTAGGCTATGATATTCTCAATACATGCATTATTACTCTTGTGCCTAAAATGATGAAACCGGCTTTGTTAACGTTTCTTGTCCCCTCACAATGAAGCGGCAAGAGCTTCTTTGACGCTCAAGTCGGTGGCGGTGTGAACGTACAGTGAAGGCTTCCTCAGCGCTTGTGCACAGTGATATGAACAGCAATGATGGCGTCAGTTTTATTGGATCAATCTTATCCTTTGGAAGTGCATACACATGGATTTTCAAGTGCAGAAAACAGCATTCTTGAGATGTTGACAACGCAAACCAAACTCTTTCAGGCCTCAGCTACAGTGTTTGAGAGTGGGTCAAAGTAGATGCCGTTCACTGTCAGCGTCATTATGCAAATTAGTTACAAACCTATAGGTCTGTAACCAGTAAGTAAGACTGGAATTACTGACTCATTTCAGGCAGTTCAGAATCAGTTCTTTTATTTGACACATGCCTTTGGTGTGAGATACCCGGGTTCGAACCCACTGCGAGACACCAATGTGTCCCTGAGCAAGACACTCCAGACGACCTCTGACATATATAGTAAGATGCTTTGGATAAAAGTGTCAGATACTTACAGTTTAGTGGTCATTAAAGAGATTTCAAAGCTGAAAGCTTCAATAAGAATGAAGTATTTCAGAGATTATGTTAAATAATTGGTTACTATATATAGAACTACATATCAGTCTTCACTAAGCCATTTTATGGAGCTTTAAGGAAGTTGTCATGGAGGATTTGGGTTTTGCCATCACTAAAGGATTAAAAGTAATTTTCGCAAACAAACATTATTAAAGGCTTTTAAGGGAAGAAAGCAGTGTCATCTTTCATTCTAAAAAAAAAAGCTTTCATAAAAATGTCTGTCTTCCTTACAAGTTCAACATCCTTTTTTAAATTCCAGATCTTAACGTTTGAGTCTTCAGACTTGTGCTTCCTCAGGGAATACCCAGCCTTTTGGCTAACGTGATGAAGAAAAGCTTTAATTCATCCTCACAGAGGAACATTAATTATCTTGGCTAATGATCACAACTTATATGGAGTTAAATCCTAAGACTGGGATCCATTCTCCTTTTTCTCCACTTCCTATTTCTATCTTGGCTAAGTCCCCGCCCCCTTTTTTTTTTTGGGGGGGGGGGGGGAGGGAGAGACAATGATTAGAGAGCAAAGCAAGCCAGATTTGTCCCTTTATTCCTGTGCCAGGAATAACAGGGCCATGTGCTCATATCTAAAAATGGCTAGACAGCTATTCAATGATGGGGACAATTTTTCATGGTGTTTTGCCACATCAGAATTGGGCTATTTAGTTTCTTTTTTAAGCAAAGAAAATGAAATTATGTGCAATTATTGGGTTTGGATGACACTCAAAGCGGAATACAACTTCATATCGGTAAATTGACACTGAAACATATTTATGCAACAGTGATTTTTTTGTGTTTGAATTTACTTTGAAACTATTTTAACTAGTAAATTTCACATATAATTACAACGAAACGTATAAATTAAACCTTGAGACATTTTAATGTTGAAAAAACTGAAATAGTATTTTCTTGTAATATGTGCTAATCTGTTAGTTTACTTTAATTTCCTGAGGAAATATCTTCAATGATAACTGAATTTCATCATATGAAGAGAACACAAATAACTTTGGTTAAACATTCCTTCTGGGTTTGGTAAATAAATAAATGCTCAGTAAGCAACGTTTTACTTCATTTACTGAGAAATACATGGTCCGCTAGAGACTTGTGGATTGTGTGTGTGAGTGTGTGTGTGCGACCAAAATGGCCCCACGAGGACGGTAAAGCCATAAATTGCCAATATTGATGTTAGGGTTAGTGGTAGTGCCTATACACAGAAATCACAGTAATCTCTGAATAATAATGCAGAAAAGAGTCATTAGATCAGTATAAAAACCACAGAACACAAAAAATCCAAGTGAGACAGAAAAAAAACAATATGTGTGTGTCAGAACATGTTACTACAGAACAAAATGAAACCATTTTAAGTGTTAATGCATTAAATAACAATGAGCAATTTTTTGCAGTATTTATTAATATTAGTTAATGTTAGATAATACAAATACAACTATTAATTTTTAGTTTTTTAGAACAACTTTTGTTCAAACTGAAGGGATGCATGACTGCGTTTTAAAGGCATTGGACTGCATGTCCAAGAATCGGTTGCATAAGAAGTTGAATTGATTCAGGCTGTTCTTATTTGTTCTTAAAATAATGGTATGTTTTTGTTTTTTTTGGAATCCTCCAGCTTTGGAAAGAAAACCAGTAATATTTCAGTCAAATATCTTCTCTGAATGTGATATGTGTTGTGACAGAACACAGTAAGAGCCCTGAGGCGGTACATACACACTGCACATCCTAATAAATCAGCACTCAAACTGGCTGCTGATAATCTGAGGTAATGTCAACACTGTGGAGTGGATCCAGAGGTTTAGTAGCTATTCCTGGTATCTTTCTGTCTGTCTATCAGAGAAATACCCCCACTGTGATCTAAAGAGAGGTGTTGAGCGCAAACATTCTGTTACACTGGAGACAAACTGGCTCTCAGCAAGGGTTTTACATTGCTCTTTCTCACCCCTCTCTGCTTTACTGCCATTGCATTTTCTGTTGCATTTTCTGCTGCATTTTCAAGTGCTAATAGAGTAGAGAATACAGTAGCTGAACTGTTAGCATGTTATTGGTATGTCATGTTGGCAGAGATGGTTTGACCTACAGCTACATAAAAAATGTTACATGGCACTGAGGGCTAATGAAATCCGTTTTGACATGCCAGTGATGTACAGTAGGTTAACAGCCAGAGTCTAGCTTTGATACATCATACTCGGGGAACACAATTTACACATGCCAAGAGCCAAATGAGACAATAAATTGACTTTGGCAAGTAAATAAAATTGAGTTACTCAGCAATGGCTGGTAATGTAAGGAACTGCAACATAATATATGACTGTATAAATTATAATTTACCCTGTGTAATGTACGTGACACGGGTGATTCAAATCAAGGATATATGAAGTGTCTACTAAATCTATCATATAGGATCTGTCTACTGAAGTGGAAAATAGAAGTTGATCGAGAATGCCTAGTAGTTTGTTTGTTTGTTTGTTTTTTCAATCCAGAACTGCATGTGACATCTAATATTCCCAGCATGGATCTCCCAAATGAGGAACAAATGGAATTATTTAGATGTTTTTTCTTCGTTTTCTTCCTTTTCCCTAGTCAAATGTATGGATGCATACCCATAGATGTATGGATGGATGGATGTATTGATGGATGTATGAGTAGATAGATAGATAGATATATAGATAGATAGATAGATAGATATATAGATAGATAGATAGATAGATAGATAGATAGATAGATAGATAGATAGATAGATAGATAGATAGATAGATAGATATATAGATAGATAGATGACACACTCTCAGAAAAAAAGGTACAAAAGCTGTCACTGGGGCTGTACCCTTTCAAAAGATACACTTTTGTACCTAAAGGCTGCATATTGGTACCTTAATGGTACATATTAGCACCTAAAATGTACTTATTAACACCTAAAATGTACATAATGTACATATTAGCACCTGAAATGTACATATTAGCACCTAAAATTTACATATTAGCACCTGAAATGTATATATTAGCACCTGAAATGGACATATTCACACCTAAAATGTACTTATATTAGCACCTAAAATCGACAAAAGTTTACCTTTTGAAAAGGTACGGCCACAGTGACAGCTTTTGTACCTTTTTTTCTGAGAGTGTAGATAGATAGATATAGGATAGGTAAAATATGGACAAACCAAAATGTTGGGTTAAAAATATAATTTCAAATGTTAACCCAACTTAAAACTTTCACTTTTAACTGTACATTTTTTAATTGCATTTTTAACCCAACATTTGGGTTTGTCCATATTTTACCCAAATTTGGGTTAAGACAACCCAGCATATTTTAGAGTATAGATAGATAGATAAATAGATAGATAGATATATTTGTAGAATGTTTTTGTCAAAGTTCTCAGTGTGTTGCATTCTCAGACAGTTTTTTATTATCTTTTTGTGTGTTTACAGATAAAGCCGGGATTTGAGAACATGGGTTGGCAAGAGACCCTATGGCTTTTGACATCATTTATCTTGGTGAGTGGACCATAACATCGCATTCATTGTTTGTTTAAATGTAATGCATTTTTATTATACACACTCATAGTGAAATTAGCCTAAAACACATTCTCGTTATTCGAATTCGTCATTTTCCCCATTTGAACTTGCAATTGCTAAAGCGTGCAACTTTTCCTGGTCACTAAATCTGAGTTGTTTTTTTGTGAACTGTCATCAGATGATTTTCTCCTGATTTCCCCCACCCCCACTATCCACTAGAAAAAAGAAAAAAAAAACATTACTCACTAATTGCTCCAGTTTGGTAATTACAAGCGGAGGTGACCTGAAAACCTGCAGAACTCTTGAGGCATGAAATGGTGGCTCCATCAATGCTGGTATCAGAGCAGCTGGCTCCATGTCAGAATGATAAAATGGGAGCATATGAAGCCCTCTGCATGTAGTACATTAGCACTATAGTATCACCGCAACTCACAAACAAGCCAATAGCCTACTTTGCTAATTGTATGTGCGCACTAATATAATAAGTCCTCTCTGTTTAAGTTTGACCTTGAAGTAGCTTTCCCATGCCTGTGAATTAATCTAACTTAGTGGAAAAGTAATGAGCTTGCAGAATGGCATGTAACATTTAAAAGTATAATGGGGAATGGCATGTAATTAAAGCTAGACTGAAGAGCAAAAACTGAGAGCAAGAATGTCGATTGGTATTAATAAGTGTAAAAAAAAATGGGTCTACTTATTTTCTGTAGGACTTTAAAGATACAATTGTAGTTTTTGAAACATGACCTTATTCGTTCTTGACATCCAGTTTCCATTGAAGGACAAATGGTTTTCCTGACTGACTTGGGTGGTGGCCTGGTGGTCGTATGTATGACGTCATTTACTTCAAAGTTTGGAGTGACATCATATGTACGGCTGCTAAACTGCTACATGGGACATCAGAAACCTCACAGATGAGTTTGGTGTTGTAAATGCGTTATTGCGCGCAGGTAAGACAGACGCACAGCACTAAAGAAGCTGCCACAGACTTTTCTCAGTTTGTTTAACGGCAGTAATGAGAAGCTGGGTTTGAGAGGATCTGCCAAAGTAAAAATCTCTGCACAAAAGCATCAAAGTTTCAGTCGTAAATGAATGTAGAATTTATTAATGTGAGGTGTCTGAAAGGGGAAAAAGGGTAAAGTACTTTTGAATTGTCTCTTTGACTTCCCATTGAACTATAAGATGACTCATACCAGCGATACAATGGTTAGAGATGCGCTTTGAATTTTGATAATAAGCCTGTCTTTGTGGGTAAAGCTTTCCCCCTTTTATTCTTCTAGAAAAGCATTAAATTCTGTGAAGGATTTCTTATCTTTTTACAATACTGATATGAGCAGAGGAATGTGTCTGCCGGTTCTCTTGTGTAAAATCATACCGTTTCAAATGTCAAGTGCCCATGTGATGTCCTCAGAACTGCATTTGAGGTTGCAGGGGTGACATAGTGGTGCTTATGGTGTTTCTGCTGTGGAAGGTTGTGTGTCATTCAGAAATGAATACAGAAAATCCCAGTCTAATTCCAGAGTTTGAATTGAGGTAGCAAACAGTGCAGACTTGTAAGGAAGACGGAATAAACATAAGAGTGTATAGGTGCACAGTAGTGGCCAAAAGTGACCTCTGGAGGGTATATTTGTTTTTAATGACCCTACAAGTTTGATTAAACCATCAAAATATGAGTAAAAATATTATATATATACTGTTTTAAATATTTTACATATAAGGGAAGAACGTTTAGTGATTTATCTGACAAAGTTATTTGGCAAAAAAGGCTATAGGATAGATTTTATTATGCAATAATAAGCTGACTACAAAATAATCATTTATTAAAATTTCGTTGATTCTCTCTTGTTTGTGCATTTCTTTGTATGACGGCCAGGCCAAAAATTGTCACAAAATTTGACGTTTCATCACGTTATCATGAATAAAACAATTGACTCGAAAGACGACTATGCAAAATCTTTAACAATTTTTTTTTATAACATTTTGAATAAAGACTGGACATCACTTTTGGTATATTATACATTTTAGTAATTACCCATAAACATATTAGATAATAGCAGTGTTTGAAATTTCAGTTAGCCATTTGTATTTAATTTATAATTCCTTAAAATTTTATTAATTACCTTATTTTATGCACCAGTGTTGAAGAACACATAATTTCCCAAGAAACCTCAAATGATGTTTACATTTCATAAAACTGAAATCTGAAATCAATGTGTTTTTGCTCTAATTTTATTCGATTCGATTTTTTTTTTTGCATATCAGGGAATAAATGGGCAAAATGTATGTATCTATCTATATTTAGTGAAAAAAGTTAGTTATGTAATTGTTCATGTTTTGTTCCAAACCTTATGTGACTATGTGAATATATTTCAATTGCAATTCAGTAACGTCCTACGTCCACTTCATGCCATTCTCATTTAAATTCCACTTTAATATCCCACATCCTGTGGGGTGTGTCCGATTCGACTTAAATTCCAACTCGTGAACGGGAACCAATTCTTAAATATTGAATTTTCAACCTTGCTTCTGTGGTCAAGTGCATCTCTCTTTGCAGAATGTAACAAAGGCTGGAACAACTGAGACAAAAACAGAGCCTAGCGCTGATTTATCCCTTACTCCTGTCATGATGGCAGTGGATGGAGAGAGACTGATCATGACTCAGTCTCAGTACAAATGTCTGGAACTTCTGAGCCGAGATGGATCCCATAATAAAACAGGTAGGTTTATTTTCAATTCATTTTCATTTGAATGACAGCCTTGTTAAAGTCAAAGACTATTAGTGGATCACTTCATGGCTGATCAGGGAAACAATAAAGGTTCTTCTCAAAAGGTGAAATGTGATAAAATACTTCCTCCCAGTTTTTTTTTTTTTTACTTTTTCAACTGTCTTTAATGCATTTTGAGCATAAATAAATATCTGTAAAGCACAAAGTCACTCCAAATGGAGCTATTCACTATATCAGTGTCACTGATTCTGAACTCCCTGAAACGCCTCCATTGTAGTCTTGAGTTTACTTCAAGAAACAAACATGACTCAATATTCCTCATTTAAATAATTCCTGCCCAAGGCAATCGCATAGGCCTGATGAGTTAGTTAGTACTGTGTTGTTGCCACACCCATGTCTTATGATGTTATGGTAAGGAGCGGGAGATTTCCAAAACACGCTTGAAACGGTTGACCAATCATATTACACTGGTCCAGTCAATCTATTAGAGCACAGAAGGAGGGGCTTCATAAAAACAGGAACTAAACAGGGGTGCGTTTCCCAGACAACGACGTAGTTCACTGCTTCACTACCATAGTACGATGCATCGTTGGAGAAATCAACTAGCTAGTCATGACAGTTTCCTGAAACTCATTGTTGCAAAGTATCGTTCAACCACGTTGGTTTCGCACGTGGTGGAGTAAAATTACTTTTAATGAAACTGTTTGAGATCCAATTAACGTTAGATTTTTTAATATAATTTACAAACATGTCATCGGAGGACTATTTCTAAATGTTCTCAGTTATTTCGCTTTATTACCAGACTCAATATTTCGCTCGTTCTTACATAGCACGTTCGCACATGCGCACTCTTCAAACACGTTACTTAAAATCTTTTAACAAACTAAAAGACGTAAATAATATTTGTATGTATTCTAAATAAAAGGCACCGGTTGTACTGAATGTCAGGAAAGATAAGGATTTATTACCTCCAAATGTGATGCAATATAGAAACGATGCCTCTAACCACAGGTCGAGAGCTGTCGTTCAAACCACACAACTTTGCGATGCTGTTTGCAAATGTTCATTAGAACGATGGTTTCGGGAAACACCGACTCGTTGAACTATGCTGATAACGACGAAACTTGCGACCAGAGTTGGCTAACGATGCTTTCCCAGAACGTTACTGACAGACTGGGAAGAGAGGAGCTGCAACAATTTGAAAATAATGGGCCTATCTCAATATGTGTTCTTGTCTGTGCTGTTTTTGTGAAATGTCATCTTTTGTGGCCCAAGTACTGTCCCAATACACAAGTTTGCATTTTGGCAGGTTAAAAATCCCAGAAGTGTTCTTGACACACCCATTTTACCAAGGATGCATCGGTTGGTAACTTGACGGCAGAAATATCCCAGCATTTATTTCGGCATTCGAGGAAGGAGAGGCAGGTCATTACAGTAATTAGTTTTTCCACAATTTTGTTTTGCTAATTCACTTCTGAGAACATTGGATGTGAGACAACATCTGTGTAGATTTCAAATATCGGCATTTTATGGAAATTTATGGTGAATCGTTAACGTTTTCAGAAGTGAGAATCTCCATAGATTTACTCACAGACTGGTTCTACCCCACAGTCAAGAGGCCATTGCAGCCTGGCTGTTATCGTCAATAATTCTCGTTATGTTTGGGTACTGCCGACGGCGTCTGTGCGGGGGTATTGTTGCACAATACCAGCAAGAACACATTGTCTCAAACTGTCAGCAGCATTCTGTGTGCTCGTCACCTTGTGAGTTCACTGTGTTCACCGTGCATTAACAAATACAACTTTTGATTTGAATAATGTATTAGTTAATGTTGAAATTAAAATGAACAAAAAATAATAAATGCTGTAGAAGTGCAGTTCATTATTAGATCATGTTAACTAGTGTAATGTTAACTAATGAAACCTTGTTGTAAAGTGTTACCGTAGTTATCCTTCAAAATGATATGCAGAGCGGCAGGTGCTACACACATCCAGAAACAGCCCACGATTAGACTTTTTCATCAGCTTAGTTTCAATAAAAGTTTTGTTTCCTTTTACTGAGGACATTTTAATTTCAGAAAGTTACATTATGTTTTCCTTGTACAATAAACTCTTGGATCTCAAAAGATCAAGGAACACTTGAGTCCTCATGAAACGACCGCTTTAAGATGTCTATTTAACTTTTATAGGGTCGTTTTGCAGCAGATTCTGGGATGGCTTGCTCTGTTGGGATGAAACCCCAGCTGGAACCTTTGCCTCACAGAACTGTCCAGATTACCCCAGCTTTGACCCCTTAGGTAAGACTCCCGATCACATCTGATTGTCAATCCAGAAAAACTTCAAATCATTGAGATTCTACAGCACGCTGTCATATCTGTTACATGTCTCTGGTCTGACTATTATGAAACACAAGATGTTGATCCAAAGAAAGAGTTCCAAAGCACGAGCGCAAGCTACTGGGATGATAAGTGAAGCCCTATAATGAAAAGTTCTCCGACTGTCTGGAAACATTCATATAAGCTTTTTTTTTAAGTGCAAAAATAATATATTAGCTGATGGCTAGTGTTGTTCTAAAGGAGACAGCAATTTTTTGCTACAGGACAAAAGAAGCTTTTCCATATCAAACATCTGTGAGTTCTTAAATATCATTGAAATTAATCTGCTGAGGTAAGGATATAACAGGAGACAATCTCTGCTGTTCGCTTATAGAGATCTCTCTGCGCGAGAATCAGCTCACTGTGTTTGTTATAAGACACTGATTGATTGATTCCAGAGGCCGTGGGCTGGAGTCAATCAATGGAACAACTTAATGCGTACTCACACTAGGCACAGTTGCCTTGTACCGAGCCCGAGCGTGATTGTCCCCCTCCCCTCTCGCTCTCTAGTCTGCAGTCACATTGCACTTTAAGTGATAGTTCATCCAAAAATGAACATTTTGAAGATCTTTTTGATGAAATCTGAAAGATTTCTGTCCCTCCATTGACAGCTACACAACTACCACTGAAGCTTCAAAAAGTTCATTTCCAGTGTTGTACTCGGGACTCGGACTCGTCTCGAGACCATATTTTAATGGTCTTGGTCTTGTCATGGACTCGTGTGCATTTGGACTCAGAATTGACTCGTACTCGAACATTTTTTTTTTAGGACTCGGAATTATTCCCGAGTCCACTCGAGTTCAATTCAAAATATTTTTCATGATTATTAATGTATGTTAATAAAATATTTCTTTAAATTGATTGACACGCCCAGTGATTGGTGATTTTCTAGTGCGCAACTGCGCATGACAAATTGTAATAAAATTACTTTTAACACCACCTACTATGTGGCCTTTTTACCCTAAACTGATCATATTTTTTAAACTCTAAGTAAATTCAGTAAAAAAAAAAAAAAAAAAAAGGATTTCTAAGTAAATAAAAGTAAATGAGGTAATCAACCCTCACTGGTCTCGGTCTCGACTCGGACTCGACCGTCTCTGGTCTCGGACTCGACTCGGACTCGACTCTCTATGGACTCGGTCTTGACTCGGACTCGACCGTCTCTGGTCTCGGACTCGAGTCGGACTCGACTCTCTATGGACTCGGTCTTGACTCGGACTCGACTCTCTCTGGTCTCTGTGTCGACTCGGACTCGAGTGAGGTGGTCTCGACTACAACACTGTTCATTTCAGATTGTAAAACTAATCAACATGAATTGAGCGGTTTAGTCGGAGAGACTCGATTGCTTTATATGATGCACAGATTGAAGTTAGGCTTTTATTCACATACAAACATTGATCAGCGAACATAAACAGAAGCTCAATTGAACTTTCTTGATGTGAGAGAACAAACCTCATTGGCTTCTCATACATCAAGCGAACATGCTTGAGCATCCGTTTACCACGACTGATGTGTGATGTTCACCAAAAAGGTGAGAACCAGACCTGTTATAAACCTAAATATACTTGAATTCATAGTATCCCATCCAAGAAGCAATGATGTTTTGGTGCAGTTGGCAATCACACTACATGCATACCATGCCCGAGCCCAATCAAACCCCACCTCTTCAAGCGGGCCCGGGGACGATATGGAGCGATCACACTAGTCAAACGAACCAGACTTTGAGGGTTAAAGAAAGCGTAGTGTGAGTACATCCTTAAGCTCAAGTCATTACACTAAACTTTCTTTTTCCTTGCAGAAAAAGTAACCAAATACTGCGATGAATCTGGCAACTGGGTACACAGTTCATCCATCAATAAAACCTGGTCCCACTGTCTCACATTCTCAAAGGAAAAAATTAAGGTAAAATATAGCACACTACTGAGTTGTAGATTTTTTTCGTTCATACCACAAAAATTGGTTTTAAATGCCATAGGCAGTATTAAACATAAGACAGCACAATTGCCGCCTGGATACAGTACAGTCTCGGATATGCCTATTTAAAAAGTCCAAAATTAATGTCCATTTTGGCTGTGTTGAAGAACATTTAATAACTAGTGATATGCAAAGCTCTTGACTTTGCTTTAGGTGAGTATTCATCTATATAGACTCCAAGCATGAAGAAAGAGAAAGAACATATACTTCAGTGCTTGGTCCCTAATTATCCAATAGGTCTAAAATCAGACACTTCTTTTATCTTTAATCTCAAAACGAATGCTTTCTTCTTCAGACGTTACCAGTTCATGGCTTTTTAGAGACAGAGACGGAGATGGATCCTACAGCTGAGAGTCAGGTCAGCCCTGTAGTGACTCAGAAAGCGGAGGAGAGGAAGAAGATCATCGATGGTCAATATAAATGCTTTGAGAAAATGAACAGAGACCAGCCATATAACAAATCAGGTGTGGAAACGGAGAGCCTCAGATGAGGTTTTAGATTGAATCATTTGAAACTCTTGACCTATGGCTAAGCCACGCCCCCTCCACTCACTCGGACACAGAGTCAACATTCGGGCACAGCGCTATGGCAGCTATCGCAGTAGGAGACATTTCACAGGAGGAAATTGGTGATTTTTAGAGACAGAAACATTATATATCAGTTCGAAGTCACCTAAAGGGCCTTAACTATGCATTGGATAATAATTTCATTGTTGAGAAGGTCGATGAAAAGCTTCAGCTAACAGTGTAAACGTGATAAACCACATCGTTGCCATCACCGTTTAGTGCTACAGTATTTACATGAATCATTCAGTGCAAAATTGTTAACATTTGTTATCTCGGTTATTTACAGATACGTTAATGAAGCTAAGTGACATGATGCACAACACAGCTAGAAGTTAACGTTTTCTAATGTTAGGCTAACGTTAGCCTAATGTTATGTTAGGCTACGACTTAACTTAGAACAGATGTAGACATCCTTGTTTAATTTGTCCACGTTTAGTTGGTGTTGTGGTCAACCGCATAACTTAATCGCATAACTTTATCCAGAGCAGACTCTCGGTTGAGATGTGGCTTGGGAAAGGGTAAAAATATAAATACGGCCGCCCAGCCTCTCGGGAACCTAGTGTCGGAGTTGCATGTACCCCATGTACACCGTTTTGACCATTTTAAACTTAAAATGACAAGAAAAAACGAATGAAAACTGACTTACTGCAATGCATTTCAATGGACGTGGAAGCAGAGAATGTCTGAGTGTATTGGGTTAGCTGCGCACTGTGATTGGCTCATTACTTTTGAGGGTGTGGCTTAGCCATAGGTCAATTGCCCGGAGGAATTGGCCCTGATTGTTTGTGTGCTTGTCTTAAGGTCCATACTGTAACCGGACTTGGGACGGATGGCTATGCTGGGACGACACTCCAGCAGGAATGTACACTTCTCAGTACTGCCCCAATTACTTCCCTGACTTTGACTCCACTGGTACAATTCTTTCACCTTTTGTTTATCTTTTCTGAAAACTAATCAAAAAAGTGGTGTAAGTTACGTTCACTCTGAGTAGAACGTCATGTGTTGTCATCTCATTATTATCGTTTTCGGGGTGTAACGGTTCACAAAATTCACGGTTCGGTTCGATATGATGCAGTGGTGACACGGTTCAGTACGTTTTTGATACAGCAAAAAGAAAGAAATGCTTACATTTTTTTTATTTATTTATTTAAACTAACATCATAAAGTATGATCTTTTTTTACTTTGAACAATAATGAAGCTATAACATACTTGACCCTTCTTAGCATATAAAACAAAAACAGCTCCTTATGAACAAAATTAAATGTAATATTGTAGTAGTTATAAACAAAGGTTTATTTTATTTCAGGTTTATCTTAAGTTTGCAAGGCTCCAGATTAACATTTGAGGGCAGTAATAATTTTATTCATAATGTCGGAATAATAACGGAGAAATTTGAATGCAAGCTCACTAGATCTCGCAGCGATGTCATTTCTTCTGTGATGAATTAAAATTACTGGATCTCTTAACGCAACGTAGTAACATTGTCGCAAGATCAAGATTGGCTCATGTTGCATTGGTTGCACTGATTTTTCCAAACTCATAACGGTCCGTTAAGCACAAATAAGTTGCGCAGTTTCGTTCCGCTTTCATCACGTTTACCATTTGATGTTGGGCAACGTTGTGGTGGTCAACCACATGTTAGCACGAATGCTAACAAAATTTTGGTCGGCAGGAAAAATGGTCCAACAAATTGTTTGTTTTGAAATGCGTACCGAACCGAAAGCCTCGTACCGAACGTTTAAATACGAATACGTGTACCGTTACACCCCCTAGATTTTTCAATACATATCAATTCTGAAATATCTGAAATGCTTCCAATACTCATTTCCCACAGAATAGATACATGATACCAGCTGTGCTTTCTCTCTCAGACAGGAAGTTACAGACACTGTAAACAGTTGTGAAAGAATGTGTAACAGTATAATGCCTCAGGTCTTAAAGGGTTAGTTCACCCAAAAATGAAAATTAAGCCATTAATTACTCACCCCCATGCTGTTCCAACCCCGTTAGACCTTTGATCATCTTCGGAACACAAATGAAGATATTTTTGATTTAATCTGAGAGCTGGATCACTCCTCCATAGACTGCCTAAGGGACTGGCTCTTGACGGCCCATAAAGTCATTAAAGAAAAGGTTTAAATATTCCATGTGCCTACAGCGGCTCAATTATAAGTTTATCAAGCGACGAGACTACTTTTTGTGCGAAAAAAACATAAATAACAACTTTATTCGACTATTCCAATACTTCCTTATGGGCGCATGCGCGAGATCTGAGACGAGGACGTTCTCCTTCGACTACTTCTTGTTACCGGCTGCTCACCGCTTAGGAGTATTACCGCCACCTACCGTATAAGATGATGATCCATATATATAAGCGCTCCGGATTATAAGGCGCACAGCACTGTCGTTTTTTGAGAAGATTAAAGGCTTTTAAGTGCACCTTATAGTGCGGAAAATACGCTAATTGAAAAGTGTATGTACAGCGCGCATCTTCCTCTGCTTGTAAACAGAAAGTTTTGCGCTTCCAGCTATATCAGCACATCATCTTATACGGTAGGGGGCGGTAATAGTCCTAAGCGGTGAGCAACCGGTAACAAGAAGTAGTCGAAGGAGAACGTCCTCGTCTCAGTTCTCGCACATGCGCCCATAAGGAAGTATTGGAATAGTATTGGAATATAAATATCTTTATTTGTGTTCCGAAGACGAACTAAGGTCTTACGGGGTTGGAACAGCATGGGGGTGAGTAATTAATGACGTAATTTTCATTTTTGGGTGAACTAACCCTTTAAAGTGACAGCAGCCTTACATAGCTTACTTGGTGCCAAATTATGAGATAATATTAAAACAATATCTATATAGCAGTGTTTCCCAATGGTATCGATGTCAAAATTGTGGCTTGTGAAAATGCTGAGTGGATAGTAACTTTGGAAAACCACTAGCCACAGTGGCTGTTGAGCAAAAAAGTTAACGTCAAGCCCTGCAGATAATTATTCTAGGTCATCATCCTGAAGCAAAACCAGTTTAGAACCTTTGCAGGTCTACACCACTCCAATTCTTGAAACATTTTGAAAGCTTTGAGCCTTTCTGTCAACAGGGTTACTTTAAAAGCTAAAGTATAATGGCTTTTGTCATGCACTTATCTCAGATTTCTTTCCTTGTTCATTTAGAAAAAGTCATCAAATATTGTGATGAGACTGGAAACTGGTTCAGACACCCTGAAACAAACAGGACTTGGTCCAACTACACCCTTTGCATTGCTCATACCAAGGACAAAATCAAGGTAGGAGGATGGGACATGCTTAAATTCTGCACTTGTCTTAAAGGAAGGAAAATACGGAAGCCCTGAACCGCAAAAAAAAAATCTGTAAAAAAAAAAAAAAAAAATAGCATTTCGAGATTAAAGTCGAAATGTTTCGAGATTAAAGTCGAAATGTTTCGAGATTAAAGTCGGAATGTTTCGAGATTAAAGTCGAAACATTGTGCAGTGCGCGTCCACTGGCTCAGAGCGCGCGCGCGCGTGTGTGTGTGAAGTCGAACTGCCATGGATAAACACAAAATAGTAGCTTTTTACTTTTATCTGGGCTTTCAACAAAATTCTACACACGTCACACGTGCTACTGAGGTGTTTTCGTGCTCGTCTAGTCAACACTATCTGGGTCGAGAACACAACAGTAACTGTTCGGTCTCCTCTTCCCCGTAAATATGCTCTGGATACATTTTAAGTGCATCATTCTGTATCCAATCATTTGGCCGGATCCTGTGATTTCCTAAGATTTAATAACCACTTATGGTTGAGGAGAGATTCTGTGATATGATTGTAAAGCACTTTGAGTGTAGGCATATATTTCTCCATCCAGTCTGAAAAGTGTTTTCCGTGTTGGTTTTCCTATAGGCTAAAAAGTCTATTCCGGCGCAGTATATTTTATAATGTCCTATAATGGAAGCCTAATGCTGGTAGATTGGCACCTGTTGAATTTCCTTTGATGAAACAAAACACACACACATACACAGTGTGAAACTCGCTATCGCGTAGAAGCTGCGCGTGTGTGCTTTCCATTGTCTCACATTGCCGCACACACAGGCATTCATAATGGCCAATAGCGAGTTTCACACACTGTGTGTGTGTGTGTGTGTGTGTGTGTGTTTTGTTTCATCAAAGGAGACCGAAAAGCTACTATTTTGGGTTTATCCATGGCAGTTCAACTTCACACACACACACACGCGCGCTCTGAGCCAGTGGACGCGCACTGTTATGAATGCACAATGTTTCGACTTTAATCTCGAAACATTTCGACTTAAATCTCGAAACATTTCGACTTTAATCTCGAAACATTCCGACTTTAATCTCGAAACATTCCGACTTTAATCTCGAAACATTTCGACTTTAATCTCGAAACATTTCGACTTTAATCTCGAAACATTTCGACTTTAATCTCGAAATGCTAGATTTTTTTTTTTTTTTTTTTTACAGATTTTTTTTTTTACAGATTTTTTTTTTTTAAGATTTTTTTTTTTTTTTTTACTGACTTTTTTTTTTTTTAGGTTGCGGTTCAGGGCTTCCGTAGGAAAAGGTTATTGTTATGAGTATTTCTGAACTAAAGGGTCAGATGTTATGAAAAGAAACTCTTACAGTGCACATTCTAGCTAACAAAAATATGTTCTAAGAACATTTCGCTATTGTTCCCATTAAGTTTTGAAAACGTTATTTTGGATTGTTCTCAGAACGTTCAAAACTTTCGCAATTTAAAATGTTTTTTCTTAGTTATATGAATATTAAGGGAACCATCCATTTGATCATTTTGCAAATGTACGCTCAAAAGGAACATTCCCATAATGTTTGGAAAATTTAAGTTTCACATAACCAAGACAAAAAAAAATGTTTTAAAAATATAAAAAGAACCGAACATTCATCATTTTCAACAATGACTTAACGGGAACATTAGGAAACCATTCTTAGAACATATTTGTGTTAACTGGGATGTTCGATTGCAATATTTCAACGAAAAGACTTTATTTCCTGTGATTTCAGCCCATGTGTTTAAAAATGCAATTACAGTTTATATCCAGAATATCCAGATAGCTTTTGCTTTTCTAAAATGTGTTTATAAATATTACAAAAGTAAACAAGAAAAATAATTAGCAGATCAACATACCACAATATCATAAAAAAGCAGAAATATGATAGATACAGCTCTGATACACTTTCATTCTATTTAAAAGCTATTCCTAAATGGCATTGTTGGATTTGAGTGTTTCTTTCAGACTCAGTGGCAGTGAAGCGTTATGTCGACACAAGGCAGATTCAGTTTAACTTAACAGCTTTTCTGGGGGACAGCGGCTCTGAAAATAATTCATAACATAATGGTTTCAGAGCCATACAACTGCTTCTTTACAAAGTGAGGGATAGAGAGAAAATGTCATCTCTGGCAAACTCAAATAAAGTCTGTGCAGTTCACTCCAGATGGAGTTCATAAAAAAGGCATAGAAAATTGGGATATGCACTTTCAATGCTACTTTTATGCTTTGTTACTACTTTGAGATTGCATAAAACTTACTGGTAAATAGCACTTTTGCTAAATATCAACTTTTTTATTATTATGTTTAATACCTCAAAATATACTTAATTACTGAAGTTCAAGGTTGATACTTTGTGAATTGTTGTAATCCTATGAGAACTGATTATTAACAGAATATCAATGTGATAACACACTTTAAATACCGTGCATAATTAATTTTAAAATTGCATAAGTTATTGCTAAAATTGCATAAGTTATTGTTAGAGTGAAATCTTATATGATATATATATAGTTTTAAAAATCTGTTTTGATTTTCTCCACTTTTCTTAATAATAATTATATTAAAACTACTCTATTGAATAATAAATTGCAGAAATACATTTGAATATAAAAGCTGAATTTACATTAGGGTGAACGTGGTTTGACCTTAACATTATTTGTCTCATTTCAGATGGCGTATATCTTGTATTACATGGCGATTGTGGGTCATGCTCTTTCTATCGTGTCCCTTCTCATCTCGCTGGCCATATTCTTTTATTTCAGGTGAGTTTCCACCTCCTCTTGACTGTCTCCACCCATACGAGTTGAAGGCCAGAAATATCAGCGTAGCTGCAGTTACTTCAGAACGATCAATAAACCTCTCGATGATGGGTCGCTCAGTTGTTCACTTGTTTTTGGCAGGGATGTGTGTTGTCTACTCTCAAACATTACTCAGAGCGGTTGACGGTGACTGTGTGGAGGTAGAGTGCTGCGGTTGGCTTCTGAGATTTATTTAATTGACAGAGTCCGTGTTTAAGCTTTTCAAAGAGAGATTTACCAAGCGGCTCTCGGTTGCCCCATTTATCACTGTGGTCAATTCAAACCGAATAGAAAAGATGGATAGGCGTTCCCGTCAGCATGGCCACGCGGAAATTCAGTCTGAACCCTGAAGCTAAATGCATTAACCCTTGAATTATATTCAACTCTGGATCAGGCTTTTGCCTTTACAAGTCAGGAAAATTGGCTGAATTACCATATACAGTGCTTTGTGAACGCATCGAAATCTAAACCAACCACCTTATTTGACTGAATTGCAAATCGTACACTGAAATGCAATTCAAGTTTGCAAACAAACTGAAATCCAAAAGGAATTATTTCAATATGATATTGTTTTGGTGAACTAACTGCTATTTTGGAATCCTATAAATTTATACTTATGAAAAACAGTATAACAAAAATGTCTGGAATAATTGATGCACACCCGAGGTGGTAATGAGGCAACACACATTAGACCTGCATCATTTTTCAATAATTCAACGGCCTGAAGTCAATTATTCCGCTTGTACTACAGTTACCACACCCCAAAACATTGTTCAGATGATGTATTTCAAGACATCTTTCAGGTTTTTCTCCTTGAAACGCTCTTGTGTGTGGGACTTCTTTTTCATCTAATCCCAAGCCTCCGTTGCTAATTCCAAAACGTCATTTTAGAGCTAGTAATGGAGACTTGAGCCACTGATAGCGGACTAATTGCACACCTTAGAACTTGTGTCAACCAATCAGTTTCAAGCATTTAACTTCCCCGTGGTATACAAGGACTGGTACGTTTCTGCGGGTTGTACACTAAGCGTTGCTTTTAAACGCCCTCGTTCGTGTTTGTTTGAGCACTCTCTGAGCTAAAATGGTTTCTATTTACAGTGTGTTTTTACAAGCTTTGTTGAGCATTGTAGCCAATCACAATCATATCTGTTGAGTGCATGAACGCAAAGGCCTATCAGTAGTGCTAGTCAGTAAGTTAGTCAGAATTCACTTATCACTGCTGAAAACGCACACGGTTTTGTGTTGTTTGCTTGTGATAATCCTTTCATTTTAACATACTAAGTGTAAACACAATGTAAATAAGAGATTCATTGTATAATTAAGACAGTTAAGGAAATCCGTTTTACCAATTTTACCAAAACTTAATCACAAGACTCATGTTTTACATATAAAATGAAGTCTGGATATAGAAAGAAATGCAACGGAGAGCTCAGGGCTTTTGTCTGTATTCACATTAGCCCGTGAGGGAGGGTATCGCGACTCTCCTCACGTAGATACATGCCGGGTTTCAATTGATTATGGAACTGTAATAATACATTTACCTGACATAATAAATTGTTATATTTGATTATTCTAACAGACATTGACTTTATTTTCATTACAGTTAAAATAGTCAAACATTAACGTGTATTTAATGATGCACAGAAATCATTGAAAAACCTTTTTCATTTTATGGAGTAAGATGAAACGAGTTAATATATAAGATAAAATGTATTGCATTTAATTAAAAATCACTTTGCCATGGGAAAGACGGTAAACGTGTGAGACCTTCGCCTCTAATCGAACATCATATCCTGCATATTTGTGGTCTATATCCCATTAATAATTCACTGGAATGCACAAAGAATCTGACTTTTTTCTCCTCAATCCTAACGTCTCTTCTTTCCGGGTTTGTTTTCACAGGTAAATAAAATTTATTATCTGTCAAAATTACGGAAATCACTTTGAAATAGTATCACGCAATGCTGAAGTGGACATTTCTGATTAAGGCAATAATACAGATATGTATTACTTACTGATATTTAACCCGTCTGTTATTGCCGTGGAAAGAATCTCGCTTTTGGGCTTATTTATATTCTCTTGTTGAAAGTACCTTGTTGATGCTTTTACACTTTTAAATGTCCTTTTAATGTTCAATGGTTGAAATGTGAGTGGAATAATATCATCTCATTAAACCTAACGTACAGAAAAAAATATAAAAAAGAGAAAAGGGTATAATTGCGTTCATAAAGCGAGCTTTTCACTGATTGTGAAGTTACACCCATAATTCGTGCCAAGCGTCATGGGGCGTAGGAATAAGGTGGATATGTTCATTTGTTTTATAGAATAAGTACTGTATGTGTGTCAAAACTAGTTGTGTAGACTTGAACTTATGCTGTTCACACAAGTATGTAGTTTTACTTTTGTCAGTCACGAATTCAGTTAATTAAGATTATTAATTTGGCGGTGTGAAATAAAAACATAACATAACATTGTAGGATTTGTGATTCAGTTCAATGACCGTGCTTGTTTTTATGGACGTTTAAATGATTTAGTGATCCTTCTGTCATTAACATTAACAAATGAACTTTTAATAGGACCCGACTGTTTGCACTCCACTTACAGGCTGAAAGAGAAAGGTCATTTGGCTCCGGCATCGCTAAAAAAAGGATACTTTCTCATCATTGTGTTTTATTGAGTTCAAATCCGTGGTGTCCAAATGTCTGGAAGAGCTGCACTAAGCTCTGAGCCAAATGACGAGTAGTATTTGTCAAGTTTTGTGTGTCATTTCATGCTGACTTGGTTCCCTCCGTATGTCTGAGTCCCCTAGGGTAAACTTAATTTCATGGGTAATTAAATGTAGGAGCCAAAGAGTAATATATACATTTTGGGTTGTATGTCACATAGTATGGCAGTTGTATCCAGCAAGTAAGTTTACAATCTCATAGTTTATTATTATTTCTTTTTTCACTAAGCAATCATTGAAAGCTTGAGAGAGAGTCAATGGACTCTTTAGATCGATCATTATTTAGAGGATTGAAAGTATATTTCTATTTAGACCTCATTTCAATATTAGCGCTCAACAAATCCTTTTTTTTTTTCAAGAAATTACAGTCTGTTGTCAGGACTGTTGTTATTTCATTTCATTTTTGATTATGGCATTATGACATGTTTCATATCCCAGCAAATGTAGCCTAAAATTACTGGGGGAAAAAGGGAAAGCAAGAACATTTGGATGTTTTGACATCATTCTGTTTGTGCCTAAGCGATCTGATCAACAAGTCTACATCTTGCTACTTTTTTGAAATATTTAATTTATTCGCAATTGCTAAATTTTTATTGTGTCAATTATGACGTTGGTTTGGTACACTATCTTGAGGTGTAACGTAGCAACGCTTGTTTTTATGGTACGATGGTGATATTTACTGTCCGATCCTCTGAGATGTCAAAGTCTTAATGTCGTCTTATTGAGTCCAGATGTGCTGCTCAAAGAGGTGCGTGTCAGCATACAGCTGCGCTAAGCTTTAATTTATGCCCCACCAGTTAATGCCAGAAATTTTTGGTTTGGAATATGGGAAATAGCTTTGGAAAATGAGCTCAGCTTTCACTCCCATCCCAGCTTTGCACTCAGCTGATCTCTGCTGGCAATTTTAGGTTAAATTGAGTGAAATCATGTGAGTAGCATGACCTTAATTGGGAGATTGTGATGACATTTGCGAATGCAGGTGTGAACTTGTTTTACGTCCCAAATTTGCCATTTTTAACAACTCCTGACCAACAACAAAACAGCATTTCAAACTTAGAACTTCCCTACCCCCTTCTAGATTTCTATTTAAAATAAATGATGTTCATTTGCACTTTCTATTCGCTGAAAAAAATGATCATGGTTTCCATAAAAATATTAAACAGCCCAACTATTTTTAACACTGATTATACTTTTTCTTGAGCAGCAAATCAGCATATTAGAATGATTTCTGAAGGATCATGTAACACTGAAGACTGGAGTAATGCTTGGACCTTTTTATTTTCAACCAATAAGCTTTAAAATTACTGTTAAAAACAGCCAAGCATCTCACAATCACATTTTTGAAATACGGCTGCACGAAATTGATGTTCTGTTTGTCATTAAATGGGTCGTATTATGAGGAATCCATTTTCCCTTTATCTTTAAGATATAAAGAGTGCATTGTACTACTAAACATACTGTAACATTTAGCCGAAAAAATATCCATTTATTGAAACTGGTAGGGGTGTAACAATATATCGTGCCATAATATATCGCAATACAAAAATGCAACAATACGTATTGTGGATAGTTCCCCCCAAAATAAAAATGACTGTGTGGGAAAAAAGTTTTCAGAGTTTTAGTGTCCGTACTGCATTAAACTACTATATATAATGGTGATTATGATGAATAATGGGTCCTGATAATGCCAAATATCTGATGTTACCAGTGAAAAGTGTCCAACATTATTTGAAATATATGTAGTCAGTGACAGATCAAGCATATTCGTCTAAAATAATTCAGTATTTTCAGCTTCAGAATCATGAATATTGTTATTCTGGTGTCACCAATGTCCTTGCACACCCATAATGGGTTCATTTTGAACCAAATCCTGGGCTAAAAAGGGACCAACTAATTTCTGGGTTATTTCAACCCAGAAAATTGGATTCTTCCCTATAACCCCCAACATGGGTTTCTCTTTGAAAAATAACCCAGAATCTCAAACAACCCAGGAATTCGGTCAAAATATTAGCCCTATAACCCAGAAAAGGGTTACTCTCTAAAAATATATATATATATATATATATATATAATTTTATAATTTTTTAATTGTTATATTTTTGA
Source organism: Pimephales promelas (assembly GCF_016745375.1). The sequence goes on from NW_024121233.1 coordinate 3,742,099, forward strand.
CCCAACACAAATAACCCAAGTCAAAGCCTATTAATTTAAACCCACAATGTAATATGAAAGTTAGCATTTTAATCAACAGTTGATTTTTAGTTAACCTTTTATCATATGTGTTGGAGTATTCGCAATAATATCCTATCGTTAGTTCAGTATCGTGACATTAGGGTATCGTTACACCCCTAGAAACTGGGCTAAAAACATTCTCATTATGAAATCCCTGAGTTCCTGATATTACCATATGACCACTTTTGCACATCAGTCTCATGGTGAGATCATACAGAGAAAATCTGCCTCTGTTTCTGGATGCTTGTAGCATCTACTTTTCTGCATATCTGACAATCAAAATGCAATGCAGGCTTTGTAAGGAGGCATTTGAAAGACAGGACAGACAAAAACTATATTGAGCCTGCTGTGAAGAGGTGCATGGCAATGGCATGAATGAATGGTCTGATTTATGAATTATGTATTCCCCTGTGACAGCAGAAGTGTGGTGCATATCTTGGACATGCTGAAAAAAGCTCAGTGCTTGATATTAGTAAAAATTGTAATCTGTTTTAGAAGCAGATTGATTTATTACGCATCTCAGAAAATGTGTTTGTTTCAATCCTAAAATGAACTGTCAAACTGATTACTCTGCAAAAAGTCTCCCAACTGCCTCTGTCATGAATGATCCGTGATTAATATTTCTTTATCTTCCATCCAGGAATCTGAGCTGTCAGAGAATCACTCTACACAAGAACTTATTCTTCTCGTATGTGCTCAACTCCGCCTGTACCATCATCAACCTTTTAACTGTGGTCAACAACCCCAGAGTGGTGCAGAAGAATCCGGTGCGTGGCCTCAACACAAAGCTCACATTATCAACAGGGCTTTTATCTAAACCTCGCTCTGTACCCCGTAAAAGGAACATTTCACACTTGTAAATTAGAAGCAGGGGCAGCACAGCCTTTTACCCGGGGCTATGAAACATGGCTCAGAAGCACGATTAGCACTGCTTTTGCGCTGTTATTACAGACCATTTCACAAGATGTAAACAACACTGGTCCAGAAGCACTTCCTGTTTCAGTTTTTTAACACTACATGAAAGCTGGGATAAAATACAACCAACAGAACATTTAAAACTGAATCAAAAAGTTAAACAAACATCTTTAAGATGTTTTCTTTACATGTGAAATAAAGAAAACAGTTACAAACTGAAACAGGAAGTGTTTCTGGACCAGTGTTGTTTACATCTTGTGAAATGGTCTATAACCCTGTATTTTGGTGCCAAACATGTACAGTTGAAACGTAACATAAGACAGTTTCAGTGCAAACTGCAAACTGTTCAAAGGGCTTTAAACGATTCCAGAGGATGAATAAGGGTCTCAAGCGAAACAATCGCTCATTTAAAAAAAAAAAAAAAAAAAATATATATATATATATATATATATATATATATATATATATATATATATAACAAGTTTAAAGGGTTAGTTCACCCAAAAATTAAAATTCTGTCAGTATTTACTCACCCTCATGTTGTTCCAACCCCATAAGACCTTCGTTCATCTTCAGAACACAAATTAAGATATTTTTGATGAAATCTGAGAGCTGAAAAAAAAAGTTTCAAAAAGTTATTAAAGACATCGTTAAAATAGTCCAAGTGACTCAATCTTAACTTTATCAAGCGACGAGAATACTTTTTTTTTGCGCAAAAATAAACAAAAATGACGACTTTATTTCAACTATTCACTTCCTTCTCTATGCGCCTGTAGTCAGTTAACGTAGTGTGATAGCATAGAGCTACGTCACACGTAGGCTCACTATTGACTAGGGTTGGGAACCGAGAACCGGTTCTTTTCCAGAACCAGTTGTGTTTTTGAAAAAATACCGGAACCGTGCAAAATTCCTAAGTTTCGGTTCCGAAAACGGTTCTGATGCCGATGCGATATCATCATGTGGGCGAAGTGCTGGGAGTAGAAGATGCCGTCTTATTCCTAAATGACAAAAACTTCACCACTGAAGTTGCGATTTGCTCTCACACGCGCTGCATTTGTCACACACAGACACAGGCACGCTGCGCGCGCCGACCGCCGAGTCACTCTCTAGCCTACATTCAAATCTGTTTGCGCTGAGAGAGAGATAGGGAGCAGTTGTTGATATGAAACTGCTTTACAATCACACAGTCTCAATATTTATTTGTTTCACATATTCAAATGATTTCCGTTACAGAATTAGTGAGATTATAGTTTGAGTATTGACGGTAGTGGTCAAAACAGATGCAGTCCGTATATTTTTTGTGTTCAGAATTTACAAAATATATACAATGAGCGAGTGCATCATAATGTTTTTTTTTCAAACCGTGTTTTTGTCTTATCTTGAATCACTACGTAAAGCCTGTAATAAGCGTTAATACTCGGACTTCTTGATTAGACTGGCCGGCGGATCGCAGCTGCTGCGGAGTAGCCCAATGCCTGCGTGACTCGTCATAGACATAAACAGAGAGAAGTAGCTCCGGCAACAATGTTCTTCCGCAAGACGCATGCAGTTCTGTTTATTAACTGCTAGAGCGCCGATTTATCCAGTAATGAAATAAGTAAAGTCTTAATGAATCAATCATTCAAACCGTTTTAAAAAAATAATCTGTTCTACACACATATGTGTGTTAAAGCATATACTATTCCTTCTGAGAGGGTATTCTTCACTGTTGGAGATACAATAAAGGAGAGGTCTAAATTATTATAGAGAATGCAGAATTTTTTAATTTCCTTTATATATAATTTTTTTTTTTTTGCAAAGATTGCTTAATAATATTTTGAGTTTGTTTACATTACCAGTCTGTTAAACTAATTTGTCATGTACTATAAGAAATAAACACAAAAAGGATTGTGGATTTTTCTCTTACTAATATTTTTAATTGAATGGGAACCGGAACCGGAATCGTTTGGCGGAACCGGAATCGGAACCGGAACCGGAAAATTTCTCACGATTCCCAACCCTACTATTGACTGACACTGGTCATGTGTGTGATGCGTGTGACGTACAATAACAGAAGCTTACGCTATTAAACTAGTAACCTGACTCAAGGCAGAGAGAGAAGGACATGAATAGTTGTTGTTTTTTGCGCACAAAAAGTGCTCTCGTCGTTTGTTAAACGTAAGATTGTAGTCACTTGGACTATTTTAACAATGTCTTTAATAACTTTTCGAGGCCAGCAAGTTTCAATTCCTCAAGAAGCCTATGGACTAGTATGGTGGAGTGATCCAGCTCTCAGATTTAATCAAAAATATCTTAATTCGTGTTTCAAAGATGAACGAAGGTTTTACGGGGTTGGAACAACATGAGGGTGACAGAATTTTAATTTTTGGGTGAACTAACCCTTTAAGTTTTATAAGCTCAAATGATCGCCTTGCTCTGTTCTGTGACGCGAGTTCGTGACTCTCCTGTTTGAACTCGTTTATCAAAATGGAACAAATCTTTTTTTGTGTCATTTGGTTGATTCAACGAACGAAATGAACGAATTGACTCGGAAAAAGATTTGTTCATTTTGATGCAAGGTGACCATTTGTTTCGTTTTGCTTGATTCCTTTTTCATCGTCTGGAATCGTTTAAGGCGAAGGCGAAAGGGGTTCATACACAGTATTAGTATGGCTTTCTTAATAATCATTTAGGTGAGTGTATAGTTAGTATAATGTCTAAAGTGGACTATCGAAATAAAGTGTACCCTTAAATTAAATTAGCGACAAACAGAGTTTTCAAACAGGTTTCAGAATCTGTTATTGGTCTGCAAAACAGATAGTCCCGCCTCAAGCTATTGGTTGAGACAGTTTTTACTGCGTTGGCCAAAGTGTTTTCTTGGAAATGAAAGGCCTACTTATAGTTGATCTTGCAAATTAAACTGGGATGAAGCGTTTAAAAAAACCTTTAGAATATACATTTTTGATCTCTAACATGGCCTGGACGATCTCTTCTTCTGAATTTTTGAGTTGTCTGGCGGCTTTGTAAGAACATGTGTGCAGTTTTAATTAGATAATGCTGGCAGTAGTGTCTATTCTCAATCCACTGATCACACATATCTCCCAACAACACGTCAGTCATCCAGATTAACTTTTTTACCATATGTCCATGGCATCTTTCTCCTGCGTGCTGAACCCACACAACTGGCAGTAAGTCCTCACACATGTTATTCCCAACACACAACTTTCCTTTAGAAGTCAAGGCTCTTTTACTTTAAATTCAAATGTCCTTGACATGTAATGGCATTCTAGTCAGACTAAGCACAGCTTATGTCAGAAACACAGGGTTTGAGTCTAAACTAAACCTATCTGTAACCTCTTCTCCTTGAGGCTGGAAATGCATTCAGCACTGACCGCGGCTCGACTCGCTGGAGTTGGGAGGAAAAACAGGAGCTTGTTCTTCAGGCTGAACAAGGATACCATAAATTAAACAGAGAATGCACCCACACCCCCGAAAGAATGCATTAAGACATTACACTGCATTACACTGGCCCCAAAAAACAGACATTATTTTGAGAAAGCATGAGTAAGAAAGGTACTTTTACAGGCACAGCAGGGTTTGTCTTTTAAATGAAGGAGCCTGGTGAATAATGCATCTCTCAGACAAGCCAATATTTGCTGGTGAGTAAGAAAAAATGATTATGATCTTTCTGAAACTACACCTCCGCTGCACTCCAGTCCTTTTAGAACTTCAAATTCCACTCTCAGGATACAAACTCGGTTTAGACGGTCTCACTTTTTATCTGTTTTTTTTTTTTATAATATTGGTATATCAGAAAGAAGCATAGGCAATTCTCCTCGGTCGCATTAGGTACAGTAGCTAAAGTGAATGTTTTTCTCCTCACTACACCTCTTAGATCATGCAGAACATTCCAGTGTGGCAGATTTATGCATTCCTCCGTAGAGAGCAAAACCTGAAATGATCATATTCCATAAAAAGGTCTCATGCTATGAAAATACAATGTGGATAAAACAATATAGCCTTTTATGGTGTACTAAATGTCTTTCTCAAGTCTAAAATATCATTTTTTTTAAATCTTATATATGACAAATATAGAATATCTACACTCTAAAAAATTCTGGGTTGTTTTAACCCAACTTTGGGTCAAATATGGACTAACCCAGCCGTTGGGTTAAATTTTTACATTACATTTTTAACCCAACATTTCGGGTTTGTCCATATTTGACCCAAAATTGGGTTAAAACAACCCAGCATTTTTTAGAGTGTAGCTAAATGAAAATCTTTACCCAAACTTAAGTTTTTTTTTTTTTTTAATATCAAGACAAAATATCAAGTTAAAGCATAGGGTATTCTTTCAAAACTTAAATTTAAATTAAATGAAAAATGAAATATTCTTCTCAGTTATTAATTTAATATATACACACTATCGTTCTAAAGCTATAGATTTGTACGATTTTTTTTAAAAGAAGTTTCTTCTGTTCACCAGAGTAGCATTTATTTGATCGAAAATACAGCAAAAAAATGTATAAAATAAAATAATTATTCTATTTGAATATATGTTAAAATGCAATTTATCCCTGTGATCAAAACTGAATTTTCAGCATAACTACTCCAGTCTTCAGTGTCACATGATCCTTCGGAAATCATTCTGATATGCTGAAACATTTATTATTATTATCAATGTTGAAAACATCTCAAATATTTCATGATTATTTGATAAATAGAAAAGTTTAAAAGAACATCATTTATCTGAATTAGAAAGCTTTTTTCATATTATAAATGTCTTTACTGTCACCTGTAATCAATGTAATGCATTCTTGCTGAATAAAAATAGAAATTCTTACTGACCCTGTACTTTGTACTTTGAATGACTAATAAAATGACAATTTGAATCATTACTTTACATTTCTGATCTAATATTTGTAGAGCCTTTTTTCCCCTCATTAAAAAAAAAAAAAAAAAAAAAAAAACCATAGGGTTTTCACACTTGAAATTGAAATAACCTTAGGTCATTCTAAACCCCAGGCAAATGTAATATATATATATATATATATATATATATATATAGCCAACTGTACAATTTAGTTCACACTTCAGACTATACAGGTAAGAATGAAACTTCTTCACTCCAGTTGCTATTTTTCTCTCAATCCAACTGTACTCCGAAAAAAAAAAAAGGTTTGTTTTTGTTAATTCTCAAGTTTGTTGTTTGAGAATTGTTTCAACTCATTCTTGGGTCAAATATGGATGAACCCTTAAAGGAGTAGTTCACTTTAAAAAAAACAAAAAACTTTTGATGATACTTTACACAACCCCATGTCATCCAAGATGTCCATGTCTTTCTTTCTTCAGTCGAAAAGAAATTAAGGTTTTTGATGAAAACATTCCAGGATTTTTCTCCATATAATGGTCTTTACTGGTAACCAAACGGTTCAAGGTCCAAAAGAAAGTTTCAGTGCAAACTGCAAACTGTTCAAAGGGCTTTAACTCTACGTGGCATTGATTCAACAAGGTGCTGAAAGCATTCTTTAGAAATGTTGTCCCATATTGATAGGATAGCATCTTGCAGTTGATGGAGATTTGTGGGATGCACATCCAGGGCACAAAACTCCCATTCCACCACATCCCAAAGATGCTCTATTGGGTTGAGATCTGGTGACTGTGGGGGCCATTTTAGTACAGTGAACTCATTATCATGTTCAAGAAACCAATTTGAAACGATTCGAGCTTTGTGACATGGTGCATTATCCTGCTGGAAGTAGCCATCAGAGGGTGAGTACATGGTGGCCATAAAGGGATGGACATGGTCAGAGACAATGGTCAAGAAGGCCGTGGCATTTAAACGATGCCCAATTGGCACTAAGGGGCCTAAAGTGTGCCAAGAAAACATCCCCCACACACCATTACACCACCATCAGCAGCCTGCACAGTGGTAACAAGGCATGATGGATCCATGTTCTCATTCTGTTTACGCCAGACTCTACCATCTGAATGTCTCAACAGAAATCGAGACTCATCAGACCAGGCAACATTTTTCCAGTCTTCAACAAATTTTGGTGAGCTCTTGCAAATTGTAGCCTCTTTTTCCTATTTGTAGTGGAGATGAGTGGTACCTGGTGGGGTCTTCCTCTGTTGTAGCCCATCCACCTCAAGGTTGTGCGTGTTGTGGCTTCACAAATGCTTTGCTGCATACCTCGGTTGTAACGAGTGGTTATTTCAGTCAAAGCTGGTCTTCTATCAGCTTGAATCAGTCGGCCCATTCTCCTCTGACCTCGAGCATCAACAAGGCATTTTCGCCCACAGGACTGCCACATACTGGATGTTTTTTCCATTTTTTACACCATTCTTTGTAAACCCTAGAAATGGTTGTGCGTGAAAATCCCAGTAACTGAGCAGATTGTGAAATACTCAGACCAGCCCGACTGGCACCAACAACCATGCCACACTCAAAATTGCTTAAATCATCTTTCTTTCCCATTCTGACATTCAGTTTGGAGTTCAGGAGATTGTCTTGGCCAGGACCACACCCCTAAATGAATCAAAGCAACTGCCATGTGATTGGTTGATTAGATAATTGCATTCACGGGAAATTGAACAGGTGTTCCTAATAATCCTTTAGGTGAATGTATAACTTTGTAACTACATGTCACTTAGTCTCTACCAATGGTAGAAGGTCTGGACTCAATACAGTAGGTTTGCTTTCATTGGCAGTTTGACTGACATGTAAAGCAACCAATCACAGTTAGTTTTGTTCAGCGTCATTTGTATGGATTTGAAAATGTAAAGTCTCTTGTAAAACTCTTAGAGGTTAAAGAGTGTATGCCATGAACTTCACATACTTTTGAAAATCCATTGTTCAATTGATCCTGATAAGGGCTCACTGTAACAGTTGTAATCACGAAGGCTTTCTTTTTCCATGAGGGGGTTTGGCACCACAAAATAGCTTTTTTTTCCAAGCCAGACCGTTAAAGAACGCAACACACATGTCTCAGCCAATAACCAGAATTCAACCAATAATAAAATGAAACTCAATATATAACCATGCATAATTAGGATAGCAAAATAAATGGACTTTAAAAAGAAAGGATTCCCGTTGTTTTAAGTTGTGCATCCAAACTAATTTTTGATGTAAATCCATCAGTCACTAATTTGGCTAAAACGAAAACAATATTTGGATGTTTAAATGAATTTAATTTGGATTTCTGCTGTTGGTTATGATTTTATTAAATTATAAGTTATTCCACTCAGCCTGTACCCTGTAAATAATTTTCAGTGCCTATGTAAATTCATGAAATTGATTTTATTCAAAATAAATGTTACCAACCACCTGAGCCACTGCAGTAGATAACTGGCAAAGCATTCATTTCTTAACTAGCTAGACCAGAACCAAACCAGTATAAATTGGGTTGCACATTGTAATTTCGGCAGAGCTGTCCTGTTAGATGTTGCCTGAATTGTGAAACTTAAAGCACCCGTCTACTTCATTCTCTCACTTTTGTCTCTCTGCAGATTGGCTGCAAGGTGCTGCACTTCTTCCACATGTACATGCTGGGCTGTAACTATTTCTGGATGCTCTGCGAGGGGATTTATCTGCACACGCTGATTGTGGTGGCTGTTTTTGCAGAGGAGCAGCATCTGCACTGGTATTATCTTCTGGGCTGGGGTGAGTCTGTGCTTCCCATGTCTGAACGCAGCTTCCATTTTTGCTTTCCCATCTGTCAGCCAACTCTAAATAGTAAATATGAACGCCCTTTCTATTAGCTAAGCACAGAGTTTATCGTGACCTGGTTTCAAAGGCAGCTGTTTCATCAGTCTTTGCTCCATAATTTATTGGATACATTTGCTTGTGGTCATGTCCTCTTGCTCCATAAACAGAAAACACTGTCGCCGGCACAAACACAGATGAAACTCAGACGAATCAGCCAATATACAGTTAGCACACAATGTGCTGGGAAGTTGTGGATGTTTGAGGTCGTGGTACTTTACTGTTCCCACTTGCAGTTTTATTAGGACGGATTTTTGAAGATCAGGGCTTAACTATCTTGTTTCGGCTGTTCTCTTTGTCAGCAATGACATGGGTTAGGAAGTAGCCAACATATGGACAAAAAAAAAAAAGCCTTGAATTGTGGAGCATTATTAAAGATTGTATGATAACCCTGTGCCAGATCATCCATTTCCACAGGGAGAAAAGACAGCCTTCGACCATCTGTATAAAATCTGCCTTGTGGCTTTTCAAGCTGTCCTGAGGATATTCAAAGCCGTTGTTAAAATTCGCATATCACCCCAAAAAAATTAATTATTTCCTCATTCCTACCCTATATGACTTACGTTTGACTGTGACAAACAAATGGGAAACGTTTGAAGTATTTCCAAGAAGTGTTTTCCAAAAAAAAACACCATAAATGTATCATAGTTCATATCATCTGTGCATTATTGTTTGATAACTTTGAGTGAGAAACAGGCTGAAATGTAAGTCATTATTTACTGATAATCGTCCCCTCGTCATGCGTCAAGACAACTGTTTATTTAGCCTATAAATGATGAGCCCGTAAAGCGCTATGATTTCAAATACTTCAATAAATCAAGTTACGCATTTCACATGGTCGTGGCTCACCGTCTAATAACAGTTACAGCGTTATCATTCATTTTGCATTAGGGGCATAATATTTTGTGACTTATGTCTCAATTCTCCTTTCAACAGGATTCCCCTTGGTGCCTGCATCCATCCATGCTGTGGCGAGAAAGAAATACTTTGATGACAAGTGAGTAACGTTCACTGCTTTTCAGCAGTAAATACAGAAGACAGGCCAGATTCAGTGGACAGTGGGTCTGATATGAGATTTATTATATTTTTCCACTAGCTGCTGGATGAGTGTGGAGACCCATCTGCTCTACGTGGTTCACGGCCCTATTATGGCAGCTTTATTAGTGAGTCCATTCATTTATTATCTATCATATTGAGCTTTGCATATATTCACACACTATGAATCTCTCTGAGTAATCCATGAAAAAAAAAACTTGAGAATGCTTCATTTTGAGGAAAAGTTTGAAAGCAATATTATGTTCTTAGTGCCGCAAATGACAAATATTGCGTTTAACATCTCATTAGAACACGTTTCTGTTAAAATTGGATTATCGAGTCAATGACTACACTGTGTTCATTCACAGCTTAATTGTGGTAACTCTGTGTGAAATTAAAATCTAAATAGAGCATCTTAATTAAAGACTGTTTGGAGCTCATTTTATATATATCTTTTTATGTTGTAGGTCAATTTATTCTTTCTGCTGAACATAGTACGGGTCTTGGTGACCAAACTGAGAGATACACACCGTGCGGAGTCTAACATGTATATGAAAGCGGTGAGAGCCACCCTCATTCTGGTGCCCTTATTGGGCATTCAGTTCGTCATCTTCCCTTGGCGACCAGAAAACCGCTTGGCAGGAGAGATATATGATTACTTCATGCACATATTAATGCATTACCAGGTAACTAAGACTGAATGCTAACTCTTTTTAATTGTGGAAGACACCTAAAAATGATTGTTAATGCTTCCATATTTTCTGTTTTGCAAGGGATTGCTGGTGGCAACCATATTCTGTTTTTTCAATGGAGAGGTAAGCAGACTAATATGATTTTAAAGAGATATTTCACCCCATAATGCTAATTCTGGTATTGTTCACTCACCCTCATCTAGTTAGGTTTTAATTAGAGAAATATCATTTTAATAATTTCCATGCAACGTCATAAAACCCCCATAAAAATAGCCCATGCAACTTTTTCGTAATGGATAATTCACATTCAAACCAAAATATACTGTAGTGGCAAGTTGTAATGTCAAAAGTCATTGGTTTAAACATTTAACAACAAAACTAGAATTCGCCAATGTGAATATGTGGAATGGAGAATGACATTCAAGAGGTATGTCAGATTAGAGGTAGTGCAGTGCGTAATATAGCTATTTGTGATTGCAAAAGAGTTACTTGCTGCGTCCCAATTCGCATACTATCCGTCCTAAATAGTATTCGAAAATAGAATTAGTACGTCCCAAATCGTAGTATGTTGAAATGAGTGTTTCAAAGATACCCGGATGGTCTACTATTTCCGGTCAGAATCCGAAGATCGATGCACACTCTAACGGCTGATATTGCCCAGAAACCATTGCGCGTCGGACGAGGATTCGGTTAGAACTACAAACACGAGTAAAAAGTGTTAAAAAACTACAGACACGGAGGACGCGCGAGTCCCGCGGTTGTGTAGAGAGGTTTAGATAAAGAGCTTTGAGTGTTTAATTATCAGTATCTAACCTGACGAAAATGAAATTATTCAATGTTGTCCACATTATATTGCATATGCAGCAGCATTGTGAACTTTTGTAAAGATACGTTTAGCCATTACTTTTTAAATGCATCATTATATTCAAATTGCAAACACAAGGAGAGTCTCTGCATTAAAGATCCACGACTGGCAGATGAACGTACTCTCCGAAACAGTAGGAAATTAAATTAGATTGAATGGAGGATTTTAACTGTGACAAGATGATTGACAGGGCAGTTTATGGTGACAGGATGCACGCGACAGAGAGGTCCGTTAAAGATGACGTGATAGTATGTCCCAAAGTTTGCCTACTCTTTTGCTACTCTCTCAAAAGTATGTACTTTTACTTCACAAATAGAGTACATACTTTTAGGCTGTAGTATAAGTAAGCGAATTGGGATGCAGCAATTGTCTCCTAAAAGAAAGAATCGGTTCTAAACCATAGATATCTATATAAAGGCTAGATATGTCGTCCACGCTGCTGGCCAATGGAGGTCGACGTCTGCACCTGGCGGCCATCTTGTCACAGGCAGCTCGCTCACTCGTAACATTGTGTTAATGGTACATGTACTATTTAAATGAACATAATTTGCTAAATTTTCTACCGATTTTCAAACGGTTTGTTTTGTTATAAACGTCAGAGATGTAGTTATGACACTGCATACTTGACATGAACAAAAAGTGTATAAATAAATAATCATCCAGATAATTATAGCCACGTTAATAACGTTTGTAAAAAACCAAACCGTTTGTAAATCCGTCAAGATTTCAACGAGATAAGAGTATTTGTGTTTGTGCTGACCACTCATCTTACATCAGCTTGTCTGTGAAGAGATGGCCGCCGGTGACGACGATGGAAACTCCGCCGTAACACATCTAGTCTTTATATACATCTATGTTCTAAACTGCAATTCCAGTCTCACTTCCTGTCACATGCCTGCGTAACAAAATGCAACAAATTTGCATAATGCCAGACTGTATGGTTTTCATTGGCTGCTCGCAAAAAGTCCTCAAACACTGTTTTTTAAGCTGAGACTGGAAGTTTGGTTGTGTTGTCAACATGTCGAGATGACACTGTTTTCAGTGCTGTCAATCCACTTTGCTGCCCTTCAAAAGGTTGAGGACTTGAGCTGGAAATAATTCAGAAAAAAACAACTCTATCATTACTGTTTGTGTCACTGTATCAAGTGCTGAGGAAGCCTTCAGAGCTGAAAGTCAGATATGGTAATAACCGCTGTAAGCAATCGACCAATCACAACAGACTGCGCCATCAGACCAATCAGAGAAGAGTAATCTTTCGGAAAGGAGGGGCTTGGAGAGACTGAATCTTTAAACTAACCATTTTCAGACATTTTAGGTGATGTGCAATGTATATTATGTGAAAAATAAAGTGTTTTTGATCTTGGGTGCATGGGAAAAACTCCAAAACAAAATTGGGAACCTTTAAAATTGGGGCAATTTAAAACTATTGCGATGACTTGGAATACAGCATTCAGGTTTAAATTGACATGAGGTCAATAAACAACAATTGCTTTCCACATCATAGAAACTATGTTAAATGCCACTTTGACAAAACGTCCGTATACAGGGGGCTAAACATAAGCGAAATCACCCCCTGTGTGAAGGATGTGACCTTTGAGATAGCTTGACGTTTTGTCAAAGTGGCCGGTGTTGGGGAAGTCAGTCAGGCATTCAGCGAGTTTCTGGGTGAATACCTGGCCATGTTGTGCAACTGACACATTGATTCAGATATGGTTGATGTCGCTTTCCTCCATGATCTGTCTTGACGCACACACATGACATGGCTGTTGACTGTGAATGTGAAAATGAGGGTTTTAAAGAGGTTCAGTTTAATGAACTCAAAGAGATTATGTAATCAACATCATTCATCACTCTCTCTCTCTATATATATATTTTTTCATCCATTGGGATTACACAGTTTTAACATAAACTAATAATAAACTAAAACTAATAAACTAAGTCACACATTAAATAGGTAAGAAGCAGGCAATATTTCTATAATAGTATTAATAAACTTGTTTAAAAACACAATTACCATATTTATCATCATCCATTTTAACTGGTTTGCTATTGGTGGATCTGATGTGAGTGACAGGTTGCCCCGCCTTCACACCAGTAAAAACATCATCAGAGAAGAGAAGAGAAGAGATGACGCTGCAAGAGCGAGGGGGAGTTACTTTGATATAAGGTTATGAGGGCACGAGAAATAAATAATGTGCCTGGATAAATCATTTATAATAAATACTGCAATATTCCATAAATAAAATTAGAATTTCATGGCTACTTTAAAGTTCGGCCTAAAGTTGACCTTTGCTGTTGCATTGTTCTGCCGCTGATATAACTCTCTCAAGGGTCGGTCATACCCACAAAGGATGGAGGCGTTTCTCATGTCATGTGTTTATACATTCACTGAACATCTATTTGAAGGCCAGACGTGTTCTTGAAGCGTCTCTTGAAGTGAGGGTGTACATGAAAAGAGTATTAAGTGGCGGTAAATACCAACAGCCACGTCAAATCGCATTTAGCAGACTTGAGGAAAACAGACTAAGAGCACTTATGCATGACAAAACCAAAACAATGAAGACACAGTTTCATTAGAATACTCAGCATGAGGTTCCTGGCACAAACTTGAATGGAATGAATTAGCGCCTTTCATCCGCCTATGTGTAAGTCATGTTTTAAACATGCCGAATTATTTCTGGGCCTGGAAAATGGGTCAATTATTAGCTTATGCTTGAGCAGCCAGCTCGCATCAGCATCAGCGCGTCTACAAACTATTTAGATGTGTCCTAAGCACAGATCCTGTTTCAGGACAATAAAAGGAGCACTGACACAGAATAACATTTTTCTTTGTGGTGGTGTTTGTTTACCTCAGCGTAATGATTCGTTCTAGTCTAATGTCCCTGTCTCCTCATGATTTGTGCCTGATCCAATATCCCTCTTTGTTATGTGTTAAAAGTACAGAGCGGTAATTGGCGCATCAAAATCATTTATTATAATAGTAATATAATTCTCATATACTGACGGAATATAAAACAAAAACTTGATTATTTCTAAAGTTATGGTCAAAGCATATTTATGTCAAATTAACATTTTTTTTTCATGAAAGTGGACCAATTATGCCCTATCACAAAGTCTTGATTTTGTTTATGGGCTCTACTTGAATAACTTAATTCTTGAACCTTTATTTTTCACATATTTGACGTTGTTGCAGCACCTCTCTTCCCAGTCTGTCTGTAACACTCGGTTTAGTTCCTGTCTCTATGAAGCCCCTCCTTCTGAAAAACACAATGTGTTCTGATTGGTCAGCTGGACCAGTTGTTGTGATTGGTCAATCGCTTGGAGAGTGTTGCAGAAATGTCACGCCCTGTACAACAACCGCAAGTTTTAACATGCTACTAACTAACTCAACCAGGCCTCACTCCATTTTTTTTTTTTTGCTTATGCCTTGCGTGGGAATTATTTAAATGAGGAATATTTTGACATTTATTCCCAGAAGAAAACTCAAGACTGCAGGAAACAGAGCGCACTGACAATATCTCACTTAGCAGTGACTTTTTGCTGTGTAGCTTTGCTGACCTTTTTCATTCTCAACCAGCAACATTACACACTAAAGAAAGTTGGAAATGAAAAAAACAACAACAACAACAACAAAAAGAATAAATAAAAGTACAGTTTAAAGTAACTTTGATGCACAGCTTGTCAAATCACAATTTTGTCCTGACAAGGCTCTGGGAAACCAGATGTTACCAGATAAAAACAGATGTTAAACTGCTACCTGAAATTGATGAATATTAAATTCAACCGCAATTTGTATAGGTGTTTAATAATTGAATATATTTGTTTAAAAGACTGATCACAGACTGCGTTTGACTCCAGTTCAAAGATGGTTATAATAAAACTACAAAGCTCCAAGAATGTTCTGACTGATGAGACGACTCAGCGCAAGAAAAAATGACTACAGCTTTGTCCAATTATATTAAACTTTCAACAAAAAAAAACAAAAAAGAAAGAAAAAAAATCACTGGCTGATTCTGTAAAATAGCCAAAAACACATTTACATTCTACCAGTATTGTGTCAGTAAGACTATTAGGTAACACTTTATTTCACAGTGTCATGTTACATGAACTTATAATAACAGTAAATTATACATAATTACATGCAACTAACCCTGAACCAAATCCTAATCCTACCCTAACCCTATAGTAAGTACATGTAGTTTCTTAGTACTTACATATATAATTACACTGTAACAAAAAAAAAAACAACGATATTTTTATTTTATTCAGCAAGAATGCATTAACCAAAAGCGACAGTGAAAACAGTATTTAGTTTCTCTGATTCTGACGTGTTTCACTGCAGGTCCAGGGAGCTCTGAAACGGCAGTGGACGCAATACAAAGCCCAGTGGGGTCAGCGTCGACGCGAGCACTGCTCCATGAGATCCACCTCCTACACCGCCACCTCCATCACCGAGGTACCCGCGTTCATGTTCCATCACGACAGCAACAGTGAACACTTGAACGGAAAACAAACAGAAGACTCAGAGCTAGTGGCCCTCAAGACGGGCGAGACGTACGCGTGAACGTTCGGAGAAAAAGACAATACTGGCAAAGGGATTCAGTCAAACTGGAGACTGGATGCTCCTTTAAAGCAACATTGACTGAATGTTTGCAAACTCCCCCATCTCAGACAGCTCTTAAGAGCTGACAACAGAGCATCCAAAGCCTGTGTTGGCACCACTGAAACTCTATTGCTCTGCTTCTGCGAGTTGAAACGCAGAAAAATACAGACACGGGCCGCAAAATATGTTATATTAAAGCTGCTAGATTCAGGCTCCCTTCACATCCTTTTCAGGAACGTGACCACAAAACAAAAAAAGATTCTTCGCAAAAAACCAAAGGATGTGTCGATTTGTGGGACACTCTCGAGCTACTGGGAAACAATCCTCTAGAGGACAGGCTACACTCATCCGTCTCTGAACAAAGGCAAAGCAAGTTCCTCTGTGCCTGAATCCTGTCACTGAAACATCAAAATATGTTACAGGGATCTGATGGTCAATTCGCATTCGAGAATAGCTTTTTATCTGTCTTGCGAGACTCCTGACTGCTTTATTGTTTTTGCAGCTGTGCTTTTTTGCCTCGACTTTGTCGCAAAAGGGGGTGTGGAGGAAAAAGATGAACAACATGGACAATTTTAGGACTGCTTGAAAGTCATTTTGATAAAACTGTGCATAGATATGCATAGACATGTATTCTGTAAACAAAAACAAAACAAAAAAGAGACCAGTGATCAATAATACACATTTCTTCGCTTGCCTTTATTGGACCACAAATTACTTGTGGGACTGACTCAATTAGGCTGAAAATAGGAAACCGCAAAATGAGAAATCAGCACATTCGATGTACTGATTAAAATTAATCAAGCTATAAATGAAAATATTTATATCTTAAACTCAATTTAAATTATATATATATATATATATATATATATATATATACCTAAATGAGTATTAGGAACACCACACTAATACTTTGTTTGACCACCTTCAGAAATCCCTTAATTCTATGTGGCATTGATTCAACAAGGTGCTGAAAGCATTCTTTAGAAATGTTGTCCCATATTGATAGGATAGCATCTTGCAGTTAATGGAGATTTGTGGGATGCACATCCAGGGCACGAAGCTCCCGTTCCACCACATCCCAAAGATGCTCTATTGGGTTGAGATCTGGTGACTGTGGGGGCCATTTTAGTACAGTGAACTCATTGTCATGTTCAAGAAACCAATTTGAAATGATTCGAGCTTTGTGACATGGTGCATTATCCTGCTGGAAGTAGCCATCAGAGGATGGGTACATGGTGGCCATAGAGGGATGGACATGGTCAGAGACAATGCTCAGGTAGGCTGTGGCATTTAACTATGCCCAAAAGGCACTAAGGGCCCTAAAGTGTGCCAAGAAAACATCCCCCACACCATTACACCACCACCAGCCTGCACAGTGGTAACAAGGCATGATGGATCCATGTTCTCATTCTGTTTACACCAAATTTGGACTCTACCACCTGAATGTCTCAACAGAAATCTAGACACATCAGACCAGGCGACATTTTTCCAGTCTTCAACTGTCCAATTTTGGTGAGCTCTTGCAAATTGTAGCCTCTTTTTCCTATTTGTAGTGGAGATGAGTGGTACCCGGTGGGGTCTTCTGCTGTTGTAGCCCATCCGCCTCAAGGTTGTGCGTGTTGTGGCTTCACAAATGCTTTGCTGCATACCTCGGTTGTAACAAGTGGTTATTTCAGTCAAAGTTGCTCTTCTATCAGCTTGAATCAGTCGGCCCATTCTCCTCTGACCTCGAGCATCAACAAGGCATTTTCACCCACAGTACTGGATGTTTTTCCCTTTTCACACCATTCTTTGTAAACCCTAGAAATGGTTGTGCATGAAAATCCTAGTAACTGAGCAGATTGTGAAATACTAAAAAACGGCCCGACTGGCACCAACAACCATGCCACGCTCAAAATCGCTTGAATCACCTTTCTTTCCCATTCTGACATTCGGTTTGGAGTTCAGGAGATTGTCCTGGCCAGGACCACACCCCTAAATGCATTGAAGCAACTGCCATGTGATTGGTTGATTAGATCATTGCATCAATGGGAAATTGAACAGGTGTTCCTAATAATCCTTTAGGTGAGTGTCTATATATATCAGCATGGATGCATTAAATTGATCAAAAATTACAGTAAAGAATTTTACATGATTACAAAATATTTATATTTCAAATAAATGCTGCTCTATTAGACTTTCAATTTATCAATGTGAATTTCACACATTTATCAAATGTGAAATCTGAAGGATCATGTGACACTGAAGAGAGGAGTGATGACGCTGAAAATTCAATTTTGCTATAACAGGAATATATATATAATTTTAAAATATACAGTATATTAAAACAGAAAACAGTTATTTTAAATTGTAATAATTTTCCACAATTTAACAGTTTATTGTATTTTTGATCTAGAAAAATGCAGCCTTGTTGACCTTAAAGAGATTGCTTTCGTAAACATTCAAAATGCCAAAATGTTGAACTGGTAATGATAAATAAATATACATATAGGTGTGAAAACGTTAATAAAATCATCTTGTTGTCATGACTGAAGAAAAACACTTTTCTGAAACAAAATGTAGAGCATCAAGCCACATATTTAAGAGTGTGTAGACTGAACAACAGTGAGGACAAGACGACGCTCTTGGCTCACATGGGATGGCGTCCGGGGAGCATGTCATGACAGGCAGCTGTCACAAGAATTCAGCGACAACTCACACAGGTACTAAATTAACATGTGCAACAACAACGAAAAGGATATTTATAAAGATACACTATGTAACTTTTTTGTTCAGTCAATACATCATCAATCGTTCTTTCAAATCGTGTTGTCTTACCCTGATTCACTAGCCTATGGTAAGCATATTGTAAGCATAACTTGTCTAAAATAACAAGTGTTACTTTAGACCTGATGGTATGGTTTAGTTGACGGCCGAGGTTAGTTGTCACAACTGGCGAGAAAGGTTGACATGGAGCAACTAAATCTCGATCATCCAAGGAATCACCCATTTTAAACAAACTCCATACAGAGTCTGCTGGCAATGAGAGAAGGTGATAGAGCTTGCAATAAAAGAAGAACCAACATTGGCATTGGCTTTTCAGAGATTGCTTTTGAGTACTTAGGAGTTCGAAATGTGGTAAAAGCAACAGGGAGGTTGTGTTTTATTTACTCAACAGGTAAGGTATTTTATTGGACAGATATATTGCAATAAGTAGCTCTCTAACTGAGTTATTGTAAAGCATTATCTATTGTGAAGGCTCATTTCATATAGTTATTGTAGCGCTGTATGTGCTGGATATTATGGGGTAAAGCTACGTCAGACTTCGACATCCGCTCCATTTCAGTTCACTTCTGTTCCGACATGCCGGCCAATCAACGAACAGAGGGCGGGCTGAGAGCCTTGACGTAGACGCTAAGCGCCGAGTTTAAGAGTGTATTTCAGGTTAGGGAAATCGAAAATGGCCGCGGATATGGATATATGTGATGCATTTCGCTCTGATGTGGATAACATTCTCGGCAAACTAAAGCCCGAACAAGAAGAGTGTTTGTTAAATATTTTGAATGAAGGTGATGTTTAAGTTGGAGAGAGAGGTGGTTGCGTTATGTGATTGGCTTACGGGTAACCAATGATTTTATACTACCGACGAAAATTTCAAATTACGCTTTTCAACTATGCCATTCCAGACACTTTCTACGAAGCAAAGCGAAGTAGCAGAGTTTGGTATTACCAAGCTAACAGTAGCGTCTTCAGCTAGTCACTTTGAGATTCTTTCCATCTAAACTGGTTATATCTCTTAAGTCTGGTAGGGAATGTTTTAATCCGCAGAAGGATTCATTCGCACAGTCCCACAGAGCCGAAGCACAACCAGACCAATGTTGTCCCGCAAAATGCATGCAGTTTTGTTTTTTAATCGCTAGAGAGCCAAAAGTTACATAGTGTACCTTTAAGTATTTACGGTATATGAATGAATTTATATATCTGATACAATGACACTCTGGAAGTCTGAAAGCTTGTCTTTTCTTCTGTATGAAATGTTTATTTGTTTTGTTACTATGGACTACAACACTGTACTTATATTTAAAAGAGATTTTAGCTGTACATAGTGTGTTGTGTTTCTATGGGGTCGAGGTGAAATTGTGACAGTTGGGTCATTTCATTGTGATTTGTGTCAGGATTTTCAGATTTGGTATTCACCATGTAATTGTTTAAGTCCAATGTGTAATTGATTTATCATGGTGCATTTACAGACAGTCATTAAGCTCGTTTGAGTTCTAAGTTTGAAGTCAAAAAGCTAAATTTCTTTGGTCATGTTTTTGAAGTGTATTGCTAATGATGGAGATGCCATCAACAGAAAAAAAACAACAATATTTTGTCAAACCCTTTGCAATCGTGTCCATTTGTACAAACTCCACATGCCTCTATATTGTACATCAAATTAAATATGTTGGCTAATATCTGATACTTAGTAGATAATTTGTGTATATTTTGACGAAGTACACATCCCAAATAATCTTTTTTCATTTAGAAAAAAAGCATAATCGCATTATACCACTCTTTCTCATATCACTGAATCTAAGCCATATATACAGTAGTGGCCAAAAGTGATGGGATATTTCTTTATAATGACGCTACAAGTTTGATTAAACCATCAATAAATTAGTAAAATATATATATATATTTTTTTTTATATTTTATGAGGGAAGAACAAAACACTAAACTCGGTTAAAGTATTTATCTGACAGAATTATTTGTCACAAAAAAGCAAACTACGGCTATGCAAAAAATTTAAAACAATAACACTGACTACAACCACCAAACCAGTTAATGGTTCATTGGTTCTCTCTTGTTTCATTGCATTATCATAAATAAACTATTGACTCCAAGCACAAATACACAATATGCCTACAAAATCTTCAACACATTCTTAATAATATTTGATTGAATGGTGAAGATGTCAATTTTCCTATGCCAGGCATCACTTTTGGCCACTACTGTAAAAATGAGAGAGCAAGGCATCTTCATTTAGCATTTCAGTTTAAAGGTTCAACATCATGGCTAATCCCATTCAGTTTAACTGACTTTAAGATGTGGTTTGATCGGCCTCGGGTGTAGAAGCACAGACGGCAGTTGAAGATATTTCTGGCCTCGGCAGTGTCACGTCTAGTAAACGTCAGCCTCTAAAGGTGCAGGATGGACAAATGTCCTTTGTTTGCTCCGAACATGTGCTCTCCTCCCTCTGCCCTTTCAGACATGACCATAAAACACCGATTTGGATAAACACACTTGGTTTTAATGGTCCCTCGTTATAAAACGCTGAGAAATCGGCCTAATGTGATTTAAAATACCTATAAATGATAATATGAGAACAAAACATACTCTTGTATCCATTACCTTTTTTAAAAGTGCCCCTATTAGGCTTTTTCAAATATTACCTTTTGTATAATCAAAAGGATGACGACTTGAGCTAGAATTAATACGGAAAAACCGACACTAACGTTCCCATTCGTCTGTATCAAGTGCTGACACAACAGACTAGCCGACTGACCAATCAGAGCAGAGTAGTCTCTCTGACAGACTGATCTCATGAAATTGCGTGTGTATGACACACCAATTCGTATTTCTATTTTTGGCATGCTATCAACACGTATAATCGCTTTTCAGCGTGTTTATGAACGCCGTTGACTTAACGTTACATTACTGTATAATATAAATATATGACCTACCCCAACCCCGTCCCTAAACCTACCCGTCACTGGGGTTAATAAGATTTATGAGTCTTCCCCTACCATCCTAGGAAAAAAAAAATAGCGTTTCCCAGGTGTAGATCTATACATTTTGCTTCGTTTTGCTCGGACATTTAACGGCGTGTACATACACGCGGAATCACTCGGACATTAATGGCATAGACATACACGCGGATAGCTCAAAATGCGTGTAGATTGACTTGAAAGTGGCGTGTATGTTTACGCCAAAGTCATGATGTCATGTTGCTCTCTGAAAGGAAGGGCTTAGAGAGACTGAATCTCCTAACAAATCATTTTTCAGAAATGAGGTTTTCAGAAATTGATCTTGAGTGCATGTGAACCTGTTGTGGGAGACCTCTAAAACAACATTAGGAACCTTTAAAGGGTAATTCCACCAATGGAGACATGAATATGAATTGAAAGTGGGTTATATATGTAGTAGAATAGTATCATCAATTTCTAATTTGGGTCCTTCTTGGCCGATAAAAGGCAGAAAATGACTTTTTAGTGCTTGTGGATTGTAGACAACTATCCCCATAGTGCATTGCAACGCTCAGCTCCGTAGGCCACTCCCACTACTCCGCCCATCAATGTCGACTAGACTTGAGCTCCACTCTACACTACCGCCTGGAAATCATTTCGCACTATGAAATCAGATAATGCGCGCTAATATAATGTGAAGGCGGCACCCGCGCCATCAGCCAATGGATTGGCGTGATTCTATATGGGCTTCAGACAATCGGCACACTCACTCTGACACGTAATTTTACACGTGAAATGCAGCCAAACCTTGAAGCGTTTTGTCTTTGGCATCTTCATTAATCCCCTCGCTATCAGACGTTCCGAGAGTCTCCCACATATTGATAACGGCTCACTGATGCCCGCAAATTAGTTAAAATCTCCCGGAGTCTAGAGCGAGTGAGTAAGAGTGCATGCGAGACAGATCAGACGGTGCTCCAAACTGTATAGAGCGCACGAGAGAGAGGGAGAGAGCGAGAGACTTTGCGTGTGTGCGCCTCATGACATAGAGACTCATGCACCGACATTTTCGTTCTTATTACCGTTTACGTCCCTATTGGCACCGCGTTTCGGTACCCAACCCTATCCATAATGCATCCGTCTGCGTATTCAGTACCTTCGTCCATATTTTCAAAAAGTTTCTGCCGGTGAACGCACTGGCACTGATCTATGGTAGGTCTGTTAGCGCATTAGGTCCAACCCCCTATGGGCGGGTTTGAAAGGGTGGGAACTAGAGCTTGTCATATTTACAGAAGCCCCCCTCTTACACTTCCTCCAACAATGATGTAAAATGACGTTTATCTCGTCTCAGGGGAAAATGAGAGATTGTTGCACGACCATTCAATAGTATGACTGGATTTCTAACAATGGAAACCTTAATGCAAATGGGTGGAGTGTCCCTTTAAAATAGCATAATAGGGGCACTTTAAATATACATTTGATAGTTTTATGCCTGACCGGCCCTAAATATGACAGTCATATATCATATATGTGGCCTTTCTGTAGTCAGTGGGAACATTTATGGGGAATATAATTAATTTAATTGAATTTAACCACAAGAAAAGGTCTTACAGTGTTATTTTAATCTATGGGAGGTTCAAAATGTCAATTGAATTGTTAATTGTTAATTAGTATCTAATTGATAATAGGGTCAAACAAATTATTAATACCTGACATTCTGATGGTATTTTTCATCTTGGGACATAACAAGATTTGATTTGAGTTTTTCATTCTGAAAATCATTTTTCATTTTCTTTTGATCTAGAAATGACATTCTACTGATGTTGTTGTTTTGTTCAGCAATTTCAATCAGATATATATATTTATGAAAATGGTTGCTGTGGATTTTTTTTTTTAGTTCACTAGTTTGAACAAGCACCAATATATAAATCAACACAAAAACTGCTTTTGTCACATCACTCACCATTGTGAGATTAATATTTAGTCTCTTCAGGGGAAGTGGAACATAACCGCACGCATAACATGACAATCACGAGCGTTTGATTCTGCGTTTCGCAGGCGTTTGCATCTCTTTCATCTCTTTGTGCTGAACACAATGACAGCGGATTCATATTCATCACAAACACTATTGTATCGTGACATAATAACTGTGCAATCTGTGAGCTTTATGGGATATATGAAAGAGAATCACACTGTGCAGCTGTATGAACACAGATATACAATTATCACTGGCAATAAATGATTTCCATAAATTGTGCTTTGTGCAATAACCAGCCTGCTGCTTCAAGAGGATTCGAGTGTCGTACAGTTTTGCAATGAAATGATTATCTGTTTCTTTCTCATGATAATAAATAATTGTGAGTATGAAATCTGGACACAAATTAGTGCTATTAAGACAATACGATAATGACCTGCCCTAATAGAGTTCAGTAGATTTTCTGTATTTTTATTTAAATAAGCACAATCTCAATTGATTTTAAGGGGAGTAACATTTCCGAAACCAATGACCAATCACAACACACTAGTTCAGCTGACCAATCAGAGCACATTGTGCTTTTCAGAAGGAGGGGCTTCATAGAGACAGGAACTAAACACAGCGTTACTGACAGACTGGAAAGAGAGGTGCTGCAACAATGTAAAAATATGTGAAAAATATATATATTTTTAACATTCAAGCATGAAACTATGGAAGCTTGTTTCCGCCACAGAATAAAAAATAAAAAAGGTAATTGCGACTTTTTAGCTCACAATTCGGACTTTTTTTCTAACAATTGCGAGTTTACATCTTGCAATTCTGAGAAATAAAGTCAGAACTGCGTGATATAAAGTCGCAATTGCGTGTTATAAAGTCGGAATTGCAAGATATTAAGCCAGAAGTGCGTGTTATAAAGTGAGAATTGTGTGATATAAAGTCGCATATGCGTGTTAAGTCAGAATTATGAGATATAGTAAGTAAGAATTGCACGATATAAAGTCGCAATTGTGTGTTAAAAAGTCAAAAATGCATGATATAAAGTCAGAATTGTGAGATATAAACTATTCTGAGGGGGAGAAAAGTTAGAATTAGCCTAGAATTAGCCTGATAACTCGGAATTGCGAGAATATATCTCACAATTCTGAGAAAAGATGTCAGAATTTCAACATATAAACTCGCAATGTGTTATAAAGTCAGAATTGCGAAATGTAAAATCACAATTGTGAACAAAAAAAGAATTGCGAGATATAAAGTCAGAATTACTAGATACAAAGTCGCAATTGCGTGTTATAAAGTCAGAATTGTGAGATATAAAGTCAGAATTGTGAGATTTAAATTATTCTGAGGGGGAAAGTTAGTCTTTTTTTCCCTCATAGAATTGGCCTGATAACTCGCAATTGCGATAATATATCTCACAATTCTGAGAAAAGATGTCAGAATTTCAACAAATAAACTCGCAATTATGTGTTATAAATTCAGAATTGTGAGTTGTAAACTCACAATTGTGAGAAAAAAGTCAGAATTGTGAGATAAAAAGTCGCAATTCTGTCTTTTTTCTCAGAATTGCGACTTTATAACATGCAATTCTGTCTTAATGTCGCAATTCTGACTTTATATCTCGCAATTCTGACTTAATATCTCGCAATTCTGATTTAATATCTCGCAATTTTGACTTAATATCTCGCAATTCTGACTTAATATCTCACAATTCTGACTTTATATCTCTTAATTCTGACTTAAGATCTCGCAATTCTGACTTAATATCTCACAATTCTGACTTAATATCTCACAATTCTGACTTCATATCTCACAATTCTGACTTCATATCTCGCAAAACTTTATATCTTGCAATTGCTACTTTATTTCTCACAATTCTGACTTTATATCTCGCAATTGTGAGATAAAAAGTCGCAATTATTTATTTATTTTGTATTCAGTAGCGGAAACAACTTCCATATGAAACCCTGTTCTGGAAGAACACAAACACAACATCAATAAAAGGGCATAGCAGGTCCAGGTCCAAGTAAATGTATCTTGATTAGGAATGTTTATTAACTGACAAAAATACTGAGGAATAATATGTATATTTTGCAGTGCACTTCTGAATGGCATTTGCTTTTCCCTAAATCTTGCCATTAATAATGATGTTTGTGTCAAGGATTAAACTGGATTCTGGCTCTAAGGCAAAGCTGGTAATTTGTGTTTACCAAGTCTTTATTTTGAGACTTTAACTTATTTAGATTAATGTGGCCTTAACCAGGCTAATTCCCAGTCTGTTCTGTAAATAGGTTTGTAATTTGTAAACGATATTCCAAAGAGTTAGAAAGAGTTAGTGTACACCTCAGGTATCTCTAAGTGTTTGGATGGGATTCAACTTTCAGCCTGAGGCATGATGGCAAGATCTGCTCGATAAAGGAGTGACGGAGTCATTAAAAACAACCTCTCTCTCTTTCTATCGCTCTCTTTCTCTCTCACACACACTGCTGTAGATGTTGCTAAGAAAGACAAATGGTGAAAATGAATATATTTGATCAAATCTGTGTTAAATTTCCATTTTTCTGGATGATGAATCTCTTGACACCACAGAAAGACTTCATGTGAGCGCAGGCTGTCGGGTCTCTGCATTCACATTGCTTAGTAGAGCGGTTTGTGAAGCATCAATTATCACCCACGTCTACTTCTATTAATATGCGAGCAAAATGGAAACAATGGCTAAGTCGGAGTTTGAGAAGAAACTAATAGCTTTTTTTCCAAAACACTCTCCTGTGTCATTATCAAGTAGGCACAACTTTAAGACTCCATTAGCAACTGCAGGATTTACAGAACAGACTCAGAGAAAGTTCCTCAGGACTGAAAAGCAGTATTTTATAGGATTTTTTTTTTTAAATAAAAGTGAAACAAAGACATGCCATGGACAATAAAATGCAACTAAATGTTGGTGAATGATTAGTTAAGTTTAATAGATTGCAGATTTAGAGAACATAAGTGTTGATACAGTCCTCACGTTAAAGGGATAGTTCACATTGAAATTAATTTTTGTTTTATCTTACCTCAAGGGCATCCAAGATGTAGGTGTCTTTGTTTCCACAGTATTTTCAATTTTGATATTTTTAGGTCAAACCGTTTTTTCTGTCAGTCATATAATGGAGGTATATGGGGTCCACCTCTAAGAGCATGCACAGAGAAGTCCAAATTAATCATGATTTAATGACTAGTAAATGTAAGTACACATTGATGGCCTAAGACACGAAACAAGCGGTTTGTGTGAGAAAACGAACAGTATTTATATCGTTTTTATATACATTTTGACAGAAAAAAAAAACGGTTTGACCTAAATATATCAAAATTGAAAATACTGTGGAAACAAAGACACCTACATCTTGGATCCCCTTGAGCTAAAACATATAAAAATTTAATTTCAGTTAATGAACTATCCCTTTAAGTAGGAGGATTTTGTGTAAATTGATAAAGTGAAGAACATCAACATGACGTGAGTTTAATGGTTTGATTTTGGAATTGTAAGAGATGATCAGTGTGCTGTATATATTACAGTTTACCGTTTAAAAAGTTTGTGTTCACTGTGAAATGTAATGTTTATCCTATTATTTGCCTAGGATGCATTAAATTGATTGAAATGATAGTCAAGCATTTTTACCATTTCAATATTCATATTCATCTACAGGCTTTCTGGAGCTTTTCCCTCTGATGTTATTGGATTGTAGGGCACTTCTCAAAGACTGTTTCAATAAATCTGTTCTCAGAACAGCACAATGCCTCAAACTTAGATTCATCATCCATAATATGAGTAAACATTCTCTCTCTCTCTCTCTCTCTCTCTCTCTCTCTTTGAAACTTCAAAAGGGCTGCTGAAAATTAGAGTTATTGTCATGAACTAAAACTAAAATCATTAAAAAGATTTCTATTCTATTTGAAATTAAGCTAAATATAAATACAATCTAATTATTATATTAACTGAAAAACTAAAGCTAAACTAAAACCAAAACTGAAATAAAAATAAATAAAAAATAAACAAAATAATAATAAAATGACATAAGCACATAACGGAATGACAAAAATGAGCCTAAATTAAAAGCTAATTCAAGATATTAACAAAATGGTAATACAACTAAAATAACACTATAGAATTAGGAATTAGAAAACAGTAATTTCAAACACAAACAGTAATATTCATTTATAATATTACTTTTTACTTTTAGACTTTAACTGCATTTTTTTTATACAAGTAAATGCTACATTGGTGAACAATTTCTTAAAAGCAAATAATTCTGTAGTCTGTGTTATTCATCACCAAAAACTTAGAAAAAAATTATTTAATAGAGAAATACTTCACTTACAGTATTTCTTAAAAACGTTTTTTTTTAACAAATATTTAAAATATAGTGTATTTATGTTGTTTCTATATTCATTTGGAGATTAATTGAGAAATTAGTTATTACAATATATATATCATTTTTATTACTTGACAGCATATGTGTGTCATGTATGATAATGTTAAATTGAGAGTTGAAATGACGCAACATCTGAGATCGAGCGTTTCACGGTCTGTCTAGAGCTCTCTCTGATCTCTGATCAGTTGAATAGTAAAAGTTGGCTTAAACTCGTGCTCTTTCATCATGTCTACTGGGAACACAAACCATTGAAAACCATTTAGCAGAAAAAAGCATGATCATGAGTACTGGAAACTCTTTATTGGCACTTCACAGAAAATCCCACAAAACCTGGGATTTTGCTCCCCATGTCAGCCGAGGCCACTGTGTAAGAAGCACACGCAGGACAGTGGGAAGATGGGTGGGGAAGGAAACACACAAACGGTAAATATCTTGGCCGTGGACCTGGAGAAAATCCAAGTGACCTCTCGCTCAGAGGTCAGCGCTTCATTCCCGAGAGCCTCGTTCACACACACATGCGACCCCGGATCATGCCAGCACATTTGACAGGAAAAAGCCACATATAATCAAACATAGTTAGCATCTTAGAGAGCTTGTTTTCAAGAAGTGAAGATCCAGGGTCAGGGTTTGTAGCGTCAGCTGTCTGGCAGAACATGCGTATCTGTTACGCTCATCAGAGGATCACCAGACACACACTGAACCTTCACTGACTACAGCAGACATGTTGCTCAACTTTGACAAATGAACTCTGGTCATGTCAGACATTTTATAGAAACAAATAAACTGTTTTATGAATTAGTTTTTTGAGCCATGTGAGAAAAAAAAATGCTCAAGTCATTTTTTCTTCTAAATTGAATATGCTCTATGCACGAACCCTGACGTATGTCCGAAAGAATCTCAGCCAGCTTCTTCTCAGCGCGTTCTGCAGGCAAAGTATATAGCGGCAAAACTTTAATAAAATCCGTTTTCACAGAAACGGAGACAACGATTTTAAAAACGCTGATTCGCTAGTCGGATTTCGCACGATATGAGAGAAAACTCACCCTCAAAGTTGTTGATCTAGCTCAAAATATATAATTTAAAGCCCTTCTCTTTTTTCACTCTTATGTGTGACAGCTAACTGCCTCACAGTGTTGTTAACATCATTCACATTAACCGCAGGACGTTTTTGTAAACAGCAAGTGTAATTTGACACTATCTCCACCTAACGCAAAACCGGCATTTGACGTAGCACCGGATGTAACTGGGCGTGCTGAGACAAACCCGGAAGCGATTATTCATTTCCCACAAAAAACAATAACATAAAAAAAACAACATCTGTCCGTCCATCCTTCCATCCATCCATCCGTACATTAGGGCTGTTGGAACGAATTCCGAAATTCGAATATAATTTGAATATTAAAAAAAAATCAATACTATTCGAATGCTAAAGTTACTATTTGAATATTGCTTTTATATATATTTAAAAATATATATATACTTCCGAAGTGACCAGGTGTAAACGGCCCCTTAGATCACTTTCTTATTAACAATAGGAGAGAGCGGGACTAGCTTTCGCATGGCACATTCGCAAGGTCTCGTTCACTCCCTCTCTGCCATGCACGCGCCGCACGCTATGTATGTTATGCGCAGATTCCGGGAGATTTTAACTAATTTGTGGCCACCAGGGAGACGCTATTAATGTGCGTGAGACTCCCGGAACTTCCGACGCGATATGACGATCACATCATCTCAGATCTGAGCCCCTATTCATTAAGCCAACGCGCCACAATCTATCGCAAATCAAAGTGAAAGTAAGTCACAGACGCTTAACACGACCATCTTCATTAAAAGTAAAGAAATTAAATAATCTTACCAGGGCTGTTGCCACTCACCCTTATTGCTGTCTTTGCTGATTTTGAAATTAGCCGATGATCAATAAAATCCATCCATCTGTATATCCATCCATCTGTCTATCCATCCGTACATCCATCTGACTGTCCATCCGTCCATCCATCCATCTGTCCATTCCTCCATCCATCCATCCATCCATACATCCATCGATACATCCATCCGTCCGTACATCCATTATCCGTACATCCGTCTGTCCATCCATCCATCCATCCATCCATCCATCCGTCCTTCCGTCTGTCCATCCATCCATCCATCCATTCATCCATCCACCCATCCGTCCAGCCATCTATCAGTCCATCCGTCCATACATCCATCCATCTATCAGTCTGTCCGTCCATCCAGCTGTACATCCATCCGTCCATCTGTCCGTCCATACATTTCTGCATCCACACATCCATCCGTCCATCCATCCATCCATCCATCCAACCACCCACCCACCCATCCGTCCGTCCGTCTGTCCATCGGTTCGTCCATCCATCTGTCCATCCGTACATCCATCCACCTGTCCGTCCATCCATACATACATCCATACATACATACGTCCATCCATCTGTCCATCCAAAAAAACACAGTTCTCCTTTCATGGAATGACTCATGTAATTTCTTTTTAACTAAAGCTACAAATCATTCTGAATACAAATCCAAAAGTATGTTGGATCCAAACGGCATTGATCTCGCAGGAATACGGCTGGCTGTGAGAGTTGCTACTCTCTGACTTTACACAGCTCAGACTTTATGAAGCAGAACAATCACATCCAGTCCTTCAACCTCATAAAGCATAAGCCTCACAGCATGATCAGAACACTGTGAACTTCTTAATAAAAAGCTAAACACATAATTAAATCTTAAACTGGGATAAATGGCCACAAAAATGTCAGTAAAACAGAATGTATTTCAATGAAATGCTCTTTTAAGCCTCTACCGCATGGTGTTGCCATATGCAACATAATCTTTGTGTTCATTTCATTGCCACTGTGTCTTTAAGAAAACATTCTCGTGTTCTATATATATATATATATATATATATATATATGCACACACGTATAGACGTGTATATATATATATATATATATAGAGAAATAAAGTTTTTTACTAGTTGAAATCAAGAATTAACATTTTTACAAGTGGAAATGTAATTTCTTATATCAAATCTTATATCAATTTTAACTAGTGCAAATTGAATTGTTAATATTAAGAATTAGTATCCTGGAAATAAAATGGCATGTAATACTGCCAATGCATTTGTATTATGGGAAACAAAAAACACATTTTAATAGCTTTTTGTTGTTGTATGTTGTTGCAGTATGGCAACATATCATAAAGGACCTTAACATTTTATTTTTTAAATTACATTTTATTTTTACAGCACTTCAAGTTAAGCCATTCTAAGAAAATTAAGAGTCAAATATTTTTTTTTTCTACAGGTCTGTCATAATGTGTGCGATTAATGGAGGGTTAAATGAAAGTAAGAGTCGCAAATATGCGAACTCGAATGCCATCTAAAAATCGAATCTATACGTTTCCAAAACCATCAGATAATTCTTATTTTATATGAATCTCCATGTAAACAAAGGTTTTGCTGCTCTTTCAGTTTTATCGACCAGCCACTTCTTTTCCCACAGACAGTCCAATTAAATACAGCGCTGAATCAATAAGACAAACTGAAATGCATTCAACCGCCCATCTCATATTATGCTCAAGGTCTGACTTCAAGACATCGCTGGTTACCTGCAAAACTGGCAGATCTGACATTGCTCCAAACATTGAGCTGTCCTTGCATGCTGCATGAACGGTTTAATGTTTAGAGGCAGATTTATTACAGCGTCCTGCATGGTCATCATAAAAATGCATAAGACTCATGATTAAGGATATTAAATAAGTCTATGTCAAAACAACCTTCCCTGCAAGCATCGGCAAATCAATAAAACTTCAACTTTCTACAAACTCTACATCAAGAACATCTAACATCAACGGAACTAACATTACGCAAAAGGTTCATTATAGTGGGAAAAAAGTTTCTTGGATTATTAAAATATTCTTTAAAATGAATTTCTTTTGTTTATTTTTATTTTTAATAAGAAAAGGTTCTTTGTGGAACCCACTTTTGGAACCTTTATTTTGAAGTGTGTGCAGATCAGGGTTAATATACAGTTAACTAAAAACTAAAACCATAAACATTTTCGTTACTTAAAATATAATAAACATTGACTGAAATAAAACCATTGTATAATAACTCTGTTTTTTCCAGGATATCCTGATAGCACACGTACATCACAGAGACTTCTATTTAATGTGTGTGTTTACACATCAGTGTTTGCTCATCTGCAATACGTCTATAGGACGTTTAGAAGATGTCTTTAAGAAGTAATGATTTAGAATGTATGTTAAACTCTTCCAGATGCTTCCAGATGAAGTGATCTTTAACAGACATCTTGCAGACGTACAGTACATGTGCTATCTGGGATGCGAGTTAATCTAGGAAGTGAACATTGTCATGTAAACCAACTGACTGACCCATAAAAGTGTAAAAACAATAATGTCTATAGCCCATAATCCCGCTACCCTGGTGAGATGAGGGGTGTTGTCAGGGCAACCCCCACAGAGCCTTCAGGGCACTCGCTGCTCATATTTCTCAGCACATTTTGTTTCCAGAGAGATGTATTGAGAAGAAAAATCATGTCTTACTATACCTGTGTGAGTAAGAATGTGTTTTTTGTGGTGGGACTAAGAAGATTCAATAAGCCCTGCCATGATCAGTGTATATAACTGGATCTGTCACCATAGATGTCTCAATACAGTGAAGAGTCTCAGTGCAGAACCACTAGAGCTGATATGGCCATTGTGAAAATGTCACCGTTAATAATGGAGTAACTCTATGCTATGAAATCATTTACAAAGTCAGATGATATTGGGTTCAATGCTATGAAGCTGTACATCTGTAAAGGTCAATTAGGAGCAAGACAAGAAAAAAATGAGAAGGCTTGTTAATTAGTCCATGTGACTTTAACATGGACATGTGAGATTAATTAATATTAAGCTTGCTTATCCATACTGATTGTCTTGTTTTTCCTCAGTTAACCTTTCCAGCATTGCACAAGTATAGATAGGTTTGAAATGATCAGCACTGCCGTTAACTATTATAATGAACTAAGGCCATGTGTCCACCAAAGCGTTTTTAGTCAGCTGAAAACACCGGGCGCTTTGCTGAAGACGCCGTGCTTTGGGCGCTTGAGAGCGTTTTGGCAGTGCAACGTTTTTTTCCGTTACAAGTAAACCCCTGCACAGTTTACTTGTAAATGATTTCGCAGATAATTTGTTTCATACTAAAAAATTATTTTTCATCCATTTTGTTTGGTTAGCTCTGTTGATTGATGTCGTTGTACAGAAACAACGTTGTGACAGATGGTCGGTGTGGTATCAGTCCCGCCCCTCCTCCACTGTGATTGGACGGCTGGGTAAAAAGCGTGGGTAAAAAATGAGCGCTGCATTTTACCCACAGTTGAACATTTTTCAACTCTCGCCGACCAGTAAAAAACGGCGGGAGCTCTGCGCTTCAGCGTGAAAAAAACGCTCAGAGCCTTGTTACGCCCTATGGCGTTTAAAAAAAAGCGGCGATTTTTTGAAAATGAGGCGCTGAGCGTTTTTTTTTTTTTTTTTACTGGTCACAGAGAGTTGAAAAATGTTCAACTTTAGATAAAAGGCAGCGCTCATCACTGTCACTTTTTACCCACCCGTCCAATCACAGTGAATGAGGGGCGGGATTAAACCACACTGACCAACTGTCACAACATTCTTTCTGTACCACAACATCAACCAGCAGAGCTAACCGAACAAAATGGATGGAAAATACATTTTTAGTACAAAGCAAATTATCTGCGAAATCAGTTTAAAGTAAACTGTGCTGCTGATATTCTGTATCATAGCAATGAAAGATCTCAACGGAAAAAACGCTGCGCTGCCAAAACGCTCTCAAGCGCCCAAAGCATGGCATCTTCGGCAGAGCGTCCAGCGTTTTTAGCTGACTAAAAACGCTTTGGTGGACACACGGCCTGTATAGCGTTTAAAAAACACGGCGCTCCCATTTTAAACCAATTGAAAATATGTGCCAGGCGCGTGGAAAACCGCTTTGGTGGACACACAGCCTAAAGCAGGCATGACAGAAGTGATCTTTTCTTCAATATTGATGTATATCCGAGTTAAACGGCTTCTCGGACAAAAACACAATGTGGTTTAGTGGATTTAAAAATAAGAAGACTTCATGGTGGCTTTAACCTACTATTTTTTTTAGTGTGTTCAAAATCATTACAAGTCCTCTGACTTGAGACCTTTTATGCTCTTTCACTCATTCAGGAACTGATTCCTCTGTTCCAAACCGTAAGGCCATGTGTCCGCCAAAGCGTTTTTAGCTATAATTTGTTTCATACTAAAAATGTTTTTTCATCCATTTTGTTCGGTTAGCTCTGCTGGTTGATGTCGTTGTACAGAAAGAATGTTGTGACAGTTGGTCAGTGTGGTTTAGTCCCGCCCCTCCTCCACTGAGATTGGATGGCTGGGTAAAAAGTGACAGTGATGAGCGCTGTGTTGAACATTTTTCAACTCTCGGCGACCAGTAAAAAACGCCGGGCGCTTCAGAGTGAAAAAAATGCTCAATGCCTCATTACGCTCATGGCGTTTAAAAAAACGCGGTGCTCAGATTGAAAACAATTGAAAACGTACGCCAGGCGCATGGAAAAATGCTTTGGTGAACACACTTTCATTCATAATTCGAACACAAATTAAAATATATTTTAATAAAATCAGAGCCAGTTCAGTCCCTCCATTGACAGCTACGCAACTATTATTGATGCTTCAAAATGTTCATAAAGAGATTGTAAAACTAATCCATATTAATAGAGCGGTTTAGTTAATTTTCCGAAGAGAATCGATTGATTTATACAGAATGGTTAAGAACTTTTAAACATCCATGAAACCTTTCCAGTGCATAAAAGCTTCTTTATAGTGAAAATATAGTGGATAACTTTGTGATAAATGGTGGCTTCAATTCTGTGGAAAACTTCAGCGCTTTCAGTGGGCACACATTCCGTCATAAATCAGCATTTTTGACAGCTGTTGGGTCACATTTAACCAGTTAAATTTATCGTAGAAGTGTGTCCAAATGTCTTGGCAATCCAATTTATGATTTTAAGCGTCCTGTCTGTGTAATAGTTCATGCTGAAATAAGCGTGGAGAAGTACATCGGCACTAGAGAAAGGAAAATCACATACACTTTGAAAACAAGCCAAATCAGAACCTTTATAAGCATATTATATATTTAATTAGCTGCCAAAATAAAAATACCCAAAGCGTTTGTAGCAAGGTTTCACATTTTAATATGGTGATGTACACAAAAATACGTACGTAGATGGTGTTGAGAGTATATAAACAAGCATTGAAGCATAGCTATCTCAAATAAACAAGCATGAAACAGTCAGCTTTGATCAGGAGCACAAGAGTGTGTGGTGTGATCTAAGCAGGTTCACGGTGGAGAAATCGCAACACACCACGACACACTAATGAAACACTCTGGAATTCAGCCAGAACACAAGGAAAAATCTCCTCTGATAAAACCACACAAAGTCCAAACTCTGTTTTAAGTAAACTGCATACTCACAAAATGACATTAATTAAAACAGACGGCTTTCCATAAATGCGAGCTCATGCGTCAGATACAACTATATTTGCAAATCCTGCAAGGGAGAAAAAAGCACTGACTTCATAGGCAGAATTCAGTTTTAGAAGTAGATTTTGGCTGCTATTAATGCTTAAATGTATGCAAAGATTTAATATATATAAATATTAAAAAGATTCATTGTAATTTGTTATATTCAAATGTAATGTCCTTGAAATTGGTCAATGCAAAACCTGACACAGGCAATCACGCCGATACAGGAGGGTTTGGACTCAACATTTTTTAATATGGTTTATTTTCTAAAATGTTTACATCATGAAATCGCCAAATCAGTGTTATTAGATGATTGAACGCTATTTTTGATGATCTGAGCAGAGCACCTTCTAAACTTAGATCTAACAAGCAAAATTTTATTTAATTCCGATAAATAAAAAGGAAATATAATATAATATTATATATATATATAAATAATATATACATACGTATACATTTTCGATATTCAAATTTTACATGTTTCACCTGTGTGTGTGTATGTAAACAGTATATACACACACACACACACACATGCACACACAGGTGAAAAATGAAAAATTTGAATATCGTGCAAAAGTTAATTTCATTTCAGTAATTCAACTTAAAAGGTGAAACTAATATGTTATATAGAATATATTATATATCACTTTATGCAAAGTGAGATATTTTAAGCCTTTATTTGTAATAATTTTAATGATTATGGCTTACAGCTTATGAAAACCCCAAATTCTAAATTAGAATATTGTGAAAAGGTTTTCTTAGCTGTAAGACATAAACATCAAAATTATAACAAATAAAGGCATGAAATAAATACGCATGTAACGAGTCTATATAACATATTAGTTTCAGCTGTATATATATGTAAACAAAAAAAATTAAAACACCACCAAAAAAGTTGAAATCATCTTGCAATTTGACTTTATAAATGCACTACCAATTTACCAATTTATAAAACCACTAACAAATTACCACAAAAGTGTTTGCAGTTGTATTTACAGTACATGAATGCTAAACCGCACGGATATGAAGGTGGATAGAGGAAGTCCTCACAGGTGGTCCTCTGATGTTTTAGAACACAATGGTTTCCAAACGGCCCCCCTGCCGGCTATTAAAAAACCATAAAAATGCCTCCTACACAGGATGAGTCATGGCCAAATCAATACACACTCCCCATCCCAAGAAGGATGTTTCAAGTGCAGCGCAACAGGAGGAGGAGAGGACGAGTAATTAGAGCTAAAGCTTTGCTTCCTATGGAGGATTAAAGTGAACTGCACAGCGCATGGGAAAATACATACCTGAAGGGTAATAATGTCATTGTGAAAAGTTGTTAAATAACGATAATAATCTCTGGATTTAAAATGTGTGCAGATAAGCTCTAACGGTTGAACAGATCAAGCAGGTTTTATAAATGGCAGAAGGTTTCTTTTTCCTCTGCTCACTGTGGGTTAGGGGAAAACTTTTCCGTACCTTTAATGCGAGGATTCGGCACACTTCGGCAAACTAGTAAGTTCTCATACCAGTCTATGAAAATATACTAATATTCTAATGAGAGTTAATAGGGTTACTTATAATTAGTAGAACGTCTAAAGTGATTCTCGAAATAAAGTGCAACCGAAAAGAATTCTAAAATATCATTATTCACATTATAAGAATGTTAGCGTATTTATTGTAACTTGGTACAGATGGATATTATTACACAATTTAGTTAGCACAAACAAAACAACACATTTCAGTGAGCGAAATACAGTATTTCTGCATTTCAGACGTACATAATCCGAAATAAATAGTTTATCACTTTCTAACAGCGAGGTTTCAGTCTCTTCCTAGACTTATTACAATTCACATACAAGTAATCACATTTTTGCACACGTGTTTCAGGAAAATGACAATACTAATACGTCTCTGGGATCTGGTATGAGTGTCATAAATTATAAAATCAATACCTAAGAAATAAACTGATGTGTTTGTGTAACGGTGAGACCATTGACGTACAGCTAGCAAAATGAGCGACAGTGGCCTGTCAAAACAAGACAAGAGATGCACATGCATTGTGTGTAAAATAACAGACGGAGCCTCGGTGTGTTAGAGGACGTCCCGGTATCATTTTAAAAAGCCTCATGCTACAGAACCAGCAAGAATTCCTCAACAAGGGAAATTTGGTTGATTTCCCACATCTATGTTTAAATGATTTTTTGATAACGCACGAAGTGATACTGATAACACTTTCATTACCCGTTATCCTTTACACCCCTTTAAATGACCGCTTCCTATGTATGTCAAATGTAAACAGAACCCGCAAACAAAGTGCAGGCCGCTTACGATAATAGATACTGGATAAGTAACAGTGTATGTGATTTTCGAGACGATTCTGTTGAATTTGGCGGCTAGTTAGGTGGCGTTTATTTATCTTTTCGGCCTGTCAATGTCATCGATCGCTGCGAGGAGTTTCTGTCGTGCTTTCTTGTTGATGTGGGACCCGAGGCAGACGGTGACCAGGTTAGTCAGCTGCTTCATAGAGTACTCCTACAAAACAAACTCATGATGAATCTTTACTGGAGACGCCTTTCACAACAATACTTCTTTTTTTTTTTTTAATGAGAAATGAAACCTAGCATTGCACAACATGCTTGCAATGTAGGTAGCCTTTGTCCTGGCATTTAAGAGGGAATCATTTAACGCTGCATCATATATCAAATATTCACACAGGTTGTGATGGAAATGTTAAATTATATTAGTTATAAAAAGGAATGTTTTAAAAGCAACTCTGATTCGGTGCCAGAGTTGGCAAATTACATGCATTTCCGTGAGTGTAACTATAGTACGTTTCAATGAATCAATTCAAAATGATGATTCATTCGCATAATCGCATTTCAAAATGTTCACTTTTAGCAAAAGATCTACATGGAAACATCAATAGTTTATTTATTACTACATATATTTATATATATATATATATTATATAAATTACTTTATATATTTTTATATATTTTATATATTATATATATATATTTATTTATTATATACTTTATAGATTACTATA
Organism: Pimephales promelas; assembly: GCF_016745375.1. The sequence continues at coordinate 3,780,736 of NW_024121233.1, forward strand.
TATTGTTTTATCAGTGCATAATTGAGTTAATATTTGTCATTAAATTTGATATATACAAATTTACTAAATATACATATTAAACTAAATAAGATGGATAGAGCTAAAGCAGTACACATTCTGATAATTTGTCACTGACAAAAATATATATGTACATATAACTTAATTTTCTATATATTTTTTTAAATATCTGTGTGTGTGTGTTTATATATATATACACACACACACACACACACACACACACATTTATATATATGTGTTTATGTATGCATACTGTATATCTATCTATATAATATATATATATATATATATATATATATTATTACATCGATTTTATTAATACTGATATTGATAATCATTAATACTGATTTTTACTTGTTTTACTTATTTCAATGGTAAAAAAAAAACTTTTAGTAATTTTAAAGCAAAAATATTCTAGTCATAGTAGATTTAAATAAAATATTGAACACTTTTCTGACATTTTAAGAACATGCCAACATTGTGTCCCCTTTCTTACCCTGTGGTTTTTGATGAACTGCTCCATGTCGTTCTCAGTTAGGTAGTATGCTTTAATGTAGGTCTCTACAAACTCCTTGTCTGGAATCGGTCTGAGGTCGGTGAGCTTCTCCAGCTTCATCAGGAACTGCTGGAAGTCCAGCTGCATCAGTGCACGTCCTTCATTACTGCATTTCTTCACATTAGCATAGCTGGCAGACAGAGAGCAGAGGTGAGTGAGGCTCAGACAGATACAGGATTCATTAGCTCTTGACAGTTTATGCTAAATTCATTGTAAAGAGAATCCGCTAGAGCAAGGTTAAGGTTAAGTGTGAGCGAGTGAGCACAGCGGTGCTTGTAACTCTCCAATTTACAGGTAACCTTATTTCTTACGACTGCCCGATCCTGGAAATTTGGAAACCGGCCGAAAGGCCACCATAACGTAAATAGGAACACACCAATAAATATATAAATAAATTGATTGATCGTCTTGATAACTGACATCACCGTTTCTTTTTCTAGGCGCCCTTCTGGATTTTTAAAATAATAACAATACATAAAATAATAAATCATCATAGATGTTCCACATTCATTATTTTCAGCAATAGTATTGACAGACTGTGGGAAACCGAACTCATCCTTGGGGGCCACTTTTGGACAAATTTGTCATTTGTTCAGTTTGCCACCTTTTTATTTGTACAGCTTGTGGGTCTCGGTCTCAACACCGTTGATTTACAGTGTAGCTGCAGCCTTGCCGAGTTCAGTGCTGTTGACTCCACTGTTTGCTTTTAGTCTGACAGCGGTGTAATTACTTTCTGTGAGGGGAAAGATACTGCCGGGCCTATTGAGTAAATCCAGTCTGCCAACACATCCCCGTGTTTCCCTGCCTCTTTCCTTCTTCTTATCACGTTCTGGTTAATTTGGAATGCAACTCGGTACGGCACTGGCGGAGTCTAATTGCAAAAAGAGCTGGCAAAATGGACAAGTAAGCTGGACGAAACAGCGAATATTCATACTGGTTGCAAAGTGTTTCATGTATAATGGCTGCTATTAGAGATGGTGCCAGGATGAAATCTGGGGATCTCACATTCATCTTTTTTACCTTAATTAAATATATTGCTATTTTAAGTTAGATGTTTTTGAAAGAAGTCTCTTATGTTCATCAAGACTGCATTTATTTGATCAAAAACTGCTTTCAATGTGAATATATTTTAAAATGTAATTTATTCCTGTGATGTCAAAGCTGAATTTTCAGCATCATTACTCCAGTCTTCAGTGTCACATGATCCTTCAGAAATCATTCTGATATGCTGTGCTCTCTCAATCTCTCTCTCTCTCTCTCTCTCTCTCTCTCTCTCTCTCTCTCTGTATATATATTATATATATATATATATATATATATATATATATTTAAAAATGACATTTCACATTTTATTCATTTAGCTGACACTTTTATACAAAGCGACTTACAATTGCTATATATGTCAGAGGTCGCACGCCTCTGGAGCAACTAGGGGGTTAAGTGTCTTGTTCAGGGACACATTGGTGTCTCACAGTGAATTCGAACCCGGGTCTCTCACACCAAAGGCATGTGTCTTATCCACTGCACCATCACCACCCCAAATGAATAAATAAAAGAAAATAATAAAATACATAAGAAAACAATAAGAAGAATCAAAGATAAAAATAATAAATAAATGAAACTATAAGCAGAAAACTTTCAAATAAAACATTGGTTAGAATGGTGATGAAAGTTGCAGGTGAGTAATAAGGGTCTCACATTCAAATCCCAAAAGAGCATACTTTTTTTGTTAATAAACCATTTTTAATACGCCATACTACTACATGTTAAATCATAGATGGTTTTCCAATTAATTTACTGATTTACTTATTTTATGAAGGAGTCATAAAACATTAAACACAGTAAAACACATCATAAATATATAACGGTTTTGTCAAATATAATATTTTTCCAGGAGAGGGGGCACAGCCTGACCCACACCGTTGACCTTGACTTTTGTGTAAACACACACACTGACAAAAGGTCTACAGCTAGAGGCAAAGATGGTCAGGTGGATTTCATTCATTCACAACTAGACTTTTCAGATGCTGTCTAGCTGAAAATGTGATGTTTACAGAGAGAATCGGCTTCCTGCTGCTATAAATTGCAATCACAGTTTAGTTCAGAGCAAAACTGGCCAGCGGAGAAAGCAGCGAGACAAGCAGATCCAGACTGCTCTTTAATACCTCTGAGTCAAACACAGTGCTCTGCCATTCTCAGACAAGTGGCCCTTGACCTCATATTGCAGGTGTACAGCTGAACCCTGTCAGGAGGAGCATGCCAATCTATTACCCTGCCATTATAAACTATTTATTTGGTCTTGGCCAACAAAGTCCTTCTAAACAAGTGGTTCTTCTCATCCCAGGGGTCAGAGCCCAATAGGGGGCTTAACAAATTTCCAAGGGGGTTTTGTTTATAACTGATATACATCTTTCTAGTTATGCCAAGCTCTAAAATATTTTATTGGGTAGAAATTGTGAAATTCAAATATTGTTGTGGACAATGGGGGGCCTTGAAGTCAAAAAGTTTGAGATCCACTGATCCACAAACAGCCACAGCCCTATCCCTAACCTACTTCTACATTCAGAGGAAAATGAGAGGTTGATGTCACGAAACCCTAAACCCTAATATCTGATTGGTATCATTCACCAGCTCTGCGATGTGCCACGCATTAAGTAATCACGTTAAAAGGTCACGCGTGTTCCGTTTCAAAAATCTAATTTTCTCTAAAAAAATAAAAATGGTTTTACTTCGTCTTTGCATGTTTGCATTGTTAACACTAGGTCGGTACTTCCGCGTGACCTCTCAAATAAGTTAAAAAGTATATAAATGTTTGTTTATTTTTTAGAACATGACAGATGGTTTGGCTAGATAAGACCCTTATGCTACCCTTAAGCACACCGGACGCGAATAGTGCGTCAAATTCGCGTCTACCGCATCTAGTTTGACGCTTGACCACTTTGTGTTAATTCGCGCGTCAAGAGCGAAACTGACGCTGGTAAAATAAAAAGTTTGAAGCGAAATTTACGCGCGTCTCGCGCGTCAAAACCGAAACCCGTTGACGGCCATCTTTGTTTATGTTGATCGAGCATTCATCCGCACTATATTTGCTCTGGAGAGATAGAACAGCGGTGTGGGGATCATCGTCGCCGTATTTGTGTCCACCGGACCCTTCGGAGGCGAACCGTTTGGTGAGTTTCACCATTTGTGAGTTTCACCAGACGCGAACCGTTTGGTGAGTTTCACCAGACGCGAATTCGCGTCAAACGCGTGAATGCACAAATGGTACTAACTAAATCATTCGCGCGTAACGCGAATGGCGCGAATTGAGCACGAATGGCGCGAATTGAGCATGTGGCGCGTTAAGCGCGTTACGCATCCAGTGAGCGTACCATTACTCCTCGGCCAGGATCGCGTAGAGCCTTTGAAGCTGCATTGAAACTACAAATTTGGACCATCAAATGGTTGTACCCCATTGAAGTCCACTAAATAGAGAAAAGTCCTGGAATGTTTTCCTCAAAAACCTTAATTTCTTTTTGACTGAAGAAAGAAAGTCATGAACATCTTGGATGTTATGGGGAAGAGTAAATTCTTTTAATTCTGAAGTGAACTAATCCTTTAACAACCGTGCATCTATGCCATAATGGTTACTCATCCAGTTCAATAGCTTAAGGTCCTCAGGGTGTTTGAGACCAACGCACCATTCTGTCAATGTCAAGTATGCAGACCGTGTAGGGGGTCAAGTATGCAGACCGCGTAGGAGACCAACTCTCAAGGGGGGCACTAAACAGAGAGGCCCCATTTAGGCTAGCGGTGGCCCTGGTGGGATTGAACATTACAGAAATGATGTTTTAATAGAGGATTCTCTAGAGTTCCTCATATATTCTGGGAACATATTGTCATTCCACAAATGTCCATCTGTGCTGTTGTTGCGCACTTGCACTAGTCTTTTCAGTTGTCTAACAAAAGCATGCTCATCTCTAGACGGTGAGCGATTCCTTCTTTATGCTGCCTTGAGCTATAGAAATGATTAATCCATGGAATAAATGGTTTGAAAAATGCATTTTTATGATACATCATCATCATCTCACGTGCAGCTACATCCCGACGTCTACAGTGAAGCTTGAAGATATACCATGAATAACCTCTCTGAAGTCAAGAGGTGTCTGTCAAGGTGTGTGTCAAATGTGCTTCCAGCAAATCTCCATTACACTGAAGAGGCGACGAGCACAAAAGCGTTTCTGCAAGTCTGTGAACTGCAAGATTGCCGGCACACTGAAGATAATACACTGGGGCAAAGAAAGAGTGTTGGAAGACAGGTTGACAACAACTCTCTGGAGAAGACATGACTTCTAAGTTGGTTGTCACATTCCCACACAAAAATCCCTGAAGTTCATTTTCAATAATCCCGCTCTTGACTAATGACAAGCAGATGGGTGCAAAGAAGAATGGTGCAAGAGGAAACAAGAAGGAAAAATAAATATGAAGAAAATCAAACATTGATGGATTTGTATGCAGTTACTTGAGAGCAACAAAGCCATTCTGCCCGTAGCACAAAGCCATTACAGACATTTGATGAATCCTCACAAAACTAATGCAATATCTACAGTATGAGGAACATAAAAGAGAGAGGAAAACTCCTTCACATTAATACAATGATGAGAGCTGATCCAAACACAAGATCGATGATGCAGCTGAAAAACTTAGCGTTTCTTGCTTTAAATCAAATAACATCAGCACGCAAGCAAAAGATTTCACACTCCCCTGAATCCTGAATGATAAAGGGTTTGCTTTGCATCCCCAAAATAATCACTGCCAGCCACACCATAACCGAAAAGGCCAAAAAAGCTCCTCTTGCTACAGTAGTAAAACACCCTACGAGTTAAGTCGAGGAATAAAGAAGGGGAGAAGCTAAAGCTTTCATTCAGGTTTGCTGTTTTTGAACATATGGCTGTGGATTAAAAGCATCTGGCCAGTACATTTGCCTTTTGTGTTATCAGATATTTGCTTAAAAAGTAAACATATTGTTGGATGAAGTCCTAGAAAATCAAACAAATCTGCTTTCATGACAAGATAAAATGCTTTTGTTGCCATGTTTTAAGGATACTCTACATGTTCTACCGCTTTGCGGTCAGTAATATTAAACTAAGGACTTCTTTTTATTTCAAATAAATGCTGTTCTTTTAAGCTTTCTATTCATCGTAGAACTGAACATTAGAAACCAGCATTGTTTTCAACATTGACAATAATAATACATGTTTCTGAAGGATCACGTGACTGAAAAGTGGAGTAATGGCTGTTGAAAACTAATACCAATTAATATTGATTAGGACTCATCCTCTCTGTTATTATATTGGTTGAGACATTCAATTATTTAGCGATTAGTGTAGCAGCTTTATGCTCATGTCTAAATTCCCTTGTGCTTGCTTGTACCGTAAATATCACTGACTTTGTGAGCAGATTTAATCAATTGAGATCTGCCTGAGGAACTTCAAGAAGAAGTTGTTGTTGTTAGGATGAAAGTGAAAATATTGGCAATGCTTTTAACCTTCAACATCCATTAAAACAAAACGGAAAGAGCGTGGCATAACCCAAACAATTTTAAGGTCAGTCCATCTTATAAAACCAAGAAATTGGGCAAAAAGGGCATTTGTAAGCCAGATACTACATGGAATACCAGGGGAAAAACTGGGAAAACTGTCTAGACATCAGCACTTGACATCTTATGCCTCTCTGGGAGACTAATAAGAAGAAAGTCACTTTTGAGACAAGCCAACATGAAATCATGCCAGGAATTTGCTGGAAACCATGTGACAAAACAAACAATTTTGGAAGGATATTTTGTGGTCTGATGAGACTAAACTTGAGCGCTTTGGCCTGTAAGTAAAGTGCTATGTTTGGCGTTAACCAAATACAGCCGATACCAATAATACCAAGCAAGAGGGTGACAATGCCATACTCGGGGGGATATTACAGTAAGAGGGACTGGAAAACTCGGTGGCAACATGGACACAGTCTAATATAGGCAAATCCTTGAGGAGAATCTGAGAGGTAAATACTATTTTCTTTGTTTGGGTTAAGGCTTGAGTTGTTTATAATGGCTGGTATTCCAATGAAAACAGTGCATGGTAGGAGATTTATCTGTGAGCAGGTGGTCTCATATACATCCACACACATTTGGTTCAGCTCGGTGGGTCACTTACCCCTCCACTAATGTCCTGTTGGCCAGACGGATGCAGTGCTCCCATAAGACATTGGACACTGGCAGAGGAATCCGGACTATTTTCGACACATCTCCCATTCTTTGGTTGAACTTCTCAAACTCCTGCAGAAAACAATTTATGACAAAGGTCAAATGTCATGACACTCATTTTTTTTGTCTAGATCTATTAATTTAGTCATATAAATAAATATTGAATGATAATAATAATAAAAACACAGTAAAAATGCCATTCATACATGCAATGATTAATTTTGGAATTCAAATTTTGAATTCGAATTCATATTGATATTTTTTGGAGCGGCGTTTGGTTATAAAACTGTCCAGACACCAAAGTCCTAAAAATGTAAATATATTCATGATTTAATAATTCACAATATTTGTGAAAAATACCCCCCCCCCCCCTTTAACTTTAGAAATATATTTTTCAACATAATGTTTAAGTACACTTAAAGAAAATACAGTCTATTATTGTTGTACTTGGTTTCACCACAGCACACTGAATTGAAACATTTCTTGAAAACAGTTTTTCAAACCATTATGAATGCACATAATACATTTCCAAGAACTTGGCATATGTGTTTTAAACTAGATTGTTATTTTGTGTGTACACTCTTAACCCAAGACCATTTAGAGCTTGCTGTTAACAATCCACCATAACCATCAGCATTATCATTGGGTGTTGTTGGAACCATCAGCATGAGAGGTCAAGAACAGGCTCCAAATAGTATTTTAGGATGCCGCACAAATCCAGAAATCCCAACAAAGGTGTAAATGTATTACAGAGTCAGATAAGCGTAACAGCAGTCTATAAACGCTCACTGGAGCCACACTGGCAGGCCATGTAGTCAAACCTACAGGATTCAGGTTATTCAAAGCGGCTCTCTCGAAGTCCCTGCAGCGCAGATGTCTGGATAAAGCCGTGCCACATTCAAAAACCTGTACCGTATAAGCCGGCTTCTCACGGAGGTGTTGATTCAGCTGTGCTTGAGGCCATTTCTCTTTTACTTGTGACAGGAAAACCCACCCATAACTTTCTTAACACAATGACATATGGCTCATTTGAGAGCCAAGGACCACATGTACTGTGATCTCGCACCTTGGATGTTGATACAAAGCCAAGAGAACTAAAACTGCTGTGCAAGTTGTCTGGGTTATTTTGCTCCATTTAATCTTCTGAATTCATTTTTAAAACGTCCAGTTTATTTTACAGCGTAGAAATATGTTTTTTAAAAAGAACGCAAAAGTGATGGTCTAAAGATTATGGTTTCTCAGAATCTAATTATAATTTATAGGCCCTGCAAGAGACAGCTTAAGAATTCAAACTGAGAAACTAATCACAGCAAACGTAGATCAGATTATTTGCTCTTTTAGTAATGCTGATCAGTTAAACCAATGCAAACCGAAAGGCGGCCCAGTTTTCCATTTCTAACAAACTAATTACGTTACTTAGGTACTTTTTAATGGAAAGTAATGCAGTGTTACTTTTGAATTCCTTTTTCTCACCTGATCTGCGCTTGTTATGTTTTCTTAAAAAGAAAAACAAAGAAAGGAAAGGCAAATTCAGAACGAAAGGAGGGCAAATGTGATGTTTAAAGGGTAATTCCACCGGTAGGGACGTGGATATGTATTGAAAGTGGGTCATATATGTAGTAGAATAGAATCATAAATTTCTAATTTGGGTCCTTCTTGGCCGATAAAAGGCAGAAAATGACTTTTTAGTGCTTGTGGATTGCAGACAAAAATCCCCATAGTCCATTGCAACGCTCAGTTCCGCAGGCCACTCCCACTACTCCGCCCATCAATGTAGACTTGAGCTCCACTCTATGCTACTGCCTGGAAATCATTTCGCACAATGAAATCAGATAATGTGCGCTAATATAATATGACCACGTAATAACGTCAATGTGGCGCCCGTGCCATCAGCCAATGGATTGGCGTTAGAGGGTGACACGGGAGTGGATTTTAAAACATAAACACGGGAGTGGATTGACACTTCCTCCTACAATGATACAATTTTTATGTCATTGTAGGAGGAAGTGAAAAAGGTAAATAGCGCATTTCTCTCGTCTCAGGGGAAAACGAGAGAATGTTGCACGACCATTCAATAATATGACTGGATTTCTAACAATGGAAATCATAATGCAAATGGGTGGAGTGTCAAAGTTATTTTTGCTTATTCTTATGGTTGAATTGGATCAAATGTCAGCAGCAAAGAGATTAATAAAGTGAGAAATACATACTGTATATTTGTGTAATTTAACATTTAATTATTGTAGTTAACTATATATGTTCACAATTAATAAAGTGAGAAATACATATATTTGTGTAATTTAACATTTAATTATTGTAGTTAACTATATATGTTCACACAGCGCACACAACGCCAATGCACTTGTGCACTATTTCTCTCAACATGGGGACAGGAGAGCTGTCAATCAATAAAGAGATTTAGAAAAATTAAATCAGATATTTTGTTTTGAATGTAAAAAGTAATGTATTACTTTACTAGCGACTTGAAAAGAAGTCATCTGATTACGTAACTTATATCAAACTAACTTCTCCGGTGTGCCTTTGGGCTGTTTGATACAAACCCAACACAAAGTTGAAACCCACTTACATCCTAAAGAACTGAAATGTCAATCCTGAGCTGTCATCAGCATTGCTTTGACAGTATCAGTTTTATAAATCAACCCACAGAAAAAGAGAAGCAAAGAATCTCATTTAACCTTCAGAGTTTGTGCGAGCTTTGGAACGGGTTCTGAAATTTGTTCTTAATTAACCTCTCGGCCTCTTTTCCAACATTATCTACAAGGATGAGAAGGGGAAAAGGAGTCAGTAAGCTGTCTGCCCAATACTTAATCTGGAAAACTGCATGGCTTTTTGGTCACATGACTACAGACCATTTCACAAGACGTAAACAACACTGGTCCAGAAGCACTTCCTGTTTCAGTTTTTTAACACTACATAAAAGCTGGGATAAAATACAACTAACAGAACATTTAAAACTGAATCAAAAAGTTAACAAACATCTTTAAGATTTTTTCTTTACATGTGAAATAAAGAAAACAGTTACAAACTGAAACAGGAAGTGTTTCTGGACTAGTGTTGTTTACATCTTGTGAAATGGTCTATAGTTAAAAAGGGCCAATCATGTACAGAGTATTGTGTTTAAGAGATCACATTAGAAAAGTGATTATTATGTTAAAAACGGCTGCTTTAATTTTCTTTTCTTTTTTGTGTGTTTTAAGCATTATTATCATTATTTCTTTATACACAGAAAAAGCATCCACTTCTAAAAACGATTCTGAACTGTCTATTTATAAATATTAATTAAATAATTTTTTAATTGTGTTAAGCTGTAGATTAAAAAATATTTTTTTTGTGTCCTTCAAATATTCTGAATATTTCTGGTTTATAAAATTAATATGAAGCAGGAATATTCTACATTGTTCTGTAACATAACATTCTTTGTCATTCCAAAACTGAATAACTTTCTTTATTCTGAGGAACACATAAAAAAGATGATATTTTGATTTTGATTAGACAATTTAATGTGCTCTTTGACTTTCATTGTAAAGACAAAAACTGTAGAAACACATCTTTTGCATTCTACAGAAGTAATAAAGGTTGAGAACGGCGTGTAAATGATTGGTTGAACTATCCCTTTAAAGGATTAGTTCACTTTTGAAAAAACTTTTGCTGATAATTTACTCACCCCCATGTCATCCAAGATGTCCATGTCTTTCTTTCCTCAGTCGAAAAGAAATTAAGGTTTTTGATGAAAACATTCCAGGATTTTTCTCCATATAATGGACTTCAATGGGAACCGGATGGTTCAAGGTCCAAAAGACAGTTAATAACTGTTTCAGATGCAGCTTCAAATGTCTTTAAACGATATCAGACGATGAATAAGGGTCTTATCATGCGAAACGATCGGTTATTTCAAAGCTTATTCCAAAAATGTAACTTTTCTAAGGACAAATGCTAGCCTCGCTCTATTCTGTGAGGCGCGTTTGTAACGTCACGTAATACGTAATTACGTTCAAAAGGTCACGGGCGACGTAGCCGGAAGTACAGAATCAAAATCGTCCGACATCGTTGTTTTTACCTTTTAATTCCTTTTTTGTAAACGGCGTTTGAGTTAGTTTTCACGTTCAACCTATGCGTTCAACTTGTAAAAACTCTGACTCTGTACTTCTGGCTACGTCGCCCGTGACCTTTTGAACGTAATTACGTACTACGTGACGTTGCAAACGCGCCTCACAGAATGGAGAAAGGCTAGCATTTGTCCTTAGAAAAGTTACATTTTTGGAATAAGCTTTGAAATAACCGATCGTTTTGCATGATAAGACCCCTATTCATCGTCTGATATCGTTTAAAGACATTTGGAGCTGCATCTGAAACTGTTATTAACACTATCTTTTGGACCTGAACCATCCGGTTCCCATTGAAGTCCATTATATGGAGAAAAATCCTGGAATGTTTTCATCAAAAACCTAAATTTCTTTTCGACTGAGGAAAGAAAGACATGGACATCTTGGATGACATGGGGGTGAGTAAATTATCAGCAAAAGTTTTTTCAAAAGTGAACTAATCCTTTAAGTAGAAAAAGGAACGGCTTACTGTTACCCAATTGATAACAGTGCATTTCTGCTCTATAATGCCGGCAAGTAATTGCAGCATTTATTTATATATCCAAAAGCAAATGCCCTTTATGTGCCCGGGCACCTGGACTTCATTTTCATGGTTATTTTAAATAAAGCAAGAGTCAATGTGAGTCACTGCAGTATTTTCACAGATACATGATTAATTCAGTAAGCTTGGCAAACCCAGACAAATTGGCTTCAAACAAACAGACTTGGCGCAGGGCGACGACGATGGCACCGAGAGAAACGGGCACAGCGCTTCACTCCGCTCAGCGGGCACACAAAGGTGAGCCTCCCTTCTTCATTTGCAGCCAAGCTCCATTACATTCCCCACTAAAACTTTGCAGCTCGGATCAGGAACTTATGTAAATCCACATGATTATGCATATTTCGGAATTCAGCGAGCTTCCTCAGCAAATAAGCCAAAGAGATAATTCAATTGTGAAACTCCATCTGTTCTCTTTTTTTTGCCTCTTTATATATGCGTCAGCCATTCAAATTGCTCCCTAACCCGATGCAAAATTCATATGGGCTAATGAGCAGAGGTTAAAGAAGAGTTGTGGACATGCAAAGGAATGAGACACCCTCAAACCAGTGAAGCTTCACTGAGACATGAGATAACTTTTCCACTCTTAAACTTGCCCCTCAATTTCTGAGGGTGACTCCCAAAGCCTGACCATTTTAATAATTTAGATCCTGACAAATAATTGATAGCCGTGATCTTTCAATCTAGAGGAATTCATGAGTCAGAGTCATTAGGCATGGAGAAAATCTGCATAAGAAAGCGAACTAGCAACCTTAGGGTAAACATATCAATCAAGCCTGCTCATTGTGGGGTTCAACTTGTTTGTTTGCTTCAGCAGAAGTCACAATAGGGTCAGTATATTAACACAGACGTAGCATTTCCATGCATTTGAAATGTGCTGCATGTGAAATGGCGGCAGTGACGGGAACAGTGACAGCTCAGATCCCAAAAGTCTCTCCACAGCAGCAGCACCCAGAGGAGCAGCACTTAACCTGAATTATCTCTCTTTAAACATGCAGCTGTGTGAGTGGGCATGAGTTCAACAACATGAGGTCCACTGCACATGACTACACACTTAATTTCACTTGATGAGAATTTATCTGCTGTGCCGGCGTTGCTATTCATTCAGAAATCAAACACTGATAATAACAAAGTTGGCAAAATAGTATGCACTATGCATGTATGTATACTGAATATAAATATATCAATAGAGGGTATGCTCGTGACGTCACCGTCGGCCGCAGTTACTCACAGTGAGTGGCAAAAAGACTGAGCGGATGTATTTGTTTTCAGCGTGAATGCCGCGGAAAAACAAACACAACATATATAAAGTGGGAGAGAGCGTTGCGATTGACTGTACAACTAGATTTGACAAAAAACAACTGAGGTAAAAAGAAGAGCAACTGGATCGCTGCAATTCACAGAAACACCTGGACTCCAGTCAGCGAAAGGTGGATTTGCAGTTATCAATTTGTGTCAATATGCTGAATTTAGGTGTAAAACCATACCCATATATTTTGTATTGTTATATATATATGAACAAATCATCAATTAAATATTTATCATTGCATATTCTGCATTATTGGATGTTTTTTTTTTAATAAACACCGACCAAAAAAAAAAAAACTATAAAGCTTAAGGGCTGGACGATATGATGATATATATATAGGCTATATATAACACTGATATAAGTGATCACCCGGATTTAGACCTACCTATATTATATTTATATAAAGCATTCACAGGCGCTTTATGTTTAGGTCTATATTCCTTTCATTTCCCCAGTGTCGAAATCAGGCAAACATAAATGTCGGGCAACACGATTTCTGGCTGCATGTCAATATCCATGGATCACTGGATCTTTAGAAGTTGTAAGGAACACTATATTGAGTCCAACATTTAGTTTAAATTGATAAAATTGTTTGTTTTAATCACATTTTCGCAGTTTCCCCTATTAAATCCAGTCGTTGTTCCAGCGGGAAAGTGACGTCAATGCATTCCCTATATTATCATTCAACTGTTTTGGGTCGATACTATTTGTTTTTGAGTCTCTTATGCCCTGTACATTTATTTGAACTAAAACTAGTTCGAATATTACTATAGTGAAATATTACACTTTCAAATAACTTGTCTGTAATTTAAAATGTAAATTATTCCAGTGATGTCAAATCTGAATTTTCAGCATCATTACTCCAGTCTTCAGTGTCACATGATCCTTCAGAAATCATTCTAATATGCTGATTCAATGCACAAAATACTCCTTAAATTCTTACTGATCCCAAATATTCTGACCAGTAGTGTGTATGTATGCATGCGTGTCATTTTTTTTTTTACAGTTCATATTAATTAAAATATAGAAAATATTAAATTAACAACATAATGGAGTGAATAACTAGCCTACAACATGTTTTGGTCGGGAAGTTCGGTCTGGACTCGATCCAGTGAGGAGCTATCATGATGAGTAAAAAAAATGGTCGGGGCGATCAAATTGCCAGAGCGGGCTTTATACGATGATGGACAGATGATCTGCAGTTACGTAATCATCACGTCATAAAAGAGCGTTTGGTTTGAACTGGTTTACAACAAAGATGACTACAGCTGGAGAATTGAGATGTATAGATTCCGCTATCGCGCTTGTTTTAGAAGAAATCGACAGCGCATTGGTTTTAAAAGACGAACAGAGAACTGTAATAAAGGCATTTGTCGATTGTCAAGATGTGTTTGCCGTCCTTCCTACAGGATTCTTCCTACAAAATTGATCAGCTAGCTCCGATGGTCGTTAAGAAGATGGGACGCAATGAAAACCCAGTTGTGATTTGTGGTTTCTCGTTTGGTCGCACTCAAGTAAAAGAAGCAACCGAAATGAGCATCACGGCAATCAACTCATGTCAAAGCCATCGCTGCATCAAACAATGGTGACGCTTTGTTATACTACTACCTGCACACCATACCCATACTGGCAGTCACTGTACCCCTTACAGTATAAGCAGTGTATTTTTTAATAAATTATTAGATGCTACTCATCATTTTGTAAGGTAATCATCATTAAAACATCATTTTGGCTCCCGGTCTCTTTTCTTTGACGACTCAAATGAACACGCTTCTTCAGCCTGGTCTCTTTCATCATTAATAGTAACACAATAATGTAATCTGTTACTCTGTTAGAAATAACGTTTTGAAGTACATGAAAGTATATAATGTCAATAATCTTTATGCCGAGCATCACATGACCAAACCGGAAAACGGGTCACATCACATGGCCGTAAGAACTGATATCTATGGATTTTTAAGGTAATCAGCTAACCTAACTAGTTCACTTTGTTATTGCCGTTTTATTCCATTTAAATATCTAAACGTTACTGTGAATCAACGTTATCAATCTGCACATGTGAGGGACAATGGTTATGCTAATCTTTGCTCGCACTCAAGTTATCTTGAGTAAAACCGCAAAAAATTTCATGAAGCACATACAAAAAAACCTTAACCCGGAAGTGATGCGATCTGTTTTAGAGAATCCGGCATAGAGCCTATAGCAGATCAATAATAAATAACTCCAGACTGTCTCTCCCAGGAGCTGATATTCCCTCACCTCATCAGCAAAGTCAACCCGTCACTTGATTGAGTGTTTGTACAGTGTTTGAGTCGTCGCCTGTCACTCTCAGTTAAACGCAGCAAGTCAACCTTAACTTTAGACCTCTGGAAAAC
Source organism: Pimephales promelas (assembly GCF_016745375.1). The sequence goes on from NW_024121233.1 coordinate 3,795,888, forward strand.
CTTCTGACACACACATTCTGACACCACACATTTCGATCATCGGGTGTCCTGTCAGGTGAGTACAGCAGAAGAGAGGATAGGACATGTCAGCAATGCTCTGCCACTGTGGCATGACAGTTTCCTTAAAACTAAGCAAACCGTGTTGTAATTGAAGGAAGCCGAGAATATGAGTGGAGAAACGCTTGGCTGATCTTTACTGATGCACGTCTAAGTGTGAAACGAACAGAGGAGAGGGAGGCCACACGTTATTCTCGCACATAAAACCCGCCGCACGACCTCAAAAACACATTACCTTTAAAAGGACATCCACATAGATGTTGTGCTGTGACATTATCTCTTTAATGTCCCATTTCACTCCAGCCATCAGCAACAGCATCTGTTCGTAATCTATGGCTTTGGCCGCCACAATCCAGTAAATGGGTTTGCGGAGCTCGCTGGCTGTAGATACAGTCTATAGAGAAAAGAGCATAGAAAAGGTCAAAATAAAGAGCACCTATACATAACCATCAGACAAAGTGTGGAAAACAGTTTTAGTGATAAAGAAAACCCTTGAATCCCCAAATGTTCTATTGTACAGCTTTACTTTTTAATGATAGTGTTTAAAGCAATAAATGATAAAGACATTCATAAAAAAGGATATATGGTAATCAATTTCTGCCAATTCAACTCAAAAAGTTCAGTTACTGCTTTAAATTAAGTCATTTCAACTCATTTAAGAAAGAAATCTTGCCTTGTTGAAACTTAAGTTGAAATTAATTTATTTTGATGAGTTGAAGTAAATGTCATGTTTTATTAATCGTGTATTTTTTAGTGCATGTAAATGAAGAAACCTGAAATCATATGGTGATGTACAGTAAAGAGACAAAATGTACATTGAAATTAAATATGCATATATTTATAAGAATAAAGAATAACAAAAAATGTGGAAAATGTATGGAAAAAAAAACAGAAATAGTGTATCAGATGTTTTGAGGGTTACACTGTAAAAATGAATATGCTTTATCTAATCAATAGAATTGTGCCAACAGATAACAAGCAATATTATTATTAAATATAACAAATTAGAATTGAGTAATAATTAATCAAATTATTCCTTAATAGTTAACCATTTAAAAGTTTACACCATAAAATTTAACAAAATTATCTCACTAACAAGACAGGCGTCAAAGATTAATTAAGAACTCTTTCTTTTATATTGCCAACATTGAAGACACCTGATGTTAACAAGCAGAATCACTGAAGGAGAAAACCGTAATTTTAAAACAAACCTAAAACAAACCCTGATCACCATAATGGTGACTTAAATTTATGTTTTTGGTTTTTTTTTTTGGTTGTAAGTTTTACTCATTTTAAATGGTTAACTTTTAAGGAATTAATTTAAATTTTCAGTTACAGATTTTAAAGACGCTGGAGATAGGCCATAAACAGAGGGATGAAACAGACCTGTGAGTAGAACTGCTGGAGGAAGGGCTTCTTGGCTGAAGGCATCATGGTATCGAGATGAGGCTGGAGGAACTCAAACTGCTCCGCCAGAAAGACTCTGCAGGGAAGAAAAGGCCCAAATCAGAGAGCGCTTTCTGCAGGTTTCCAGCAAAACAATCACTAGATGACATCACCCGCAGGGAAAAAACGGTGTGATGTGACTAGGAAGTTCAATACTAACATTTTTCAAGCTTACATTTCCTTGCTTTCATTTTTTTTTGTTCACACAAGTCCTACAGACAGACTGAGAGCTAAATACAGTGGGTCCGGAAAGTATTCAGACCCCCTTAAATTTTTTCACTCTTTGTTATTTTGCAGCCATTTGCTAAAATCATCATCAAAGTTAGTTTTTCCCCTCATTATTGTACACACAGCATCCCATATTGACAGAAAAAAAGAATTGTTGAAATTGTTGCACATTTATTAAAAAAAGAAAAACTGAATTATCACATGGTCCTAAGTATTCAGACCCTTTGCTGTGACACTCATATATTAAACTCAGGTGCTGCCTATTTCTTCAGATCATCTTTGAGATGGTTCTACACCTTCATTTGAGTCCAGTTGTGTTTGATTATACTGATTGGACTTGATTAGGAAAGCCACACACCTGTCTATATAAGACCTTAAAGCTCACAGTGCATGTCAAAGCAAATGAGAATCATGAGGTCAAAGGAACTGCCTAAAGAGCTCAGAGACAGAATTGTGGCAAGGCACATATTCTGCTGGACTTAAGGTTCCTAAGAGCACAGTGGCCTCCATAGTCCTTAAATGGAAGACGTTTAGGATGACCAGAACCCTTCCTAGAGCTGGCCGTCCGGCCAAACTGAGCTATGAGAAGAGATCACTGTGGCTGAGCTCCAGAGATGCAGTCGGGAGATGGGAGAAAGTTGTAGTAAGTCAACCATCACTGCAGCAATCCACCAGTCGGTGCTTTATGGCAGAGTGGCCCGACGGAAGCCTCTCCTCAGTCAAAGTTTGTTTAAAAAACAACTGAAGGACTCTAAGATGGTGATAAATAAGATCCTCTGGTCTGATGAGACCAAAATAGAGCTTTTTGGCCTTAATTCTAAGCGGTATGTGTGGAGAAAACCAGGCACTGCTCATCATCTGTCCAATGCAGTCTCAACAGTGAAGCATGGTGGTGGCAGAATCATGCTGTAGGGGTGTTTTTCAGCTGCAGGGACAGGACGACTGGTTGCAGTCGAGGGAAGGATGAATGCGGCCAAGTACAGGGATATCCTGGACGAAAACCTTTTCCAGAGTGCTCTGGACCTCAGACTAGGCCGAAAGTTCACCTTCCAACAAGACAATGACCCTAAGCACACCGCTAAAATAAAGAAGGAGTGGCTTCACAACAACTCCGTGGCTGTTTTCAATGGCCCAGCTAGAGCCCTGACTTAAACCCAATTGAGCATCTCTAGGGAGACCTGAAAATGGCTGTCCACCAACGTTTACCATCCAACCTGACAGAACTGGAGAGGATCTGCAAGGAGAAATGGCAGAGGATACCCAAATCCAGATGTTAAAAACTTGTTGCATCTTTCCCAAAAAGAATCATAGCTGTATTAGATCAAAAGGGTGCTTCTACTAAATACTGCAGTTGAAATTTGTCTTTGTCCATATCTAAAGCATTAACACATGAAGAGAGTTACATAAAAAAAACATTTAAGGTTAGAGTCATTTTAAAAGAAAACAATCACTTAAAACTAAAAAAAGTAACAATTTTACAAATTGTTTTTGTATAACTCATTTCTGACATTATAGAGTGTTTTATGTTAATTAAGGCAAAAGTCAAATTAAGTTCACTGAGATTCAGTGCTTTAAAAAAAAAAAAAACATGAAAAAGTCCATGGGGTGGATACTTTTTATAAGCAACGTAATGAGATCGTAAATTATCATTAGTTAGCATAATTTTCGAACTGCTGAATACATTTTTTTTTCTGTTGTTTTTTCTTACAATCTAAACAAGATGGCTCACACAGTCATAAAATTAATTTATGTTGTCTGAGCAAATCAACTGCATTCAGGAATCAAAACAAAATCCTGCAGGCAAAGAATTAACTGAGAGAAGAGGTAATTATAAATCACTGATTCCTAATGTACAACTGGGACCTTCATAAAGAGTCACTGCTCACCAAACACCACCAGGTAATTTATGCTAATGACAGCCCACACACAGAGATAAGAGTTCAATGAGCAATGACTCCAAATATTTGCATATAACTGATGAACACAGAGTTGAAAAGCTACATGTTGAAGAATTCGTTTTTTTGTGAGGTACTGAATATTGTTATGCAGAATATGTTTATGAATCTAAATCTTTGTACTTTTTTTGGAGAAAACATTTAAATGACAAATTTTTGCTAAAATTTGCAAAATGAAGATTTTCAGCTTATTATCGTTTAAAAGTTTAGAGTTGGTGAAATATTTTCAATGTTTTCTTATATTCACCAAGGTTGCGTTTATTTAATCAAATAAAACAAAATAGAGTAAACTCACAAAAAGTTGTAATCACACATTACAATGATCCACTTGTCAGGTTTTGCTATTACCTCTGAAGGCCAGTATTCCTATTTCTATGTGAAGTCTCCGGGTCGGATTTTCTGCAAAATCCATCGGATGTGACGTGCATGTGCGCTCCTGAGCCTCTTTCTTTTATATACGGTCTATGCGACGGCACTGCAGATAACGACATGAGTCTGATAACACCAAACAACGACCTGCCTCCAGCACAACACAGACTCCAACACAAACTCCACATAAATATAAAAACAAATCTGCTGAAGCTCGTCAGGCCAAACGTGAATCAGATCGACTTAGGAAGAAAACACGGATCAACATTGGCAGAGCGTTTGAATTATTGAGAGTCATCCGCTATTTTTATTGTGATCAATTACAAGTTTTCAGATGCTGAGATAATGGTAAACTGTAATGAAACAGCAATGTGATACATCAAATGAATATAAAAGACTGTTTCAAGATAACAAAAAGGTGCTTTAGGATGTAACTTATTTTCTGTACTAGATCTACTGTCTAAAGTCACTCATCCCACTACTATCATATTGTTTATAATACACATTTCCAGACACATTAAGTACAGTAATGTTACTTCCTACGATCTTCCTACGAGTTTTGTTATCATATTATACATTTACCTTTGTTGACATTGCTGATTGTGAAAGATACACAAATAGTGAAATGCCTTATGCTAGATAACACAAATGTAACGTTATCATGGTACGAGCATGGAGCACTCGTTCAACGTCAAGCTGATAAAAGTAGCCTCTTACTGTAACATTGCAGTGGGAGTTTACATGAGTTTCCAGCATGTTGTGTGATGCTTTCTCCGGTGTGTTGAATGTCTCAGTGTGGCTGTGTACCGTGAGTGCTTGCTCTTGTGTTTGAACATGTGCAAGAGCACGGGCGTTCTTGTAAAAATTGGTTGCAATCTGAAACATCACTAATAGAGGCTTCTAAAAACTACATATAGCACCTTTAATAAAAAAACTGACATTTATAAATGTTACATTGTGGTCAATCTAATGTGCCTTGCAAATTTAAAGTATATATATATATAGTTTTCAGTCAATAGTGTCACTGGTTGTAAATATATAGAGACACTATTGACTGAAAAAGTTAAATCTCAACTACAGTCCACAACAATGTTAAAACTGTCATGATTCTGCCTTCTTGTCTTTGATTTTTCTCTAGTCGTGAGGCAGGATCATGACAGAATCATGTTTTGTGTGCAAGCGCATGGCCTGTTTGGGCCATGTGCTTGTGTTGTCTCGTTAACTTACCCCGCCCCCTTGTTATCCTAGTCTTGTGATTATTGTCTAGTCAGTTTCACCTGTCTTTGTCATTAGTGTTCCCTTTATAATCCCCTTGTGTTTGCTGTCCTGTGTCAGTTCATTGTGTGTGAAACATTGTTTGAAACCTGCTGTGAAACCTGCCGTGAAACCTGCCGTGAGAGCTGTTTGTTGTTTTGTAAAGTTTGCAGTGAGTAATTCCTTGAGTTAACTGTTAATCTAGAGTCTGTTCGCATCTTAGTATTGTTCGTGCCTTGACCCCAGTCTAAGTCTAGTGTTTTCTACCCAGTCTTGTTTTGCCCCCTCGTGGGTTTTATTTTCTGTTTTGTCTTGAATAAATTCTGTGTTGAGCTATCAGTCTGCTTTTGGGTTCGTCTATCCTCCCACCTCATAACAAAAACACCTATTCAATGAGCGCTGATTAGCCAGCAACAATGTTTTCCAACTAGAACAGGCAAAATAAATGTGCAGGTAATCAGTGAATCAAGTGCATCATGGTCACTAGAAACAAATTACATCTGGATATGTAGCATTTATGTGGGAGGTAAAAGGCCAACGAACCAGAGCTTGATATTTAATCGAGTAAGTGGTCTCTTGTTTTTTTCCCATTGTTATACATTTAATAATGAGAATATTTGATTTGAAATGAGACAAAAGGTCTCGTCTCACCATAAATGTGGTGTCGATGGAACAGGGTATAATCGAAGAGTTGTATGGTTACGATTGTATAAATACAGCACTCAGATTGTAACAAGACACCCTGTTTAGTCACGTAACACTTGCTCTCTGCTCAGACTCTGAAGCCTTCATTGATTACTCCATTAAGCAAGGAAGTGCGGGGGAGAATGGCCAAATAAGAGGTTTTACCCCCAATAACCTTCTTGCACTGATCCGTCTTCAGTCTAAGACTTTGAAAACGTTCTCCAGCACAATGCTTGTCTAGCCTGGGTTTCCCCATGCTGCCTTGCGGCAGTGCGATTTTATTCACGCTGCTAGGCAGCCTGGACACCATTAAGCAAATTTTCACCTGAGATAGGGAACCAATCACAGAACGGGGAGGGAGCAGGACGATGATGACGTATGTGCAACACACCGAAAGAGTTTGTTTATATCTATGGATCCATCTTGGCAGCGGACGCGAAGTTACCTTTTGATACAGCCTTTGTGTGTACATAAATCTCTGACCCATCGTCGTCTTCATCGTCTAATTTTCTGTCGCTCTACATACATCATCTGGTATCATTGAACCCATTGGCTATGAGCTACATACAGGCGCATTTGATAGACATTCGTAGCACCCAATAATACGGCTCTGGGCATTCATAAACCACGCCTCAAATACGAGAAAATGAACATGTGGTTCCCAGACCACAATGATACGTGGTCAGGCGTTAGCCAGGCTAATGCTTGGCCCGGATTGAACGCCATCTGGACGAATCCAAAGCAACTACTGTGAGGCTCAAACTCTCTCTGTGAATTTGCAAGGAAGTATTCCCTGCAGTTTCATGAAAGCTTAAAATCTTGCTGAACAATCAGTCGACGGGAAAAAGTTCAGAATAGGAGGACTGGAAGATAAAACGTGGTTTGAAGGCCTGACGACTTGCTCTCTTGAATTGCGGAGGAGATTCAGGTAGCTCTCATCAGCCCCTGCGGTGTCACTCACTTAATGAAATGAACTCCCCTTTCTGTTGCCAAAGCTGGTTCAGCCCACTCCTGTAGACTCATCCGCAGGGGAAGTAAGCCTTAATGGGGTTCGCTGATTAGATGATAACCACGCTGATGCGACTGATTGGTTAGACAGGCTTGGTTGAGGTTAGACATTTAACACACAGAAACAGTATGCTTGATTTTTTTATGTAAATGTGTTCATTTGTGTGCTTCTGCAACAGAGAAATCACACATACAGCTGGATATATGAAGCTGATACTGTCTGGCTGGCTTCTCTTTTTAAATGCACTCTGCAGAAATGTATTTTTAAAGAAATTATTTTTATTAAAGGAGAAGTCCGGCGAACAATGAACCTTTGGTCTTATAAAACATCGGTACCAAGTCAACCGTTCTCTGAGATTTGTTTTCATGATAATCGAATGTAAAGAGTTTCATCTCTAAAAACGGTTTACCGTATAATGCTAGTAATGGGGGCATTGACTAAGTAAAAATAAATCGCTAGTTTATACCACTAGCAAAGCTCAAAATAGCTTCACACTAACGCAGCAACATACTGAGGCTCCATACATGCAAAACGAAGCATTGAAAACTTTGAAGTGTACAGACCGTTTAATAAGAAGATACTTTATAAAGACAGTTCACTTCGGGAGCCATCTTAGAAATAGTCTCGATAAGTCAAACCACGAACGTCGTGCTGAGTGATCTGAACTGTATGAAGTTCAGCGAACTTCTGAACTGTATGAACGGCGTTCAGGGATCGACTTGAGCCTTGTTAGTGGTATAAACTAGTGGTTTCTTTTTAATGCCCCCATTACTAGCATTATACGCTAAACAGTTTTTAGAGATAATATTATCATGAAAACAAATCTCAGAGAACGATTGACTCGGTACCGATGTTTTATTAGACCAAAGGTTCATTGTTCGCCGGAGTTCTCCTTTAATTATTGTCCACACAATTTGCCATGTGTTTCATTGCATTATCTCAATCAAAACAACTGTTGGCCACTACTGCACATATTTGAAAATATGGGTGTGTAAATAATATAAAAAATACAACTTTCATATTATGTGGAGTAGCTTACAGTGATTCAGTGGCGACGACTCTCTCAGCCAAACCATAGAGCGTCTCACTGGCCGTCAGGATCACCAGCTGACTGAGATGAGGACTGGGAACCTTCTCCTTCCTTTCCTCAGGAGACACATGAGGACCTGTGCTCTCCCCTCCAGCCTCCTGCAGGAACAACAAACACTTAGCACGTCTTAAACGAACTTGCGGTGAGAAAGCAATACTATAATTCATAATGATCAATTAGAGGACAGCTTTACTCGCATCATGTGACTAGCATAAACACATTTCGGTACGCTTTGAAATGTTGCCTTGTGAAAGTGAACCGAAACAAGCAAACAATCAACAGATCTAATTATGGCCCTGTTTAATCCAGGTATTAAGATGAGTGGGTCACAAGGGGACGACGTAAACCTATATTTTCTTCCTTGATTCAGGGTTATTATTAACTAATATTTTTAACTCTCGTTCAAACTTGCTCCCTTTTGCAGTTCGTGTTGGATTATGGGAAATAGTGCTTCAGTGAGTGTACATAGGATGTACTCTTGAAATCAGAGAGCATTGTGGGTATAATGGGGTGAACGATCTTAAGGAAATTAAGTTGTTTCCCCGATATAGTGCACTATATAGGAGATAGGGAACGGGTTTCTTACATAAAACTGAAAAAAACAAAAACAAATAAAAAATAAAACCTAAATAGCAATGTTAAAATAATAATACAAATAATAAAATGACAAAAGCACATACTAAAATGACAAAAAAATTACTAAAATTAACATGAAAAAAGAAGCTAATTCAACATATTAATAAAACTAAAATGACAGAAATCGATTAATGTTGACTATGTTCAAACATCCTGACCCTTTTGTAAGCATCTCCTTTTGTGATTGACAGAGTGAAGAAAATTAAGTGGTTGTGGAACAACAAGAGTAAATGATGACAGGATTTTCATTTTCAGGAGATGTATCCTTTTAATCAAAAATTGCAAACAATTCAGAGCAGACCAAAAAACCCCCAAAACAATCTGTTCTTAAGGTGATGTGAACACAGCTCACATGAACCTGAGGAATCATCTCACAAAACATGAAAATTGGTTCGAGATACCACAACAGTGCAATGCGATTTGATCTTGGCTATTGCATCATTAATATTCAAAGCCTTATTTCCCAATATCCTTACACAAACCAATTCAGGACATATGTGATTACCGCTGAAGTGCCTTTGCTGATGTGTGTATTACATTCTACATGAATTAATCATACAACTTGATTTGATAAAAGTGTAAACATCTCCCTGTAGAATTAAAAATAGATCCAATCCAGTCTACATGCATCGCTTACAGATTTAGAAGAACATTTAATGTTAACTAATATAATATACAGTATATGTGTGGGATCAAATAACTGCTGCCTTGATGAGCAGAAAAGACTTCCTTCACGAATATTGAAACATCTTAACGATCCCAAACTTAAACATCCCCAGATTTCACTCTTCTTTCCAGAGAACAATATAAATTCGTGGATAGCAAATAACAGGCAATTCAGCATCAATGAGTTCTGACCGGAGTCTATTACTTGCCTCTGCACTTTGGTCTAAACATGAAAGATTCTGAGGTCATTTCCTGGCCACTAATTTCACCATGTTCAAAGCTGAAAGCAATATTGATCTTTTGTCCAGTGTAATATATTCAAAATTATATGGCCGCTATATGACATTCATCCTTTCAATGAGGTCAGAACAAATATCTTCCAAAAGCATATTTATGTTGAAGGATCCAAGAGAAATATTTCATCAGATTGTACTATATATAAAAAACACTGTCCATAGTAATCAATCTGTCCATGAAATGACCTTTAAAAGACCATAACCCAAAGGCATGTGCAGTACACGACGTCTGATGAAATGTGAAATGAAATGCCAACTACAGAGACATCATAAACTTACACATATAAAACAGAAAGGATCCTATTATACACGCGGTGCAATGCAGTGGCAATCCTGACGCAAGTGTTTTTTCCTAGTTTCAGCAATTGCAATTGCACTCTGTGCTTTAGACCATGCGCTTGGATCATTAAAATAGGGCCCTAAAAGGTATTCAGCCCCCTCTGACTGAGTCATGCTTTTGTTTACACCATTTAATCTTGTTTTTTTTTTTTTGCTAATCAACATTATAAAATAACAAAGCCTAAATAAATGCTACAAACTGCAGAGAAACCTAAATGGAGTCTCCAAGACACCAGCAAGCCAAAGTATAAAGCCAAATCTACTTAAAAACAACAATGTTAAAATGTGCTGGAGTGGCCAAGTAAGAGTCCAGGTCTCAATCCAGTTGAGAATTTATAGCTGGATTTGAGGAAGAAAAAGAAATCTGGATCTTCATGAAACCGGCTGAGCTTGAGCAGTTCTGCACAAAAGAATGAAGAGAAATTGCTGTCTCCAGATGTGAAAAGCTGATAGAGACCTATGCTGTGTATGAAATGGCATACTAGCCTATATAGTAGGTTCTACACTTGGTAGTGTACACTTTTTTCATGACTGTTAAAAAAGTATGTTCTATATAGTATGTATGCGTGCAGTAGGCATGGCTTGAAATTGCCCCACGCCAACCCGCCAAATGCAGGTGTATTTCAGCAGTGCAAATGTTGTGTCAATGTTGTCACCCCTACTAGCCACATTATAAAATAACCACTTTAGCCACTTTTTTATACACTCACCTAAAGGATTATTAGGAACACCATACTAATACTGTGTTCGACCCCCTTTCGCCTTCAGAACTGCCTTAATTCTACGTGGCATTGATTCAACAAGGTGCTGAAAGCATTCTTTAGAAATGTTGGCCCATATTGATACGATAGCATCTTGCAGTTAATGGAGATTTGTGGGATGCACATCCAGGTCACGAAGCTCCTGTTCCACCACATCCCAAATATGCTCTTTGGGTTGAGATCTGGTGACTGTGGGGGCCATTTTAGTACAGTGAACTCATTATCATGTTCAAGAAACCAATTTGAAATGATTCGAGCTTTGTGACATGGTGCATTATCCTGCTGGAAGTAGCCATCAGAGGAGTACATGGTGGCCATAAAGGGATGGACATGGTCAGAGACAATGCTCAGGTAGGCCGTGGCATTTAAACAATGCCCAATTGGCACTAAGGGGCCTAAAGTGTGTCAAGAAAACATCCCCCACACCATTACATCACCACCACCAGCCTGCACAGTGATAACAAGGCATGATGGATCCATGTTTTCATTCTGTTTATGCCAGACTCTACCATCTGAATGTATCAACAGAAATTGAGACTCATCAGACCAGGCAACATTTTTCCAGTCTTCAACTGTCCAATTTTGGTGAGCACTTGCAAATTGTATCCTCTTTTTCCTATTTGTAGTGGAGATGAGTGGTACCCGGTGGGGTCTTCTGCTGTTGTAGCCCATCCGCCTCAAGGTTGTGCGTGTTGTGGCTTCACAAATGCTTTGCTGCATACCTCGGTTGTAACGAGTGGTTATTTCAGTCAAAGTTGCTCTTCTATCAGCTTGAATCAGTCGGCCCATTCTGACCTCGAGCATCAACAAGGCATTTTCGCCCACAGGACTGCCGCATACTGGATGTTTTTCCCTTTTCACACCATTCTTTGTAAACCCTAGAAATGGTTGTGCATGAAAATCCCAGTAACTGAGCAGATTGTGAAATACTCAGACCGGCCTGTCTAGCATCAACAACCATGCCATGCTCAAAATGGCTTAAATCACCTTTCTTTCCCATTCTGACATTCAGTTTGGAGTTCAGGAGATTGTCTTGACCAGGACCACACCCCTAAATGCATTGAAGCAACTGCCATGTGATTGGTTGATTAGATAATTGCATTAATGGGAAATTGAACAGGTGTTCCTAATAATCCTTTAGGTGAGTGTAAAATATACGTTTTTAAATTTGTTAAATTAAAAAAAAAAAGTCTATCCTGTAACTTTGGAAAACTCCTATCCACAGTGGCTGGTGAGCAAAAAAGTTAATGTCAAGCCCTGGTAGTATGAATGAAAACTGGACGTTCTTCATTCGCCATGTTGTCATTGTAACAAGATTCCATTCACAAACCTCTCATGGTCTCATGGGATAGTAAATAATCCATCGAATGCACACTTCAGAATCTACTCTTCTCTGCTCACATCCAGTTTTCACCTACTATATAGTATGGCATATTCGGAATATTTTTGTGATTACTATTTTTTTTTTCTCCCTCTTTGACATGAAAGAATATTTTCTGTATTGATCAAGTGGCAAAATAAATCCTGTACGATTAAATGAAACAAAAACTTCCAGGGGAGTGAATACTTTTTATAGTCGCTGAACATTCTTAAAATAGAAGCCCTTATATCCAGCACTCCGCCTCTGTTTGTTATCCATGCCTGAAAATAATATAAAAGCAGACATATAACCCTCAAACATCCAAGTCACATCACAGCACCCTCTGATTTGGGCCTTTTCTTCCCTGCAGAGTCTTTCTGGCGGAGCAGTTTGAGTTCCTCCAGCCTCATCTCGATACCATGATGCCTTCAGCCAAGAAGCCCTTCCTCCAGCAGTTCTACTCACAGGTCCGTTTCATCCCTCTGTTTATGGCCTATCTCCAGCGTCTTTAAAACGTGTAACTGACTATTGATGAGCTCTGCTGTCTGTATGATGGGACGGTGTGGAGTGTTTTATGACAAAAATCACCCAGCAATGGACTATAATCATATTAGGTGATATGAAGTGTAATATACTACAGTGCCTTGTAGAAGTTTATTCAATTTGTGCTCTGTGATATGTCAAACTAAAACAATCATAGTGCACCATTTCCTTAAGTGTATTCTTTTATGAAGGCACGCGAGAGACTCAGCCAGCTGGAAAACCTGAGATTTAACTTTCTGGATAAATTATGTGTGGTGTAAGCCAATCACATCAGGAATATGCCATTGGCATTGTGATAGCAAAATCACGCGGTCAGGATGTTTCCCAGTTTTAAGATCTTGGCGACTGGACGAAGATTGAAGTTTTGACCAAAATATATGCAATATAGTTTTTGCTCGTTGGAAAACAGTGTAGCAATTTGTATTTTTGAATAATGTTACATCATTTATCAATGAAAGGTCTAATTTAACTAAGTTCTCTTTTGATTTAAAACCTGATGGCCTCGGACCAAAAGATAAAATTACACATCATAACAAATGTTATCTCTGGCATTAGTGCAAAAACAGCTGCTTCACATTGAACAGCTTATTAATAAACAATAAAAGGACCAGAAAAAAAAAAACAGTGAAATAAAAATACTATAAAAGGACTTTAGATTGATTCAAACTGCCTACTTGGAAATGCAAACAGTGTTTCCATGTTATGATAAAAGTAGCTTATAATTTTCACATCCCACTCGGCTTATTGATATTCCTCCATGCTACTTTATCGCTCTCACGTGCAAATAAAGCTGCCCAGCCTGCTGAAAATAGGTTTATCTATACACTGAGGTATAAAAAATACTGTCGGACATATTATGCTGTTGCAGCCGTATAAAGCGTCATACCATCTAGTCCTAGTAGAAGATAAAAGCAATGCAAAATACAGGAAATCCCACAGGAGCACCTGACATAGTCTGAGAGACGCCTGCGACTGCAAGAAAATTTGATTTTTAGCAAGAAAATGACCAATCATTCAACCAAAGCTACACAGCCAATGACATAAAAAGCCAAGTCAGAGTCTGGATCGCAATCCAAATGAGAAAAAAAGGCTCGTCACCAACTGAATGTAGCCTGACTGAGCAATCTTAAAGAATAGAGAAAAATTGGAGAACAAATTGTATGGCAAGACAGTTGTTGTACTAAATGCAGTCAAGCTTTTAGGGCATTCTAAATATGTAAAAAAAAAAAAAAAAGCATCAAACAATTGCTGAATGGTATCTGAGGTTAACGCTATCCATTGAGATCAACTGTAATGAGGTTACGATTAACATTCTGTTCCTGTTAGAATAAACATGAGAGGATAATGGGATTACATGGCTTAATACCACGCATCCATTGGAGATTAAAGATTAATAAATTCCCTTTGAGTTCTACGGCCATAAATTCTCTGAAGATACAAACTGAAATTACAAATGTGCTTAAAAATACTATTTCAGCCATTAAATTCACTGCACATCAGAGGTGTTGGGCTGATAAAGACCCATAGGATAAACAGCTGTGAGAAAGCTAATTAAAAAAAAATGGGTACAGATAAAAAGTTACTACACTACAAGGGCAAAACAGTCGGTGTTTGTCACATTAGGTTTCTGCGGGTGAGATCTGATGGTGACACTGGTGTGCTCGAGTCAAAATATGATGGGTTGTAATTTAAAAAGACCGTTTTCTATTTGGATCTACTGAAATGTAATTTATTCCTGTGATCAAAGCTGAATTTTCAGCATCATTACTCCAGTCTTCAGTGTCACATGATCCTTCAGGAATCATTCTAATATGCATTTTTGTGAATACTGATATATTTGTTCAGGATTCTATAAACAGAAAGTTCAAAAGGACAGCAATTATGTGAAATAGAAATGTTCTGTAATATAACAAATGTCTCTTTTCGTTAATTTAACGCATCCTTGCTGAATAAATGTCTTTCTTAGAGAAGCTTGTTTCCGCCACTGATAACTGCAACTTTTTATCTCACAATTCTGACTTTTAAATTTTTTTCTCGCCATTGTGAGTTTATATCTAGCAATTGCAAGTTATAAAGTCTTATTGCGAGGTAAAAAAAATTATGAATTTTAGTAACTTTAGCGAAAATACGACTTTCTATCTCACAATTATAAAATGTAATTCCGACGTAAAAAAATATTGACTTTTAGTGACTTTAACGAAAAAAGCGACTTTTATACTGCTCACAATTCTGATTTTGTCCTTTTTTACTT